>JBBDGP010002240.1:0-452906 GCA_037952835.1 Lithobates septentrionalis | reverse complement strand
TATCATATAATGTATAAAAATAAACTATTGTATACAATGAATGTATAAAAATCCCCAAAATTATTAATATGTGAGTTATCTTATGAAATATTAATCATTGATGAATATAAATTCTGTGTAGAAATGATGATAAAATTAACAATTGTAATGATGTAATGAAATATTAGGATTAGATATTGAAAGTAAAGTACATCAGTTGTTCATCTAATATTATTTTTATCATTATTGATGATAATAATAAAAATAATATGAATAAAAAAGCAATGATGATATACAGTATGCAAACTATGAGTGGTTCCACAGAGCAAGCTGATACATATTTCACTATCCACTGCCACATGTCACTGAAATCATCCCTGTGCCCTATAGGGCCTTTTAGCGACTAACAAAAATTAGAATTGTCTGAAAGTAACAGAAACAGGTTACAAATATGTCATCCCTTCCTCGAGGCAGTAACCTCTCACTCACTTAAACACATAAAAGCATCCACAGTACTAGTACAAAAGATGCAAAAAATGGAATTCCCTTATCTGGGGCAGGAATTTGGAGACTGTTAGGGGAATACTAAGTATTGTGAAAGGCGGCTCAAGGTCTAATACCACTGGTTGCCGGTTGGTGCCTTTCTTATTAAAGAAAGAGAGAGCCAACCCTTAAAAGTGAGAACCACCAACAATGTCTTAAGCTGCCCACATACAGAGCAAAATTCAAACCATGGGTGGCCTTGTTGGCACCCTCCATTCAACATTCTTCATTTTGAAAATCAAAGGATCCAGATGGAAAATTGTCAACTGAACATTTGCTGCATCCAATCCGATATATGGGCAGCTTTCGTCTTCTACTGATCATTGAGGCCATGCATTACATTCATTGACCAGTTGGTAGACACAGTTAAAGCCAACCTGAAATGTTTAGGACAAGGGGAGATCTGCTTATAACTTCAGCTGCTTTATATTTCTGCATCTACTGCTCTTTTTGACATTTCACAGAAGATAACTTCTGCTGAAGCATTTTTTTAATGAATTCTCAATTTGAAATACCCAGGATTGTGACAGTAACAAAAATGGAAATTGAAGCGTCACACCAGGTCCAGATATAACTTTATTCCGATAAAAGTCAGGGGGACGATCCAAAACATAGCCAACACATTTCGGGGGTCCAAGAGCGCCCTCTTCATCAGGGTTTAATTGACAAAAATGTGAATAGACTGGAAGTGGCAGCTAAACCAGCTGCTGACAAGGACCGCACTTCCAATCACAATGGAAAGAATAAAGGTAAAGATTCACTTCTAATCGTTTCACATTGCTGTCAATCAAGCCCTGATGAAGAGGTGCTCTTGGACCCCTGAAACTCATTGGATACGTTTTGGATTGTCCCTTTTTATTGGAAAAAAGTTGTATCTGGACCTTTTTAGCAGTGGTGTGGCTCTTCAATTTCCAGTTTTTATACATTACACTACCAGCCAAGCAAACCAGAGATATTACTGGAAAACAGATAATTTAATTTCAACATTACTATACTTTATTATAGGAATACCAATGAGATAACCCTACTGGTCCAGTGCTATTTAGCCACTTTCCTCAAAAGGTTTCTATGAGGGGTTTTGGTTATTTGTTATTGTCCTTTCTATGGGGGTTTTGGTTATTTGTTATTGATAGTAGCATTGCTATGTTTAGGAGCTGCCTTTGGCCTTTGGGTTCCTTCCATAAGAATTTTATATATTGTGTATTAATAAAATTATATTTTCTATATATATATTTTTTTTTTGCTTAAATTGCCTTAAAAATCCAATTTGAGGTTTTTCTTCTTTAAGGTTTGTGAAAAACCTACTTTAAAAGCCTAAGTTTAGGTATTTATTTAAACATCATATAGATGTTACTTACATTTTATGAGAAGTGTCCCTTGTGATGGTGTCGACTGTCCTAGTTGAAATCTAAAGTCCTCTGCAGCCCCCTCCATCCTTACTTCTACAGCTGTAATCTTCCAGTGCGGGTTATGCGGGTTAACACAAGTTTTGGACTCATAGGCAAGAGTGACTATGCCTGTCCTATCCGCCCCTCCTCCATTCATAAAAGCTGTACTATAGCTTCCATCAATGAAAAGCGCTCTATAAATGGAGAGTGGACAGATGAATGAAAGGTCCACCTCCTCCATTCTTTGATCACTTTTCATTCATGAAAGCTATATTATGGCTTCTATGAATAGAGGAGGGGGGCAGAAAGGGCGGGCATGGTCATGACTCTTGACAAGTGCCTATGAGAGGTCCAATTCGTATTAACCCCCATAGCACCGGATTATTACAGCTGTGGGGTATAGGAGGGCAAAGGACCTCATATTTCAACTAAGACAGTGGCCATCAGCTCAAGATACACTTCTCATTAAATGTACCGGTAAGTACTGTTCCTTGTGTTGATTTTGTAAAAAAAAAAAAAAATTTTCTCAAACTCAGGCTTTAAAAAAAACTTGGATTTTGCAAGGAATGCAGCAAGAATAATTTTCCTTAGTAGGAGATACTGAGACCAGAACCTGTCTTGCTGTTGGAAGTCCAAGGCGATATAAGACTGTAGTAGTAGTAGAAGCTTCATCCTATTAGTATGCTCTTAGCTAAAGGGTCAGTTTTGGGTGGACATTATAGTTTAAGGTACCAATGTCTTAACCATTAGTCCAGCATACAAACATTGCAGAAGGCATTTAAACTTCATTATTCAATAAAATCTTTTGTGGTTCTTTTGGAAATTATTAGCCATACTAAGATGTCATCAACTAGGCAAGATATGTGTGTAGGACAAAGGTCCACATTTCTGCCAAAGGAAGCAAATATCTTTCGATGGTCAGATAGTTAATGACAGAAGCCTATCTCTCTCTGAGGGTCTCTTTATTCCTTTTCCAAGATGATAATGCTGCAAAATATATTATTTGTGGGTGTCAGTGACGGTCCTGTGTCAGATGTACTGGTACAAGCCTTTACGAGCCTCGCTGTCATGACTCATATTTTCCCTTCCGCCGAGATAAGATTCTATCTCTATTCATTTAATTTCAATTCTACAGCCCAGTGAAAAGCAGTATCCTGGTTTTTGATAGAAGTTCAGTGTTTCCAAAGCTGTTATCTTTTAACATATTCTGGCAGCCAACCAAACTGTCACTCCCGAGCCTTGGACATTAAAATATATATGCTGGACTCAAAGGGAAAGCACAGAGGATTTTGTCAGCTTTCAATCTTTGTGGAATCCATTGATCCGCAGAACAGAGCGATTTGGGTAATTCTGGGGTCCAGATGTGTTCTTTGTTATCAGCCAGATGAAGAGGCGGGTGAACGAATTAAAAGAAATGGGGGAAAAAAACCTTTTACCATCGGTCATGGAAAATTTCCATGGAAAGTATTTTTTTTAAAAAAAAGTTTAGTTGTTAAACGGCAACTCAAGCTCATACCATACCTTCTGAAAGCATTACAGAGGTGCCAAAGAGCTGACACTTTGTTATGTATATTTCTTTTCAATAATATTTATTAGAATTTATCTATGCAATCAAGATTACATACCAGGATAGGTACAGCAGAAAATTAGCTGCACATCACCATGAGCTTGAATAAAGAAAAATATTTTATTCACATATGCCAGAGGTAAACCGGATACGGGGTAGACGCGTTTCACACAAACTCAACGTGCTTGTTCACTACCTGGTAGAAGAAAAACAGCCACACACCACCAGGAGCTTGAATGAAGAAAAATCCTTTATTCACATATGCCAGAGGTAAACAGGATACACAGGATACGGGGTAGATGCGTTTCACACAAACTCAACTCATTACCTGGTAGTGAACAAGCACATTGAGTTCGTGTGAAACGCGTCCACCCTGTATCCTGTGTATCCTGTTTACCTCTGGCATATGTGAATAAAGGATCTCCAGGCACTGTAAGTCTTGGGGGAACCCTTGGGGGTCAGTGGGAAAAATTCCCTTTACATTGGTGGTAAGTAGAAGGACTGC
Organism: Lithobates septentrionalis; assembly: GCA_037952835.1. Taxonomy (NCBI): domain Eukaryota; kingdom Metazoa; phylum Chordata; class Amphibia; order Anura; family Ranidae; genus Lithobates; species Lithobates septentrionalis. Next base: position 448,924 of record JBBDGP010002240.1, on the reverse strand, counting down.
AACCCTTACAGACAGCTAAACAGATCATTGGGGTCATGCTGCTTGTTTTTGCCAAGTGGCTTTGGCTCTAGAATAGGGTTTCTCAACCAGAGTTCCATGGAACCCAAGGCTTTCTCCAGATGTTGCTAGTCGTTCCTTGAGCAATGAGCAACTTCTGCCTCTTAGATAAGTTCCCACTGATACCATTGATCCCTTTTAGCTATCTGTAAGGGGGTAATTCTTCACAATGACCACAAGTATATGGAGCATTCTTCCCACTAACCCTCACACTAATGTATCATGAGTTGTACTCAGGGCTTTTTTTCTCAGAGAATAAGTGCAGGAACTCCCCGTTTCTGAGTCACTCGTTGTCACCGCCCCTACCTATCTCTGAGCACTGTCCCTTGGTTCCACCCCTATCTACCTCTCTACCTCCTAATACTGGCCCTTTTGGAGAGTACAGAACCAAGTATCATTTTTTGGTGCTAAATAATTTGTATGGGATTTGTTAACGATAATAAGAAAAACAGTAAAATAGATCCTCTGTAGCCAGCAACAATAGACCCCCCCCCAGCAACACTAGACCCACTCCAGCAACAATAGATCCCCTACACAACATTATACTCCCCCAGCAACAATGGACCACCCATTTCAAAATACCACCACAGCAACAATGATCCACCCCTGCAACAATAGACCCCTAGAAACAACAACAGATTTCCCAGCAGCCAGCAACAATAAACCCTCCAGCAGCCAGCAACAATTGCCACCCCCCTCCCCGGTAACAGTATCCTCAGCAACAATAGACCCCCACACAAAAATAGATTCCTGCCAGCGTTAATAGACCTGCATCCTCCCACATTCCCACTGAAAAACTGAGACCGGAAAGTTATTTCAAGGGTTCCTCTGTGTTGAAAAGGCTGAGAAAGGCTGCTCTAGAACCATGCAGGCAGTATCAGATAGAGTTGACGATCAATTAGCCACAGCTGAAGACATCCCTACCTACCGCTGTAGGAACCCTGATTGAAAATGACTGGTCTAAAGTAACTTACGAATGTGGCATATGAAGAAATAGAGGGATAAAAATAGGTCTTGGCTAAACAACATCAGAATTTAAATCCCCTTATATATTATGTATGGTTTGTTCAAACTACAGATCAGAGAACGCCATCATGTCACAGTTGCATAAGTACATTAAGGTGTAAATACAAAACTCATTGCATAATTCTATACAATCAATAGCTTGACACTGTAATTACATTTCCACTACCCCAATAATTAATTAAAACATTCCAGTGTAGTTATACTGATGGCTGTCTGACACCCCCATTCCCTAACAAAGGTCTCCAGGGATCCAGATGCACTCTTACAAATGTCTTCTAATTGTTGAACAGGGATTTAAATCACCTCCCCCCAATATATTTTCTTTTCAGCCTGTGTCTACTGCTAACCTGCAAAAATCCTTTCCCAGCCGCTAAGATTGAATTGCTGGGGGGATCAAAGTCAGGGAAAGAATATTCCATCAGTGAGCACCAAATTAGGTGCTCTGACTGGTCTACCAATCAATATTTTCCAATTTAGCCCTGGTCAGACAGCGATCCTGTCTCATGTGAACGGAGGAGAACTGGGACTTCATGTAGCAGAGTGAAAAAGCACAGGAGGGGAGGGTGTTGAGGACGGTAATATTTGGACATTGAAATTCAGGTACTCGCAGACCTGGGGTGCCAGATTAAACTTGTAATTTGCCTGTTGATGATAGCGAAACAGATTTGCTTTAACTATGTGCAACCGTTCATTTTTGAATGGTGAAGTGATGGACACCATTTATAAAGGACAATGCCAAAATCACTCTCCAGCCGGCCCGTGCGAACTGAACCTTTCAATGACACAATGTACAGAGCCTATCTAAGCGGCTCTGCACATTGTGATTGCTGTAATGACCAATCACAGGGATCACAAATGTAAACAGTATAGTGTTTACATTTTAGAGCCCGCCCCTTCCTCTTACAACAAAGAAAGGGGAGAAATTAGAAAAAACATGCCAGAGGAGTTGGTCCCAGGTGGGGCTTTATGTCATTCGTCCAGAACAATAAAGTTCAATCACAGCGGTCACAAATGCAAACAGTGTAGTGTTTGCATTTTTACAGCCCCGCCTCTTCCTCTTAGAAGGAAGGAAGTGGAAGAAGGAGCAAAAACATATCAGAGGAGCCGGTCCCAGGCGGAGCTTCATGCCATTTGTCCAGAACAAAAAAGTTCCAAACAAAGTGGTCACAAATGTAAACAGTATAGTGTTTACATTTTAGAGCCCACCCCTTCCTCTTACAACGAAGAAAGGGGAAGAAGAAGGAAAAACATCTCAGAGCAGCAGGTGTGAGGTGGGGCTTCATGCCACTTATACAGAACAATAAAATTTCACCAACAATGGACTTTCTTTCCCCTTTTGACTTGCGAACAGCGTTTAGGGTGTGAACAAGCCACCTGTCCTGCTTGGCACTTGGCAGCCAAGGTGGAGACCCAGCACATAGGGCTTGAGAGCAGAAATAGTTTTTTTCTACTTTATGCCCAACCTGATATGTTGCACACTCAGAAGCTGGGAGGCAGACAGTGTGTGAGGAAAAGCAGTGAACAGGGTAGAAAGGTTTCACCCCAAAGAGTTATTTTTTTGGGGGGGAGGGGTATCTGATTGTGATAGCTACCCACTCCCACTTTCGGTCAGATCACCTAGGCAATTCCACCCAAACTTTTAAAACTTCTGACTGCGCTGGGTAGAGTTTGGCTATACATAAGCTGGTCACAGTAATTAAAGCATGGTTGGGCAGTCTGGCATCAACTGTACTGCCAGCTGTGTCAGCTCTGGTGGGGGTAGAGTAGAGGGAGAGAAGTGCAGCCAGATTCAGCCATTCTAGCACATGGAATTAGCTTCTTGAAGCTGAACTCCAGTCTTCCCTTCAGCCTTGCACAGCTGTACCGGCTCCTCTCCTGTACTGAAATTGCCTATTCTGATTTTACTGCACACTGTGAGTTTTTTACAGTGTGCATTAGAAGCTTCAGCAAGTCAGATAGAGCCTGCCTCATTTCCTGGCTCGAAAATGTCCATCATCTAGCTCTTTACCTTTAATCTGAACAATGGATTTATGGCCCTTGGGTGGTCATGTGGTTTGCAAAGACTATCATCTAAGGTCTATGGGTGTCTTTATTCTAATACAACAGGTGGACTATAAGAATCAAAACCCTTGAAAAAGTCACGTGATTGTGACGCAACGCGTCGAGGGGAGCCAGGTGATGTCATTTCCGGTCTTGTTTTAACGCTGTTGAATGCTTCGTTTTTGATATGTGAGTTACTACTTTTTGAAATAAAATACTTTTACTGAAATGCTACACTATGGAGATTCCGTTTATCCCTATACATGATCCCTGAATTGGAGAAAAGTTAAAGAGAGATCTGTTAGGACAGGAGCCATACAGGAGGGGAACCTTCAGTGTCTGCAGCCACAGCCGTGTCATTTCCAAACAAAGAGGAGAGGAGAGGAGATTGCCACTGAGGATCGCATAGATGCTTGATTAGCCCCTTTGGGGTCTTCCTTAGAGGTGGGAGGCTGGGCACACTGTGTGTGGATTGGAAAAAGAAAAAAGAAGGGGGCTATATGTGTGATCACATCACCTTGAATTTCTTTGCACTGGGCCACTTTATTCACTTTGTTTGCACATTTTTGTATATCTCAAGAGATTATTTATACAACACCTTTTTGCACTGGACTTTTGTTTTATGAATTATTTATTTATCATTGCACTTTGATTATTTGCACATTTTTTGAGGATTTGCACACACATATTATTTACTGTTATGAATTTTTTATTGCATCTTTATTGATTATTTATTGCGATATTGCACAGATTGTATATCAAAGTGTACTCGTATAGCATTGCTCCATCGTTTACATTTATTGGACTATAAGAATGACTCCAGAAGTGTCTTCATTGATGGGTGGAATAGAGTGTGGTCCAGCATCAGAGAGGCCTATGTGACTTGCTGCACTAGACCGACTCTCAAGCCTGCGGGAGACGGATTCTTGTGACTCTCTCCCTGGTTACACAGAATTCTATTTATAGAATGTTACCATCCAACAAGCTATATATAGCATAAACTGCCAAAACACAGTCAGTGCCAGAGATCCAGCAATCATTCCTTGTACAGGATCAATGTGGAAACTAAAAGCAGGATCAGACTGCGGCTCCCGGAGAACTACATACCCGAGACTGAACAAACCAGTTATTGAACTATTCCATACCGACATCCTTTCTGGGTAACTTCTACATCTACAAAGTGCATTGGGAACTATGCATGAAAGTGTATGCAAACCCTACATCTAGTTTTTCATTATGTTCGCCATCATGTATTCCTGTATACAGTTCTGTTAAAGGGTAACTCCTTTTTTTTTTTTTGCACAGCGGAGTGGACACGGACCTGTCATCCAGCTGCTCATTGGGGATCAGCAGAGAGATCGACGTTGAGCAAGTGGATTCTGCTTCACGGAGGCACCCTTGTGAAAGGGCCCACTGCCTTGCAGTTAGCAGCAGCATTGTCAGCCTGCCCTGTGTGCTCCTTCAGTAAACTGTTGGACTGCCTATCTGAGAGAACTCATAGGCAGTTAGGGTTGCCACCTGTCCGGGATTCACCCGGACAGTTCGGGTTTGGAGTCATGCGTTCGGGTTTCAGACCACCTGCAACCCGGACACATTATTCAGACCAGACTATGGCTTCCCAGCAGGGTTGCTGGCTGCAGTTGTGTAAGCCGAAAGTGTCTGTTACTCCCTCTTTCACACTGCCCAAAGCCAGCACTAACAATTACCCCTCCCCCACACAGACGGGAGAGGAGAGAGGGCTTGATCTGCTCCTCTTCCTCCAGCCCCTAACCCTCTTTGTCTGCCCACACTTTAATCCTTGGCGCTGTGCCTCAGAAAAGGAAATTGGGGGCCAGAAATTTGAAGTCCAGCAGCCTCAGCTACATCTGAAAGAGAGGTGCTGACTTGCCAAGGGGGTGAGTGAGCTCACCATCCATCCCTTTCTGTGACTTAAATCCCCCCCCCCTTCTCTCACCTGCCTTTGAGTGAGTATACTAAGGTAAATCAGGGTTCTCAGAGCACCCCTTACAGCGGAGTTCCCCTTTACACCAGAGGCCATAGTTTTCCCCCTTACATCAGAGTCCTCTCCGTACATCAGAGTTCTCAGTGGGTTCCCAGAGCATCCCTTATGTCAGAGTCCCCAAAGTCCTCCCTTAAATCAGAGTCTACAGAGTCCCCCCCCCCTTAAAGTGTAAGGGAACTCCGTGAGTTCAGATGTAAAAAGGGAACTCTGTGGACTCTGATGTAAAGGGGGACTCTTGTGATTAACTTCATTTGATTAGAAATGTTATTTAATTGCAAAATATATGTATAGTTTATACTATAAAAAAAGATTGCTGTGCGCCGCTAAAGTGTTCGGGTTTGACTTGAAGAAAAGGTGGCAACCCTAAAGGCAGTCCAACAGGACTGCTAAGTGAAGGGTGTATAAATCACAAGACTGGCTGAACGGAGTTACAAATATATCTGGCAGTAACACAGTTCACATATGTTATTTTTACAATGTGTATTTAGCTGTTTGCTTGGAGTTCTGCTTTGGCCACAAGTTCTTCTCATTAGACAGTGCAGGACAACCTCTTAACCTTAGTTTGTCATGATGGATTTACAACACACTGAAAAGTGTCCACCGTAGGTCTCACTTCGGTTTGCTGCAGGGAAGTTGTCCATTGTGACAATTCATTAAGCAGACCTATGACTGACAGCTGTGCTCCTCGCCGAGTTCTATGACAGCAACCAGCGGCACTGTACTGCCTGATGGACAGCAGAACCCCCATTGTGGTCAGCATAATTACAGGGATAGGTTCTCGGAAAACAGTGAGACCGGCTTCTGTTCCTGAACTGTGTCATGGTCCGTAAACAATCACACCAACTACAGAACTTTAAGCTCTTCTGAGGCAACACAAAGAGCATTGCTTTACCGAAGAGGTAAAACAATAATGCACATGAAATCGGTGTAAACCTCAACACCAAATGTTTTAACATACTAATGTAATTTAAAAAGTCTTTATGAATCTGCAGCTAATACCAGGTAAACCAGCTATAAAGGTCCTCATTTGGGCACTTCCTCTTATAGAGTTGTGGCCCCGGAGAGAGCAGCTGCTAGTGCCCCCAAAAAGTGGGTGGAGCATGCTGTACAAGGCAAGACTGGCATTTAAGGAAGCACTCCAACTTAAAAGTGATGCTTCTCCACAAGTATACATAGTTAATCCGTGGCCCAACTTCTGTACTCTTTACAGTGTTCACTCCAGATATCAGTTCCTCATTATACCCTATGTACTATGGATATCAGTTCCTCATTATACCCTATGTACTATGGATATCAGTTCCTCATTATACCCTATGTACTACGGATAACAGTTCCTCATTACACTCTATGTACTACGGATAACAGTTCCTCATTACACTCTATGTACTACGGATAACAGTTCCTCATTGCACTCTATGCTCTACAGATAACAGTTCCTCATTACACTCCATGTACTACGGATAACATTTCCTCGTTATACTCTCTGTACTACGGATAACAGTTCCTCGTTACACTCTATGTACTACGGATAACAGTTCCTCCTCATTACACTCTATGTACTACGGATAACAGTTCCTCCTCATTACACTCTATGTACTACGGATATCAGTTCCTCATTACACTCTATGTACTACGGATATCAGTTCCTCGTTATACTCTCTGTACTACGGATAACAGTTCCTCTTATACTCTCTGCACTACGGATAACAGTTCCTCATTACACTCTATGTACTACGGATAACAGTTCCTCGTTATACTCTCTGTACTACGGATAACAGTTCCTCATTAAACTCTATGTACTACGGATAACAGTTCCTCGTTATACTCTCTGTACTACGGATAACAGTTCCTCCTCATTACAATCTATGTACTACGGATATCAGTCCCTCATTACACTCTATGTACTACAGATAAGTTTCTCATTATACTGTATGCACTACGGATAACAGTTTCTCATTACACTCTATGCTCTACAGATAACAGTTCCTCATTACACTCTATGTACTACGGATATCAGTTCCTCATTGCACTCTATGCTCTACAGATAACAGTTCCTCATTGCACTCTATGTACTACGGATAACAGTTCCTCATTAAACTCTATGTACTACGGATAACAGTTCCTCTTATACTCTCTGTACTACGGATAACAGTTCCTCCTCATTACAATCTATGTACTACGGATATCAGTCCCTCATTACACTCTATGTACTACAGATAACAGTTTCTCATTATACTGTATGCACTACGGATAACAGTTTCTCATTACACTCTATGCTCTACAGATAACAGTTCCTCATTGCATTCTATGTACTACGGATATCAGTTCCTCATTGCACTCTATGTACTACAGATATCAGTTCCTCATTGCACTCTATGTACTACGGATAACAGTTCCTCATTGCACTCTATGCACTACGGATAACAGTTCCTCATTGCACTCTATGCACTACGGATAACAGTTCCTCATTGCACTCTATGTACTACGGATAACAGTTCCTCATTACACTCTATGTACTACGGATAACAGTTCCTCATTACACTCTATGTACTACGGATATCAGTTCCTCATTGCACTCTATGTACTACGGATAACAGTTCCTCATTACATTCTATGTACTACGGATAACAGTTCCTCATTGCACTCTATGAACTACGGATAACAGTTCCTCATTGCACTCTATGCTCTACAGATAACAGTTCCTCATTGCATTCTATGTACTACGGATATCAGTTCCTCATTGCACTCTATGTACTACGGATAACAGTTCTTCATTACACTCTATGTACTACAGATATCAGTTCCTCATTGCACTCTATGTACTACAGATAACAGTTCCTCATTGCACTCTATGCACTACGGATAACAGTTCCTCATTGCACTCTATGCACTACGGATAATAGTTCCTCATTGCACTCTATGTACTACGGATAACAGTTCCTCATTACACTCTATGTACTACGGATATCAGTTCCTCATTGCACTCTATGTACTACGGATAACAGTTCCTCATTACATTCTATGTACTACGGATAACAGTTCCTCATTGCACTCTATGTACTACGGATATCAGTCCCTCATTGCACTCTATGTACTACGGATAACAGTTCCTCATTGCACTCTATGTACTACGGATAACAGTTCCTCATTACATTCTATGTACTACGGATAACAGTTCCTCATTACACTGTATGCACTACAGATAATAGTTCCTCATTACACTCTATGTACTACGGATATCAGTCCCTCATTGCACTCTATGCTCTACAGATAACAGTTCCTCATTGCACTCTATGCTCTACAGATAACAGTTCCTCATTGCACTCTATGTACTACGGATAACAGTTCCTCATTGCACTCTATGTACTACGGATAACAGTTCCTCATTGCACTCTATGCTCTACAGATAACAGTTCCTCATTGCACTCTATGCACTACGGATAACAGTTCCTCATTAAACATCATAACTCTTCTCTCCCTTTATTGTGCAGCATTTCTGAGCCGTTACTGCGGAGCTTGTAGGGGACTCCACCAGCCCAGTAACCTATCACCTTACTCCCAGTGACACCAATTTGTGTGTTAAACTTGAATACTAGGAAGCTGTACACTTTACAAAACTTCTCTTGAGACCTCACTCCATCTTCCGTGAGTCCCAAGCTGGGTCCCTAGGACCAAACGATATGTCTGGCAGAAATCCAATACAGCTTACCATAAATATAACACCATTCCTTTGGTACAGCATGGAGGTGGTAATATCCTGTTATGGGGTGTTTCTCTGTAGCAGGGACTGGAGCACTTGTCAGGATAGAAGGAAAAATGGATGAGGAAAAATGCCATCAAAATCTTGAGGAAAATCTGCTGCCCTCTGCCAGAAAGTTGTCCATGGGAAGAAGGTTTACCTTCCAACATGACAAGGACCCAAAGCACACAGCAAAAATGACCACAGTGGTTGAAGGAGAAAAAGATGAATGTCCTCGCATGGCTTAGTCAGAGCCCAGACTTAAACTCCATTGAAAATCTGTGGAATGCCTTGAAGACCGCAGTACACAAACGGTCACCATCAAATTTAACTGAACTTGAACAGTTCTGCAAGGAAGAGTGGGCAAATATTGCAAAGTATAGATGTGCAAAGTTAGTAGAGACATATCCCAACAGACTAAAGGCTGTAATTAAAGCAAAAGGTGGTTAATTAAAATACTGGCATAAGAGGGGTGATCCTTTTTCCAACTCAGTGATTATTTTTTCTATTTATTTTTTTCTGACATGTTGATGTTATATCTTTTACTTAGATGTTATAAGTTGCACTCCCTACATGCATCAATGAACCTTGGCCGCCCATGACCCTTTTGCTGTTTCACCATTTTTTTTTCCTTGGTAGGTACTGACCACTGCATACCGGGAACCTCCTACAAGACCTGCAGTTTTGGAAATGCTCTGACCCAGTCATCCAGCCATTACAATATGGCCCTTGTCAGAGTCGCTCAAATCCTTACATTGCTTTCAACACATCAGCTTCAGGGACAACATGTTTACTTGCTGCCTAATATATTCCACCCACTTTCAGGTGCCATTGTAATGAGATAAATGAGATAAATGCATAAATGCATAAATAAAATTGAAAAATCAGCCTTTTTGGTCAGTACTTTATGCCTCATGCGCGCAAATACACGTCAGTGCGCACAAATGCAAGCAAAGCACCCAAATGGCCATTTACATATTGTGCAGAACGAGAACGCAAGAATACGTTTTCGTGCACAAAATTGTGCGACTGCATATACGCTAAATTGCGCGTAAATACATGCAAACGCATACAAAAAAAAAAAAAATCTGCAAATGTAGATGCTCAAACAGGAGTATCATGTGCAAGAGGCCCAATATTTCATATATACAGTATCTCACAAAAGTGAGTACACCCCTCACATTTTTGTAAATATTTTATTATATCTTTTTATGTAACAACACTGAAGAAATGACACTTTGCTACAATGTAAAGTAGTGAGTGTACAGCTTGTATAACAGTGTAAATTTGCTGTCCCCTCAAAATAACTCAACACACAGCCATTAATGTCTAAACCGCTGGCAACAAAAGTGAGTACACCCCTAAGTGAAAATGTCCAAATTGGGTCCAAAGTGTCAATATTTTGTGTGGCCACCATTATTTTCCAGCACTGCCTTAACCCTCTTGGGCATGGAGTTCACCAGAACTTCACAGGTTGCCACTGGAGTCCTCTTCCACTCCTCCATGACGACATCACGGAGCTGGTGGATGTTAGAGACCTCCACCTTCCATTTGAGGATCCCCACAGATGCTCAATAGGGTTTAGGTCTGAAGACAGTCCATCACCTTTACCCTCAGCTTCATATATATGGAGGGGGGGGGGGGGGGGGGGTATGATGGTAAAAGTTGAGCAGATTTTGTTATATAATTTTTTGTTATGAAGGTGCTTTATGCACTTTATGAACTGTAGCTGCTAGAACACTTCAGATACAGTATTATATTGTGTCTCTGTGTTATAACAATGTTCTTTTAATTGTTCAAGTGTAAGGTCACTTTTATATCATTTTATGCCTGCTGTGCATTCTTTCATATCTAAATAATAACTCTAAATGGAACATATGGCGATTTTTGTACATATATTTCTTCCAGAAATGTATTATGGCAAGGACAAATAAAAAAAAAATGAAAGGTTATTTATCTCTTTTTCAGTAAAGTAAATAAGGATGGGAAGCTTGTCTCCTTTTTAGAGTGTTCTCTGTCTCCTTTGCCCCCCCACTGTAGGAATCAGGTTGGGTACCAAGTAAAATAGCTCAAGAGGTGAATGAGTTAGAGCAATGACTCTAGATTAAATCAGAGACCTTGTGCCTTCAAGAAAATACTACTACTACTACCCTAATCACGCTAGGTCTTATTTTCGGGGGAAACAGGGTAGTTTGCTCTCTTTAGATAACCCGTCCGGCTCTGGGAATCCTTTGCCTTAAAATCTGCAATTGCGGGCAAAGCCGTGGCATACAAACTGAAGGGCCAAACAAAGGCTGAAAATTAAAGAGAGGAAAAAATGCTGAAAATGTATTACAGGAAGACCAATTTATAAAAGCGATATTGGGTTTTCAAGAGCTGAAACGCTTGCCTACGATCAGGGCCCTTTCAAGCTTCTGGGTTTTCTATTTGGTGTGGTGCATTCCTCCTTCTAGGAGGTGCAATTTTTGAAGATTTTAATTTTTAAAGAGGAACTTAACCCCCGTGAAATTCTTTAAATCCCCTCTTAACTGGCTTCCCAGGTTATCCTGAAAAAAACATACACACATGTCCAGCAAATCCAGCACTGTCTTGCTGTAATCTGCCAGTCCACCACCATAGGTCAGGTCTCGTAGCGCCATCTTCTTTACTTACGACACCAGGGGGCTGCTGTTTGTTTCTGAGTTCTTGCAGCCGCCCCCCCCCCCCCCCATGATAATTACAATGTGCATTGGCACGTCATCAGAAGGCCGACTGCAAGAACCAGAAATAGACAGCTGGCCACTTGATGATGTGTATCAACACATAAGCTGTAGAGCACCCCAAGGCCTCCTGGCATGTGTGATATCAGTGTCCCAGGAGGCCCACGGTCTCCTTAAGTGTTGTAAACCCAAACCAAGTGCCCAGATGACCCCTAAGGCCTAAATCCAGCACTGGTTGTCCCTACAAAAATAAATAATTAAAAAAATAATGTCCAATTGTGAAGGTATAGGGGAAGAGTTCAAGGATGTTAAGTGGGTGGGAAGGGTGAAGGTCTGCTTTAAAGATTTAAATCTTAACGCTGTACCCTAGCACACTCTACATTTCTGGTCAGAATGACATTTCTGAGCTCTCGGCTCTGCTCCGAGACTTACACAAGACAGATTTCCAATGTAGCTGACCCCAGCCCTGCAGGATGACATGGTCTTGTTTTAATGGTCCCAGTGGGGACCAGAGTTGCGTCTACAAGTGACATGAACAACCAAGGGATCCTGACCATTTTTTACAAGTCAGCAGTACGGCGAAATCAACAGTGAGTGGAGTACCGTGTAGTCAACTAGCCCCCCTTGAGTCCTGTTTTTCCAGGAGCGTTGCTGCCATGTAAGCATTAGATGTGATGCTATGGGAGCTATTTATACAAGATCCTATCTCAGGTTCACCCAAGAGTCACTATACACTGGTCAGTGAATCAATTACCAGGAATAGAAAGTACGTGAACCATCGATATCTGCTGACACATTCACTCATTTCAAAAAGATTCATTAAAATCTGAATGTAACGCTATGGGGGCTATTTACATCTCAGATCCAACCTAGACTCACCATTACGCTGGCTGACAAATAATTTTTTTGGTTTAGAAAGTGTTTTCCATCATTTCCTGACACCAGTTTCAAAAATATATATCAATTTTGTTCATGAAATGCGCACTTTTCAGTAACACTAGCTGAATGTAGCGAAGAAAGTTACAAGTTAAAGTAGAACTATAGGCAGAACTTTTTTATTTTTTGGATAGAGCAAGGGAGGGTTAAAACCCCTGTCAGATTTTTTTTTTTTTACCATTTGTGTCCCATTTCAGAAATTTCCCTTCACTTCCTGTCCCATAGCCAAACAGGAAGTGAAAGGAAATCCCTGCAAATTAATGGAATCCCTTGGGGAGCCCCAGGTCACCAGAACTAGCCACTTGCTGACTGGCCCTTAGTAAAAAATACGTCATTATTTTGACATTTAATACCGGTGTTATGGTAGCAGCTAAAAATAAAAGTGATCAAAAAAAATAAAATAAACATAAAGGGACAGTATAACAATAAAAAATAAAAAGTTAAATAAATTTAAAAAAATAAAATTGAAAGCGCCCTATCCCTCCGTGCTTGCGCGCCTAAATGACACCCGCATATGTAAACGATGTTCAAACATCGCCTCGATCGTTAGAGTGAGAGCAATAATTCTACCACCAGACCTCCTCTGTAACTCTGTAAACAGGTAACCTGTAAGAAATTTTAATGTGTCTTCTATGGAGATTTTTAAGTATCATAGTTTGTCGCCATTCAATGAGTGTGTGCAATTTTAAAGTATGACATGTTAGGAATCAGTTTACTCGGCATAACATCATTTTTCCCATTACATAAAAAAATAGGGTAACTATTGTGTTTTTTTTATTTATTAAAGTGTATTTCTTCCAAAAAATTGTGTTTTGAAAGACCTCTGCGCAAATACAGTGTGATGTAAAATATTACAACAATCGCCATTTTATTCTCTAGGGTCTCTGCTAAAATATATATATATATATATATATATATATATATATATATATATATATATATATATATATATATATATATATATAATGTTTGGGGGTTCTAAGTAATTTTCTAGCAAAAAAATACAAATTTAAACTTTTAGGCCAGAAAAGGCCTGGTCAGCAAGTGGCTAGTGTCCCCATTGGAAGATTTCTCCTGTATTACTTTTCTGGAGACAACCCAAAATTTGTGATTTTCTTTTACTTTCCCTTTCAATGATAATGGTAAACAGGACAAATAGAGAGGGTGAATCTCCTTAATGGGGGGCACAGACAGCAATAAAAACTGACAGGGGTTCTAATTCCTCTCCACTCTATCCAAAACTAAAAATACATACTTCAAGGTTAAAGTGATTATAAAGGTTATCATTTTTTATTTATTTTTTATTTTTCACAGAGCAGCCCTGATCCTCTTCTTTTTCAGTTCCCCATCGGTGGTCCTGTCTCCTCCCCCTGCCGAGTGCCCCCAATAACAAGCCTCTTGCTATGGGGGCACTTGAGCAGGCTTGCTCCCGAGCCACGCTCCTGTGAATGGACATTGTCCATTCACGCGCACAGTCTGGCTCAGCCCCACTTCCCACTCTCTCCTCTCTTCCCACTCTGACTGACAGCAGCAGGAGCCAAGTGCTCCCACTGCTGTATGAGTCAATGAGGAGAGAGACCCGGGAGAGCCGCTGCTCTCATGCATATCGATGGATCAAGATGGGGCTCAGGTCAGGGCCGTCTTTTTGCCTGGGCACGCTGAGCAGTTGCCCGGGTGCCCCACTTGCCTGGAGGGCCCCACCCGGGGCCGATCCTGGGCGGGTGCACGGCCGGGGTGCACCGCGCCAGAGGGGAGCCGACACTGCCTTGAAGTTGACTGCACTGCACTGGTTGCTCACTTGCTAGAATCGCCGGCTGCCCGGAGCATTTCAGCAACCAGTGACATCAGTCAGAGGCCGCGGCCGCCCCAGCATTCATAGCACGCCACCTCTGCGGCTAGTGAACAAGCTCCGCCCACCTCTACCATGTTCTTCAGACAGCGACAGCGTGGCTCAGAGGGAGTGGAGCGTTTCTAAAGAGATAGCTGCCTTGCTGTGAGTGAGTGACTCACTGCACTGCACCAGGCCGGCCTCAACCTCAAGTAAGTCTAAGCAAGTTCAAGTTGTGCCCATTAAAAGCAGCCACTGTGCCCATCAAACACAGCCACTGTGTCCCTCAAAATCGGTCACTGCATCCATCAAACACAGCCACTGTGCCCATCAAAGCTGCCACTGTGCCCATCAAAGCTGCAACTGTGCCCATCAAACACAGCCACTGTGCCCATCAAAAGCTGCCACTGTGCCCATCAAAAGCTGCCACTGTGCCCACCAAACACAGCCACTGTGCCCATTAAACACTGCTACTGTGCCCATCAAACACAGCCACTGTGCCCATCAAACGCTGCCACTGTGTCCAAACACAGCCACTCCTGTATCAGTGCAGTGTGTGCAGGGAACCAATAGGTATAATCCTCTTGCACACCTAGTGCTAATAATAAAGCTTGTGCAGATGAACCTTAAAGTGCTATAGTGCCACTGTGCAACCCGTATCAATAAAATGTAATCGTAAAATATGTGTAACAAATAATAAATATCACAGAGATAACATATATATAATATATATGGATAAAGAGAGTGCAAATTCTGCAAGGTGAATATATATGGACACAAAGTGAAAAACTATACAGTAAATATTGTGCAAAAAACTGTGCAAAAAATGCATCAGTGCAACATAGGTGTGTGGCATCACTCTATATGACCCAAGTAGAAAATGCCACTAGAAATATAGCTGCGTTAAGTCCAGACCAAATTATTTTGCAAGTACAATGCAGCATATGTGCCAGTGCAGACTCAAAGGAGATATTCAGTGATCCTTTTAAAATCCAAATGTGCAACAAATAATTGGTGGGGTGCCGAAAGAGACACCGTACACTGTCACATAGTTACACTTTACTGGACCAGCGCAGCACTTTTGATTTATATTTTTTACACTACCCATGGGCTTTGTTTGATCCCACTCAGTGTTTGCAGCTGTCCATGTGCACCACTGTTTTCCAAGGTAGCGCAGGAATAATTTATACAAACAAACACAGCCACTGTGCCCATAAAAAGCTGCCACTGTCCCCATCAAATGCTGCCACTGTGCCCATCAAACGCTGCCACTGTGCCCATCAAACGCTGCCACTGTGCCCATCCAACACAGCCACTGTGCCCATCAAACGCAGCCACTGTACCATTAAATGCAGCCACTGTGCCCATAAAACGCTGCCACTGTGCTCATCAAACGCTGCCACTGTGCCCATCAAACACAACCACTGTGCCCATCAAAAGCTGCCACTGTGCCCATCAAAAGCTGCCACTGTGCCCATCAAACGCTGCCACTGTGCCCATCAAAACCATTGACTTCAAGCCTATTATAAAGGAATTCTCTACAAAGAAGTATCTCAAATGTAATAAATAATTAGTGCTTTTGTACTGTCCCATTTCAATCTGTAATTTCTTGTTTTTCAATTTCTTGCTTTTCAAGCTCGTGTTATATTATCCAAACGTTGTTGGATAATATATTATCCAAATGTTTAAACGCTGATTTTGTTGGAAGTACCAATAAATATAGCCTTATTGATAATTTTCATTTTTCTTCTCCAATAAGTCATTTATATTCTTCATAGCTATAGTTCTCTGCTTTTTGACTCTGTTATTATACCCCAAATTTAGTGGTAATGGGAACTGTAACTGGAGTTTGCATTCTACTGTATTATAACATGTCACTTTCTGTGCCTTCCTTTTGGCCACTAAGACCAATCATCATATTTGCTGCTTAGAGGAAGACACAGATGACAGGGAGGACCTGCAAAATGCATTCGTTAGTTTCAATTTTTATTACAGAATGCCCTTTTATTAGGGGCTTCTAGGATGTCCCAGAAAGAAGCTACATGTCAGACACTGGGTGCCAACTTTTTAGTTAAAGTGTTAATAAACCCACAACAGTAAAATCAGTCTATATATGCAGTAAATCATGCTTGTTATACTCACTGTGGAACCTAAGGGGCTAATCGTCTACACTGCATAAAAAGGCTGTTTGATCCTGTCTTCTCTGGTCCCCCCCTTTTTCCACTGTCCCCAATCTATTTGCTAATAAAAGAGAGCCTTGGGGGCACTCTGCACATGCTCAGTTTGGTGTGTATTGCTAGAGAGTTTTATATTATTTTTGGGTGGGTGCATGCATACCTCCTAACATTTTGAGAGGGGAATAAGGCCGCATACACATGACCGGACTTTTCGACCGAACTGGTCCGGAACAAATCCGTCGGACAATTCGATCATGTGTGGGCTTCATCGGACCTTTTCTGTCGAAAAATCTGTCGGACTTTAGAAATAGAACATGTTTCAAATCCTTCCGACGGACTCGAGTCCGATCGAAAAATCTGTTCGTCTGTATGCTAGTCCGACGGACAAAAAAGGACGCAAGGGCAGCTATTGGCTACGGGCTATGAACTTCCTTATTCTAGTCCAGTCGTATGTCATCACGTTTAAAGCGATTGGACCTTGGTGTGATCGTGTGTAGGTAAGTCCGTCGAAAAGTCCTTCCGAGTTCAGTCCGACGAAAAGTCCGGTCCTGTGTATGCGGCATAAGGGACACTTACTAGCAAATGTATGTAGGCGTATGACACGCCCCCTGCCACACCCCCTTAAACGAGACTTAACCAAAAAAAGGTTAATTAAATCCACAAGAGACTTTTTTACCACTACAATTCCTTTATATTGGCTTTTAAAATTTACAAATGCAGCAATTTATAATTTGGATGAAAGGTTTAGCATTGGGAAACACTTTTTGAAAGATAAAAAGTGCATTTTATATACAACTATATAGATCAGACCAAAATGAGGGACAAAGGAGAGGGACATTGGTCCAAATCAGGGACAGTCCCTCAAAATCAGGGACAGTTGGGAGCTATGGTGCATATGGTCAGCACAGGGCCAATCAGCACTGTCCAGACAGAAGGTCAGGGGTCCTGCAGCCTCATAGAACAATCAAAGGAGAATGAAAACTCCTCCTACAAGCTTTAACCAGACACTGATAGAAGTCACAAGACTGCTATAGTCTGCTGATGAGAAAAGGTACTTAGCAGTTTATATTTAGTAAAATAATTGCATTTCCATGTTCTGTGTACTGTGGGAGACCAGATATAGTGAATGCAGGATCCTGGGTTTAGTACCACTCTAATATTTTCAAGTTTGATTCAAGTTAACAGTATAGATTCACTTCAGGTTCAAAAAGTTTGTGCACCATCAGTATTTTTTGTTTCAGAGATGAGTAATAAAATGAGGGTGGAAAACCAGGGAATTTGTCATCTTTAGAAGCAGACGGTCACCTCCGTGCTGGAGATATGTCTCTAGATTACTGTAGTACTGGATCAATTAGCGTCCACTGAGTCATGCACTTTTGTCGTCGTTATAGCAACAGGCTAAAAATGTTGTACCAATCATTGGAGACGGATGATATTGGTAAGAACATGGCAAAGGTAAGATGACATAAAGTGTAACTGTTGCTTTTGAACAAATAATGTGTAGCAATGGAGGGGGGCACAGAAGCAGGGCTGCCATTGGAAATCTTGGGGTCCCATACAGCCTATCTGGCTGTGTTTGATGGGCACAGTGGCAGCTTTTGATGGGCACAGTGGCAGCTTTTGAGTCCCACCCCAGGGTCTTCCCATACACTTTAACCCTCCTTCCCCTGTGTCTCCCAATACATTTTGAGTAACCCCCAGTTTGGTCATTAATGTATCAAAGCACATTATGATCACAAGCTGTATTGTTTTTATACTCCTTTTTAAAACTTAACACAACTGTAAAGTGTGGATGTGCTAATTATTTTTAGCAAGTTGAAATACATTAATAGGGGATTTTTGGGAGCAAGCCTATGATAAATTAGCACCCTTTACATAATTTTGTAGCTAACTGCATGTCCAACATTCAACAGCAACATGCTACCACTAGGCAAACTAGGCAGCCACCTAGGGCACACTGCTGCCTAGGGGCGCCCGGCCATTGGTGTTCCTACTCTCTTCTCTCTGCAGAAAGAAAATAGGTCTCAGCATCAGCAGGCAGCCGCCGCTCTATTCGCACACAGTGTCAGAGGCGCAGCGGCGGCGGAGGACTGTGTCTGTGTCCCAACTCCCGAATGAATGGAAGCAAGCAAAGATTCATTGATGGGACTGGTGAGGCTGCATTAATGGGTGCTGGTGAGGCTGCATTTGATGGGCGCTGGTGAGGCTTCATTTGATGAGCGCTGGTGAGGCTGTATTTATGGGCGCTGGTGAGGCTGCATTTGATGGGCGCTGGTGAGGCTGTATTGATGGGCGCTGGTGAGACTTCATTTGATGGGCGCTGGTGAGGCTTCATTTGATGGGCGCTGGTGAGGCTGCATTAATGGGCGCTCGTGAGGCTGCATTTGATGGGCGCTGGTGAGGCTGTATTGATGGGCGCTGGTGAGGTTGCATTAGATGGGCGCTGGTGAGGCTGTATTGATGGGCGCTGGTGAGGCTGAATTTGATGGGTGCTGGTGAGGTTGCATTAGATGGGCACTGGTGAGGCTGCATTTGATAGGTGCTTCATTAAAAAGGGCAGGGCAAAGGGGTGGAGTCAAGGGGGGTGGCAAAATGAGGTTTCGCCTAGGGTTTTAAAAATCCTTGCACCAGCCCTGCTTGGGGGTGCCCTGGATGCAACGGCTTCAAGACTCTCCCAGGTGGGCTTGGGCCATGCCTATAGTTTCAGAGCAGCCAGATACTTAAAGTGGTTGTAAAGGCAGAATTCTATGCATTAGGATAAAAAGCCCCCCTCAGCCCCCCTAATACATACCTGAGCCCCCTCTCGATCCAGCGATGTTTCATGAGAGACTCAGTTGTCCGGGACTCCCCCTCCTCACTGATTGAGACAGCAGCAAAGAATCATTGGCTCCCGCTGCTGTCAATCAAAGTCAGTGAGCCAATGAGGAGAGAGAGGAGGCAGGGCCAGGCTGCGGCTCTGTGTTTGAATGGACACATGGAGTTGCGGCTTGACTTGGGTGCCCCCCACAGCAAACTTCTTGCACTGAACGGGGGGGAGGGGCCAGGACTGCCAAAGAGGGACCAAAGAAGAGGAAGATCTGGGCTGCTCTGTGCAAAACCACTGTACAGAGCAGGTAAGTGTAGCAAGATCCCGGGCCCCCAGAGGCCTAATAGTGGCCTCCAGAGTTAGGGGCAGCTGACATCTTTCTGTGTAGAGTGGGTTACAAGGCATGACGGGTGTAATGCGAGGTAGCTTGATGGGCGCCAGACACTTCTTAAATGCAAAGAGATTTATTGTCTCTTGAACAGAACTGTGGGCAGAGGGTTGGGACCATGACCCCCTTAAAGTGGAGTTCCACCCACTTTTACAACTCTTCAGCATTCCTCACTAAACTGTGCACTGTAAACAATTTGGATATTTTTTAATTTTTTTTCTCAGCACCTACTGTATATCTGCTGTATTCATTTTTCACTTCCTCCTCCCTGGCCGTGGCCCATCGCATCATTTCCTATTTGCAATGCCTTCTGGGAAGAGGCGGCAACTTCCTCTGACACTGCCGTTGCTATGGAAACCTGACCTGAAACCTATTACACTGCTTGTGCTGCACTGAGCATGTGCGAGATCTGCAAGGATGAGTTCCAGGAAGAAATACAATCTGGCTTCAGATGCCCACACTTAAGATGGCCACGGCCTGCTGCAAGTTTATAAAATAACAAAATACTGCTATAAACTAACAAAACAGACCTTAGTTTACAGACTAACTTTACTAGAATACATTAAGCTCGTGTATTATAGGGGTATTTTTATTTAAAAAGTATCATTTCGGCCGGAAAACCACTTTAAGAAGATGCAATGTTAATTGGCAGACTCTGAGACTTCATTAGGCAGACAGCCACGCAGGGAAAGGCATCCAACTAGACACCACATATGCTTGAGTAGGACCGCTGTCTCCTATGGCAACAGTCTTGTAACAGTTTCTGAGAGGAGAGGGGGGGGGATATAGTGGCACTTGGAGAGAGACAGATGGGTGGGAAACAAAACTATAGGTAAAGGTGGTTATGATAATAAAATCCAGTGGTAAGGGGTGGCTTGGACTCTGGAAAAGTTCAGTTCAGGCTTGAATGAGTTAAAGAGGAGTTCCACCCGAGGTCCATTAAAAAAAAAAAAAAATGAAAAGTCAGCAGCTATAAATACTGCAGCTGCTGACTTTTAATTGGACACTTACCTGTCCCTGGGTCCAGCGATGTGGGGGATCGAAGCCCCGCTTGTCTCCCCCTCCGTTCGGTGGCGCCAGCATTTCAACTGTGGGCGCCAGGCTGTGGCTTCACAGCCTGGCACCCACTGCGCATGCGCAAGCGGCGCCGCGTGCCGTGATTGGCCGCTCAGTCACCTGGGACCTGTAATGGGTCCCAGATGATTGACAGGAGGGAGGGAGCAGAGCTGAGCCCTTCCTGTGCCGAGGGGGAAGTGATGTCACCAGCCCAGGCAAAGGAAGAGGCAGACTACGAGGGACCCCCTAGCAACAGGCATTTAGAGGTAAGTAAAAAAATATATCCAAATTTTTTTTGTATTTTTTTTAGGATTTTTCATGTATTTTTTTTTTTTTTTGGGTGGAACCCCACTTTAAGAACAAGTTCGAAATATTTTTAGCGGTTTTGGACCTCCTGTGTTATGATCTTGGGCTTTGGTTAGCGGATCTATATGGTGGTAATTGGAGCACTAGAGGTGGTGAAAGTGATTGCTAATGTTGAAATTCGCTAGTGGATACTCCTTTGGGCTTTTTTGATGTGGACTTGTCCTTCACATTTTTGGATTAGTTGTATTTACATCTTGGATATATGTAACAATGCCACACACTGTGTATGTGAAGCCAACATAAACGGCCCCCATAGGAAGTGGTTTCCTATGGGGGCACTCGCTGAAGAAAGTCAGGAGCGCTGGTGGAGGACCCTGTAGGAGGAGGAT
The DNA here is from genome assembly GCA_037952835.1 of Lithobates septentrionalis. Lineage (NCBI taxonomy): Eukaryota > Metazoa > Chordata > Amphibia > Anura > Ranidae > Lithobates > Lithobates septentrionalis. The sequence goes on along the minus strand of JBBDGP010002240.1, from coordinate 427,475 downwards.
TGGGGCCGCTTTGTGCAAAACCATTGCACAGAGCAGGAAAGTACAGTATGGCATGTTTATTACGTCAGTCATCTTTTTGACATATTTTGTCATAAACATCATTAAAAACTTTTTCACATAACCAAACTTGTAATTAAAATTTCATCTACTTTGAAAGAGGTGGTTTGCCTATTTTTGGAAGGCAGTCAATAAAACCATTAAAAACACATTTGAAGCCTGGGTTCTCAATCTATTCTCCCTTCGAACCAATCACACAGAAGAATGCTTCTTTGTCTGCATACGTTTTATAACTAACACCAAACCAATCTACCTGAACTCCCAGCAATGACAAAGGCTGGGATATGAAAGCTTCAGTATTCATCAGGGCAGCTGTGGACCATGACACAGTCCCAAATGGAATAAACAGTTTGATGAAAACACAAAATTGATAAAAGAAAAAAAAGAAGGAAATGTAATTTGAAAGTTCAGGTGGTTTTGATGGAACTCTAAATACTAGAAGTATCGATTTAAATGGGAATATAATATTTTTTTTTTTTTCTTAAGGAGCCAAAAAACTGCTTAACCCTTTGTCACACCTTCAAAATGGATGTTTTTTCATTTTATTAACAAAAGTATTTTCTTATTGCTGCTTATTTTTTTAGAAGCAAAATTAAATTGAAGTTATTTGTTTTAAAGGGGTGGCAGGTTAATGTTATGCCGCGTACACACGAGCGGACTTTTCGACCGGACTGGTCCGACGGTCTATCCGACGGACTTTCGGCGGACTTCCAACGGACTTTCCCAACGAACGGACTTGCCTACACACGATCACACCAAAGTCCGACGGATTCGCACGTGATGACGTACGACCGGACTAAAATAAGGAAGTTGATAGCCAGTAGCCAATAGCTGCCCTAGCGTCAGTTTTCGTCCGTCGGACTAGCATACAGACGAGCGGACTTTTCTATAGGAACTGGGTCCGGCGGAGTTCCGACGTAAAGATTTGAACGGACCAGTCCGGTCGAAAAGTCCGCTCGTGTGTACGCGGCAGGTACAAATAGTTAGCAGGTGTGTGAAGTGGATTTCTGGTTAACGATTTCATAGAAATCTAGACCACATTTTTGGCAGCATCAGTATGCTTTGGAAGACTTAAAGTGGTTGTATAGGTTGTTTTTTTTTTTTTTTTTTAAATAACAAACATGTTATACTTCCCTCCACTGTGCAGCTCGTTTTGCACAGAGTGGCCCCGTTCCTGCTGTTCTGGGGTCCCACGATGGCTGTCTCAGCTCCTCCCCGCTAAAGCTAATCCCCCCTGGGAAGCTCTTTCCCGGGGGGGTTAACTTGCGGGCGCGCTCCCGTGTCATACAGTTGGCGTCCATAGACGCAAAGTGTATGACTCGGTCCCGCCCCCCCCCCGGCGGCAGCGTCATTGGATGTGATTGACAGCAGCGCAAGCCAATGGCTGCGCTGCTATCAATCTATCCAATCAATGGCCAGACTCAGTGGAGAAGAGGACGCCGGGGATCGCGCATAGCAGGTGAACTGGCTCAGGTAAGTAAAACGGGGGGGGGGGCCATGACAGCGATGTGTTTTTTCATAGGATGCATTAAGGTGAAAAAACACGAACCTTAAGCCCTGGCTCACATTGGTGAGTTTTGACATGCGCTTTGACTTGTCAAAGCGCATGTCAAATCGGCGCCAATTGCTGGCAATGGCACCGTCCTAATCGGTGCGACGCTGCATTTGCGCTACTTTTTTTGCGATTTCCATTGACATATGTGCAGAAACCTGCACAGATGTCTATGAGAACGCCGCCGAATTCGGGACTGACATGCGGGGATGAAATCGCGCGAGTTCAGCTGTACTCGCACGGCTTCATTCCCGCAGCTCAGTGTGAACCTGGGCTAAACCTCATTATAATAGTGCTTCCCTAAATGGTTTTACATTGTCTTTTTAAAGGATCTATAAGGCTTTTATTTGGTATACTGTTTTAAAAAATAATCTGCTGAGAATGTTTATCGAGTACAAGTTTCACAGAACACATTATTGAGGTTACAGTGTTGACCGGAACAACAGAAGAAAAAGATATGGGAGTGCCTATTTCAGATGATTGAAAAATGAGCAAACCGTGTGGCCTGGTAATGGAGAGAACAAATATCATCTAGGATTCATCACTAGAGGGATGACCAACAGGAGGATGGAGATCCTGATTCCTTTATATAGATCTTTAACTTGTCACTAGAGGGATCACCAGAAGGAGGAAGGAGGTCCTGATTGCTGTATATCGGGAGTTGGCAACCCAGCGATAGTGCTCAGCCTGTCGACTGTGGCCATCTGACAGGCACTACTAACCAGGAGCTGTGTCTGTGGTAAAGTAGCCACAGCAGGGTCTGGGGGACCAGATGGGATACATACTGCAAAACAAGTCAATGCCATAGGAGGCAACAGGCTGTAATGCTGGGTACTCAGTGGCATATCAGGAAATGCAGATGCGTGTGTGTCCCTGACATCAACATTTACATTGCATTATAATGGCAGCTGCCTGAGAAGAGAGTTTGGTTAATGGCCAGGGGTGTAACTACAAACAAGCTTTTGTGTGTTAGGCTTGGCTCACATCGCTGCATGTAGGGAACGTGTGCAAAATCGCTTGCGTTCCTAACATGCAGAGAAATGCATTGCTCTTTAGCAGATGCACTGATGTGACATTTAATTTCCAAGGATTCTGTAGCATGAGCTCCATGAACCAGTCTAACAAGTTCATTAGCATATGAATAGGGGAAGCCTAGCTTCTAAAAACAATACATGGTCTTAAAATCTTATTCCATATATTTATGCTATACATATCTCCCACGCATGGTTTGACGGTGAGTGGGAGATTTTTATAGCATAAATATATGGAATAAGATTTTAAGACCATGTATTGTTTTTAGAAGCTAGGCTTCCCTTATTCATATGCTAATGAACGTGTTGGATTGGTTCATGTAGCTCATGCTACAGGACATGATGTTGGCAGAAAGTGAGGAGAGGGGAATAAAGGACTTGAACACAGCCATGTGCTAGACACAAAGGAGGTAGTTTGGAGGACTTCAGAGGATTACGTCAGGTAGGAGACCTGGGGGTAACACCAGGAAGACTAGAAGAAGGGAACTTCACCGGGGAATGACACTAAACCTACATTATAACCTAAGTTAAGTAATTTTTAGTGTATCCCCCTTGCATACGTTGTACATGCTCATTTGCTAGGAAGCCTAGATAGTTTGTGCATGTGTATATTGTATGCATATTTTGTGATGTGTATTGTTTTTCCTACAAGTGAATACAGCATTTTTGTTTAGTAAAGCAAATTAATATACACTAACAAGGTTTTTATGCTTCCTTGCTTTTACCGCACAGAACCTTAAAACACAAGCTAAAAGACTGCCATTCTTAATTGCAGAAGAACGTCCATCACATGGGCCCTTGTTGCGTCAGATATGGCGATCTGTCAGAATTGGTAGCGGAAGTGACGTTTCATTGCCGCCATCTTGCTACACCCCGCACTCATCCATAGTTACGATACACCGAGAAGGGGCCAAGCGGACATCTTGTTACACCCACCCGAGTTTTGCATTTGACAGTTATGTTTAACAGGAAACGGAGCTTATAAGGTGAAATACAGTATTTAGAAATCCGATGGACAGTTTATATGTTGAATTTTAAAAGCAGTGGCCAACCTGCTGATCTCACAGGTTTGCTAATGTGAGAGAACAGTGCTGCTTTTATAACCTGTAAACATGTAAACAGTCCGATGGATTTCTAAATACTGTATTTCACCATATATGCTACGTTCTCTCTTAAAAATAAGATGTCTGCTTGCCCACTTCTCGGTGTATGCTTACTGTGGAGGAGTGCAGGGTGTAGCAAGATGGCAGGGACGGAAAGTCACTTTGGTTACCAATTCTGAGGGGTCACCTAATCTGATGGAACACCCTTACACACCACTGACCCAGGCACTGTGCCTTATATACAACTGACCTTGGCACTGTTTGTTACAGTCCACTGACCCTGCACTCCGAGTTGCTAATTACCTTTGAACTTTGTGTTACTAATGACCTCTGAACTTTGCAATATTTACTCCTGACCCCTGAACCCTATATTACACACTACTGACCTCTGAACTACTCCATAGCACTAAGAGATCTCAAAGCAGCTAAACACAGTACTTCTGGTAACGATGACCACTATGCAACATGGACTGGATAATCCAAGCATTGCAGCCCTCCGAAGACTGGGGAATCTTGTAACTGCACAATCAACAAAAAAACACAAAGGGCACAAACGCCTAGTGCATTATCTCAAGCACAGTGATACTAAATGCACACTGTCTAGTTTTCATTGCCTTTCTATTGCTGTATGTGGATGATGGCACTGTAGTTATTTTATTAAAAACATCTAAGTACCTTTTTCCTAATCGATATATAGCTGTCACATGACCCAGATCTTTCCCAGCCTGTCTGCAGGGAAACATAAGCAGGAGGAGCTTCTAGTCCTCTTCTACTGGTCACATGTTCAAAAAAAGTATATATTTGAAATCAAATCTTTATTACTTTTTGGCAATAACATGGTGTGGGCGGATTTGTGCTAGTCACAGGCTGTGTCACGTCTCTCCAGCCTGTGTCTTAACATAAAAAGGAAGGCGAAGCCTCCATTAATCTACATGTAATATCATTGTGTTTAGCTGGTTAGTGGGCATGGAGGAGGAAGGAGGGAGTGGGCTGTCATTTATCACTGTGTATACGCCCACATGTGTGACTCTGTAGTCACATGAGCTGCACAGATGTGATAGGGAGGAAATGCTCAGGGAGGAAAGTCACTGATAACTGAGCATGTGCAAAGTTGCCACCACAGCTGCAAAATCCCTAGCTGAATTGGAGACATTGACAGAAGGGGGAGATAGAGAGCAGCAGGATCAATCAGTTTTTTTGCAGAATACAGAAAACAAATCTCATAGTGATTAAGTGAATATGAACAGCATGTAATACACCATTTATTGATAGTTTTTTATGATGTGGGTTTAGTGACATTTTAAGTTGACTTCTGCTCTGAAGAAAGAGGCATGTCCCCCAAAACGCTTCAGCTAGTACTTTTATTCACTTGAACCTAAGGAGTTCCATGATGTGTTTGCTTCTGGTTCCTGGGTTTTATACAACGTCAGGGCTTTTTTTTCAGCAGGAAGGTGAGGCAATGCAGTTCCAGCACTGAATGTACTCTATATAATACCAAGGGATGCTGAGATGTGCTGGAGGGTCTATTGATGTTGGCTGCTATGGGAATCTATTGTTGCTCTGTGATTTTATGTTGCTGAGGTCATCAGTTTTTGATGGGAGAAATCTACAGTTGAGGGAAGGGTCTATTGATGCTGGCTGCTGGGAGATCTGTTGTTGCTGGTGGGGTCTATTGTCGCTGGGCTGGATCTGCAGTATTGTTGCTGAGGGTAATTTTTTGTGAGGGGTCTATTGTTGCTGGGAGGAATCTATTGTTGCTGGGGGTATCTATTGTTGCTGGGAAGGATCTATTGTTGCTGGGGGTATCTATTGTTGCTAGGGAGATTAACTTTGCTGGGTGAGGGGGGGAGTCTATTGTTGCTGGGGATCTATTGTTGTTGGCGCTGATCTACAGGAAGGGATCTATTGATGCTGGGAGGGATCTATTGTTGCTGGGGGTATCTATTGTTTCTGGGGGTATCTAATGTTGCTGGGAGGGATCTATTGTTGCTGGGGGTATCTATTGTTGCTAAGAAGGATCTACTGTTGCTTGGGGTGTCTTTTTGCTGGGAGGATCTGTTGTTGCTGGGGAGATAAACTGTTGCTGGGTGGGGGGGGGGGGGGGGGAGTCTATTGTTGCCGGGGATCTGTTGTTGTTGGTGTTGATCTACAGTATTGTTGCTGAGGGTATTTTCGTTTTTGGGTCTATTGTTGCTGGGATGGATCTATTGTTGCTGGGGGTGTCTATTGTTGCTGGGTGAATCTATTGTTGCTGGGGAGATCAACTGTTGCTGGGGAGGTCTATTATTACTGGGGATCTATTGTTGTCATGGGTTTACAGTATTGTTGCTGAGGGTATTTTCTTGTGGGGGGGTCTATTGTTGCTGGGGGATTTATTTTTGCTGGGAGGGATCTATTGTTGCTGGGAGGGGTCTATTATTGCTGGGAGGGGTCTATTGTTGCTGGGAGGGATCTACTGTTGCTTGGGGTGTCTTTTTGCTGGGTGGATCTATTGTTGCTGGGGAGATAAACTGTTGCCGGGTGGGGGGGGGGGGGTCTATTGTTGCTGGGGATCTATTGTTGTTGGTGTGAATCTACAGTATTGTTGCTGAGGGTATTTTACTTGTGGGGGGTCTATTGTTGCTGGGGATCTATTATTGCTGGGAGGGATCTATTGTTGCTGGGAGGGGGCTATTATTGCTGGGAGGGGACTATTATTACTGGGAGGGAACTATTGTTTCTTAGGGGGATCTATTGTTTCTTAGGGGGATCTATTGTTGCTGGGAGGGGTCTATTATTGCTGGGAGGGGTTTATTATTATTGTTGCTTGGGAGATGATCAACTGTTGCTGGGGGGGGGGGTCTATTATTACTGGGGATCTATTGTTGTCATGGGTTTACAGTATTCTTGCTGAGAGTATTTTCTTGTGGGGGGTCTATTGTTGCTGGGAGATCTATTTTTGTGGGGAGGGATCTATTATTGCTGGGCGGGGTCTACTGTTGCTTGGGGTGTCTTTTTGCTGGGTGGATCTATTTCTGGGGATCTATTGTTGTTGGCGTGGATCTACAGTATTGTTGCTGAGGGTATTTTACTTGTGGGGGGATCTATTGTTGCTGGGAGGGATCTATTGTTGCTGGGGATCTATTATTGCTGGGAGCGGTCTATTGTTGCTGGGAGGGAACTATTGTTGGGGGAACCATTGTTGCTTGGGGGATCTATTGTTGTTGGGAGGTCTTTTGTTGCTGAGAGGGATCTATTATTGCTGGGAGGGATCTATTATTGCTGGGAGGGATCTATTATTGCTGGGAGGGGTCTATTTTTGCTGGGAGGGGTCTATTGTTGCTGGGAGGGGTCTATTGTTGCTGGGAGGGAACTATTGTTGTTGGGGGATCTATTGTTGCTTAGGGGGATCTATTGTTGCTGGGAGGGGGTCTATTGTTGCTGGTTGCAGGGGACCTACTTTACTGCTTTTCATTAGCAAATTCCATACAAACTACTTAGTACCTAAAAAATAATACCTGGCTCTGTATTCTCTAGAAGGGAGTAGACAAGGAGTGACTCGGAAGGGGGGGGGGGGGGGGGGGATCGGCACCTATTCTCTGAGAAATAAAATTCCCGTACAACGCTATTCTTCACACTGGTTTTGTGTGTATAATTTGTATCTTTTTTAAAGTGCTTGAGATAATGCACTAGGCGTTTGCGTCTTTTGAGTTTTTTTTGTAGTATGTAGCAAACTGCTGCACAGGCAGCAAAAGACGTATCTTAATTCTTTTGAGGGCGCGTGTTATTTTAGGTTTTATTTTTAGCAACAGCGTTATTTAAAGCCTTCGATATGAGAGATATGACAGACGTGAGAAGAAATCAAATGAGTTCCAAAATAACATACATTGGCACTTTTATATATCTTGATGTGATATGACTATCTTGGTATAAATAGGATGTTACCTGACAACTGAAATGTGCCGTGCATTGAACAGACCTCCTTCCACCATCTAATTAAGTCACTCACTGGGTGCAGAGAAAACACAATCGTTTGACGTCAATATGTGCCGTATCCATATCAGAGGAATATGGAACTGTCTAATTAAAGCGGAGGCAGGAACCGATTCTTCTCTAACTTTTTTTTTTTTTTTGCAAGGTGGCTTGTGATACAAACAATAGTATGAACAGAAGTAACTTTGCCATTCTGAAGCTTCCCTCCAACCACTTTGCATACTATTTTATATATACTCTGATTCTGTACTTGACAAATATGCTGCAGAAATCTCCCCCCACTGATTCTGGCTGCATCCATTTTAACTGTGGGCAGCTGAAGCTTCTGCCTGTTCACTTCCTAGATTTACACAGACACACAGACACACAGAGGCACACCTCCAGTTCTGCCACTCTCATTGGCCCTCTTATGACTCATCCCCCCCTCCCTTCCTGGCAAATTCTCACGAGAGTGAGAGAGAGACCCGTGCATGATGTCATAAGCCTAGGCGTTTTACCAGACAGGAAACAGGAAGTGGGCTGTATAAGGTATTTACTGGCAGAAAAAAAAATGTTTTACTATCCAAAGTTAAAACAACAACAAGGGCAGAAGATTTCATAGATGGAAAGATGACAAAAAAAAAAAAAGTTCCACTTTAACTGACAATTACGTGGTCCTTTTTTTCCCCGCCACGAATAGAGCTTTCTTTTGGTGGTATTTGATCACCCCTGACGTTTTTATTTTTTGAGCTATAAACAAACAAAAAAAAAAAAAGCGACAATTCAAAAAAGAAAACAATTTTTCACTTTCTGCTATAAAATATCCAATAAAAAAAAAGTAAAAAATCTAATTTCTTCTTTAAGGCCAATATGTATTCTGCTGCATATTTTTGGTAAAAAAAATCCCAATAAGCGTATATTGATTGGTTTGGGCAAACGTTAGAGCATCTAAAAACTATGGGATTATTTATTTTTTCCTAGCAATGGCGGCGATCAGCGACTTATAGCGGGACTGCAATTTTGCAGCAGACAATTTTAACACTGACACTTTTGACACTTTCTGGGGAGCAGTGACACCAATACAGTGATCAGTGCTAAAAAGTATGCACTGTCACTGTACTAATGACACTGGCTGGGAAGGGGTTAACATGAGGGGGCGATCAAAGGGTTAAATGTGTGCCTAACCTGTGTTTGTGCACTGTGTGGGAGGTGTTTTTATTAAGGGAAGGCAAAAGTAGCTCCTGAACTTTTTTGGGGGCGACATGCCTCACGCGATGTGGGTTGCCACGATTGCCGCGCGATTTATCGCACGTCAATCGCGGCAGTCCCACACACGGCGATTTTAGGTGTCATTCAAATGAATGGCATCTCAAATGTGAGTCCCGCGATTTGTCATTCACACATCGGCACTTTCAAATCTCTGCAAATCTGTCCGCAGATGCTGGGACAGATCAGGGCGGTATTGATTGGTTGCCATGGTCACCGCCGGTGCTGGCCAATCAGAACTGCTCTGTTCCACCCCAGCGTCTCTATAGCAAGATAAGGAGAAACAGCATGGTTTTCAAACCCCAGCACTGGATGGTGAAACTATATCATCCACAGAGGTAAGTGCAATGGGGACCCGGGGGTGGGGAGGGCGTAGGGTGTTAGTTCACCTGTTCATTATATTTTGTAAAGGTGCATTAACCCTTTAACCACTTAAGGACCGAGCCTCTTTTTGAGATTTGTTGTTTACAAGTTAAAATCTGTTTTTTTTTGCTAGAAAATTACTTAGAACCCCCAAACATTATACATTTTTTTTCCTAACACCCTAGAGAATAAAATGGCGGTCGTTGCAATACTTTCTGTCACACCCTATTTGCGCAGCGGTCTTGCAAGCGCACTTTTCTTTGGAAAAAAATACACATTTTTGAATTAAAAAATAAGGCAACAGTAAAGTTAGCCCAATTTTTTTTTTTAATATTGTGAAAGATAATGTTACGCCGAGTAAATTGATACCCAACATGTCACGCTTCAAAATTGCGCCCGCTCGTGGAATGGAGACAAACTTTTACCCTTAAAAATCTCCATAGGCGACGTTTAAAAAATTCTACAGGTTGCATGTTTCAAGATACAGAGGAAGTCTAGTGCTAGAATTATAGCTCTCACTCTACCGATCGCGGCGATACCTCACATGTGTGGTTTGAACACCGTTTTCATATGCGGGCGATACTCACGTATGCGTTCGCTTCTGCACGCAAGCTCGGCGGGACGGGGCGCATTTAATTTTTTTTTTTCTTATTTATTTTACCTTTTATTTTTACACTGTTTTTTTTTACAAAAAAAAAAATGTGTCACTTTTATTCCTATTACAAAGAATGTAAACATCCCTTGTAATAGAAAAAAAGCATGACAGGTCCTCTTAAATATGAGATCTGGGGTCAAAAAGACCTCAGATCTCATATTTACACTAAAATGCAATAAAAAAAAAAAAAAATTGTCATTTAAAAAAAAAAAATGGCCCTTTAAGAGCTATGGGCAGAAGTGACGTTTTGACGTCGCTTCCGCCCTGCATTGTTATGGAAACGGGTGGGGGGCATCTTCCCTCCAAGGGTGAAGATCCCTCTCCCGCCGCCGATAAAAGTGATCTCGCGGCGAATCCGCCGCAGAGGCCACTCTTTTCGGAAACCGGACCGCCGGCTGAAAAATAGGATACCGGGGTTATTGCAGCTAGCTGCTGCCATAAGAACGATACCCCCCTTCAAAGTAAGGACATACATCAGGGGTTGCAGCGAGCAAGGAGATACACCGTCCACATGTCTGTCTTGTCACTCATCCACTTGAATTGGTATTTACTTAGAAATATGTGTATTTTAAGTGCCATACTCCGGATGGATGAGGGGGACGATAACACATTTAGACGTAACATTTATCTTCTTTATCTCATATAGTTCTGCCCATACACATGAAGACGGTACACCAAGAGATGAGATTGCTTTAAAACAACACGCTTAGTAAACGCCCATTTTTTTCGTTTAACCATAGTGAATGTTATCAGGTGGATAAGCATATGCTTTCAAAGACATATATTTTTGAGAGTTTGAGCCACAGAATTATTGGTGCATGATATGTTTTATTACCATTTATTTCCTGTATGCGTAACACAAGCTCGACAGGTATATGTGTAGGAGATTGCATGGGAAACATACACTTAGAAAAAGGATGCTTTTAGCCCGGATCAACCTCCAAAGTAGAAATAGTAGTAATAAATTACGTATGGACAGATATTCAACCAGGAAAAAAGTGGATGCAGTTTGGGTCGCCTTTTAAGGCATACAAAAATAACAAGGAAAAAGAGATTCCCCAAAAGAAGGCAAAAGCCCAAACACAATCTGTCAAAAAAACCAACAAATTTATTAAATAAGCTACAAACACCACACAAATATAAAAATGAAGACAATAGTGGGCAATTCAGGGAAGATGTCAATTAACTATTAAATTGATAACGTTATCATTAAAAACAACGGAGCCGCGGCCAAACATACCCCATACACACACCAATCACAGCAGCAGATTACTACTAATTAGACAGGTAATGGGATGATATGAGTCCTCAAATCAACAGTATAGATGGTATGGCGGTGTGGGGGTGGGTGGATGAATGCAAGTTGACTTTAGATTAGTTGCAAAGGTTTCAATGTTGTATGAACACCAATAACAAATCAATAGCAGTCCGGGAACTGGACATATAGCATATGCAGGCTGATAGCAATGACCGGCAACATCTACTGTAGGCAATAGTAACTCAGGGCATAACAAGCAAAGCAGTTCATATAGGTGGCAAACAGTGAGGGGGAGCAGGTACGACAAGGCTGCATTGATATTTGTAGATAGGAGTGATACTCTCACCAAATGAATCAGCAGCTCACAGGATCGCTAGCTCTACCCCAGGTGATTACTTGTTGATGAAGGAAGTTGCATTTGCTAGTGCCGTCTGATGGAAAAAGTTCCGCTGTATCAATGCCTTCCGTCAGATGATAGAGGCCGGTCGTCAGCTGTTAGGTCCCGGCAAGACATTCAAACGCCCTGTGATCGCGGCTCCGAAAGGACGTGCTGACGTCACGTGCTGACGCGTTTCACCAGCCAATCACCGCTGGTTTCTTCAGAGCAAGGAAGGGGTCCGTGAGCGAAGGTTAAATAGACTAACCAATAGAGGTGTAATTACATCACATGTCCACCAGATGTCGCACACAGTCACCACTCATCACAGACATTTCAGCAAAGATAATATCTCGTAAATGGCTTCACGAAACTAGCTGCACTCAATTGTTCAGAAGCAAGCATCCCAAACAGTGCTACATTATGATTCAGAGAAAAACATTTGATGAAGGTGGATATATACAATTAAGTAGAGACCAAGCAGAAAACGAAAAACAAAAAACCAAAAAACACAAGAAGACAACAAACAAAGGACAAAAATTGCAGCCCAAAAATAAAAATAAAAATAAAAATAAAAAATGGTAGATTAGAGCACCAGTATAGAGCTAGAAAATCGCTCAAAAATATAAAACAGGGAAAACTTATGTTATAGATGGTTGCTACAGGGGAAATAAAAAATCATTTCTCCAAAAAGGACTGAAGGCTACATTCGGTATTTAACCCATTGGGGGCCATCGCCTCTAAATAGTAGGTCCACATTTTTTCCTTCTGAAGGAGAATGGTGTCGAAATCACCGCGTCTTATAGGTAAATTCAACCTATAGATACCTTTTACAATTAGGCCTCTCGGGTCACGGTTATGGAATTTAGCAAAGTGGAGTGAAATGGGACGTTCATCATTCAGTTTTTTGATGCCAGCAATGTGTTCACGAATCCTAACCCTCAGGGCTCTTTTAGTTTTACCCACATAAATTTTATTACATGGGCAAATAAGTGTATAAACCACTCGAGTAGTAGAGCAGTTTATAAACTGTTTTATCTTGTAATCTGCACCTCCACGGGGATTCGGGAACACATTTGTCTGGTGGACATACTTGCAGATATTGCAGTGTCCGCATCTATACATGCCTGGGGAAATTCTAGAGTCACTTAACCAGTTCTTCTGGGTAGTACGGGTGTATTCAGAATGGACCAACAGGTCACCAAGATTATTTGATCTTTTAGCTGTCAAAAGTGGTTTTGGACTCACAAGTTCCGAAATTAAGGGGGCTGATTTTAAGATATGCCAGTGTTTTTGTAGGACTCCTTGGACCATTTTCCATTGGGATCCGTATTTAGTGATGATCCTTGGGAAATTCTTTTCAGAGTTTCCTTTTAACTCCTTATTTTTAGAGGAATTAGCAGAAGGTACTAGGAGTTCATCACGATTTTTAAGGGTGGCTTTTCTCTTGGCCTTTTTAAGGGATCTATGTGAGTAACCTCTTTGTCTAAATCTTTGATACATCTCGTATGCCTCTTTATGGAATTCCTCCTCCACAGAACAATTCCGTCTGATCCTCAGGAACTGTCCTGTGGGTATCCCATGGATTAGTGGTTTGGGGTGGTGACTCTGGGCAGACAACAATGTGTTAGCTGCTGTTTCCTTCCTATAGGTGCTAGTAACAATTTCATTCCCAGATCTCCGTATGGATAAGTCCAAAAACGGGAGTATGTCAGGATGGTGTGAGTAGGTCAGACGTATGTTGTAATTATTTCTGTTCAGTTCGGACATAAAGTCCTCAAGTTGTTTAACTGAACCCCCCCACACCATCAAGACGTCATCTATGTACCTCAGCCACAGGAGGGAGTGGCTGAGGTACAGAGAGGACTTATAGACCATCGTTTCCTCCCAAAGTCCCAGGTGGAGGCATGCGTATGAGGGAGCCCATGGTGCCCCCATACTAGTGCCTCGAATCTGCTGGTAGTAGTGACCAAGGAATTGGAAGAAATTGTTATTAAGCATGAATTCAAGGAGTTCCCCAATGAATTCATTTTGAGCACCTTGTTGGGGATGATGGAAGTCCAAAAAATGCATTGTAGCCTCGATACCACAGTGGTGTGGTATCGACGTATACAAGCTCTCCACGTCAATGCCCACCAAGAGGGCCTCTGAAGGTATGACAAAATGTTGTAGTTTAACCAAAACGTCTCTGCTGTCACGGACAAAGGAAGGGAGTAAGTTAACCATATGTTTAATCAAGGAATCAATGTATTTGCCTGTTTTTTCTAAGGGACCCTTTATAGCTGAGACGATTGGCCGTCCGGGGGGGCAGGTAAGGGATTTATGGAGTTTAGGTATTATATAAAAGGTAGGGATGGTGATTTCATCTACCCTAAGGAAAGAGAATTCCCTTTTTGTTAAGAGACCCGCCTCCATTCCCAACTTAAGTTTTTTATTCAACGCCTCCACAAGAGTGGGAAAGGGGGAACTGGTAAGTTTTTGATAAGTAGAGATGTCGCCAAGAAGTCTTAGAGATTCATCCTCATACATTTTCTCACTTAGGAGTACCACATTTCCCCCTTTGTCACTTTTCTTAATCACTAGATTTGATGCATTTTGCAATTCAGACAGGGCTTTTCTTTCCCTGTTTGTAAGGTTGTTAGAGCCGATCCATTTCCAATTTATCTTCATGAGATCAGATTTGACTTGATCCAAGAAGAGCTGCAGCCACTTATACTTAGATAGTGGGGGCATCTTGGTGGATCTAATTCTTAGATCAGAAGGTCTCCTCAACGCATGGCATAGATTTTCATCTGAGTCACTGTCACAGTTCTCATCCAGCAAAGAAATTAGGCATTCAATGGCCTCCTTTTCATCTTTATCTAGTGAGGACTCTGAGGCAAAGGAGTCATTCTGACGTTTAGCGTGCCATAACTTAAAGAGGACCTTCCTCAGGAATAAGCTAACATCCTTAAAAACCTCAAACTCATTCATGGATGACGTAGGGGAGAAGGAAAGACCCTTTTTAAGTAAATTTATGTGGATTTCTGTAAGGTGGAATTCTGAAAGGTTTACAACGTTAAGATCCATTGGGGCACCGTCCGAGACGTTCAACGTCTCCTCTGATTTTTTAGTCTCCCACTCGTTCGACTCTGTACACTGTCCCTCTCTTTTCCTTTTCTTTCTATTTTTCCTTTGTCTCCTTCGTTTTCTTGCCTTTTGTCTAGATTTCGCTTTTGAGTCTCTAGGGGTATCTTCCCCTCTATCTGTTCTAAAAAAGACACTGTCTTTTGAGAAGTGTCCTTGTCAAACTCACTGTCAGATGAGGAGCTATTCCTAGTTTTGGACTGACGTTGTCTCTGTCTGGTATTTCTAGAAAGTGATCTACCTCTTTTTTGGGTTGTGGGATCAAAGATATCACCACTTTCCCAGTCAGCTAGGTTCTGCCTAAATTTTTCTTGTTTGCTATGTTTTAAGCTTTTTTGGATCCTTTCTATCTCCTTTTTTATATACTCATTATTTTTGTCAAATTCAGGGTCATGTTTGAAGGGTTCTAGTGCTTTGGCGCTTGCATCAAGTTCCACACGTATCTCCTCCAGTTGGGCTTCCTCCTCATCGACAATGAGTTTTAACAAGGACAGACCTCTATTCAAGCATTCAGTTTTCCAAGCAGAGAGAAATCGCGGAGTGTGTAGATGTTCCGCAGGTAAAACTCTCTCACGTAAACCCCTAGGTATAATCTGCTTAGAAATATGGGATTTCAATGAAGAAATATCCCATTTACGATTAAGGAATTTGATTACCAATTTCTTGTGTTGCTTGAAAAGTTTCCTGATTGGTTCTCTTTCTGTGTCACAATTTTCCACACCAACATCAAAGGCAGTATTAATCTCTAAATCAAGATCATGATTAATCATGTAAGCCATATATGCGAGATAAAAGTCAATTGAGATATACCCTAAAAACAGCCCAATATGGCTTAGTTAAGCCAATAGTATGTAAAGTGTTCACCTGTATAGTAATGTGTGGTGGGGGGATCAACAAAGGCTAGGAAAAGGGAAAGATTCCCCAAAAGAAGGTTCCAAAGAAAAAGGATGCTTTTAGCCCGGATCAACCTCCAAAGTAGAAATAGTAGTAATAAATTACGTATGGACAGATATTCAACCAGGAAAAAAGTGGATGCAGTTTGGGTCGCCTTTTAAGGCATACAAAAATAACAAGGAAAAAGAGATTCCCCAAAAGAAGGCAAAAGCCCAAACACAATCTGTCAAAAAAACCAACAAATTTATTAAATAAGCTACAAACACCACACAAATATAAAAATGAAGACAATAGTGGGCAATTCAGGGAAGATGTCAATTAACTATTAAATTGATAACGTTATCATTAAAAACAACGGAGCCGCGGCCAAACATACCCCATACACACACCAATCACAGCAGCAGATTACTACTAATTAGACAGGTAATGGGATGATATGAGTCCTCAAATCAACAGTATAGATGGTATGGCGGTGTGGGGGTGGGTGGATGAATGCAAGTTGACTTTAGATTAGTTGCAAAGGTTTCAATGTTGTATGAACACCAATAACAAATCAATAGCAGTCCGGGAACTGGACATATAGCATATGCAGGCTGATAGCAATGACCGGCAACATCTACTGTAGGCAATAGTAACTCAGGGCATAACAAGCAAAGCAGTTCATATAGGTGGCAAACAGTGAGGGGGAGCAGGTACGACAAGGCTGCATTGATATTTGTAGATAGGAGTGATACTCTCACCAAATGAATCAGCAGCTCACAGGATCGCTAGCTCTACCCCAGGTGATTACTTGTTGATGAAGGAAGTTGCATTTGCTAGTGCCGTCTGATGGAAAAAGTTCCGCTGTATCAATGCCTTCCGTCAGATGATAGAGGCCGGTCGTCAGCTGTTAGGTCCCGGCAAGACATTCAAACGCCCTGTGATCGCGGCTCCGAAAGGACGTGCTGACGTCACGTGCTGACGCGTTTCACCAGCCAATCACCGCTGGTTTCTTCAGAGCAAGGAAGGGGTCCGTGAGCGAAGGTTAAATAGACTAACCAATAGAGGTGTAATTACATCACATGTCCACCAGATGTCGCACACAGTCACCACTCATCACAGACATTTCAGCAAAGATAATATCTCGTAAATGGCTTCACGAAACTAGCTGCACTCAATTGTTCAGAAGCAAGCATCCCAAACAGTGCTACATTATGATTCAGAGAAAAACATTTGATGAAGGTGGATATATACAATTAAGTAGAGACCAAGCAGAAAACGAAAAACAAAAAACCAAAAAACACAAGAAGACAACAAACAAAGGACAAAAATTGCAGCCCAAAAATAAAAATAAAAATAAAAATAAAAAATGGTAGATTAGAGCACCAGTATAGAGCTAGAAAATCGCTCAAAAATATAAAACAGGGAAAACTTATGTTATAGATGGTTGCTACAGGGGAAATAAAAAATCATTTCTCCAAAAAGGACTGAAGGCTACATTCGGTATTTAACCCATTGGGGGCCATCGCCTCTAAATAGTAGGTCCACATTTTTTCCTTCTGAAGGAGAATGGTGTCGAAATCACCGCGTCTTATAGGTAAATTCAACCTATAGATACCTTTTACAATTAGGCCTCTCGGGTCACGGTTATGGAATTTAGCAAAGTGGAGTGAAATGGGACGTTCATCATTCAGTTTTTTGATGCCAGCAATGTGTTCACGAATCCTAACCCTCAGGGCTCTTTTAGTTTTACCCACATAAATTTTATTACATGGGCAAATAAGTGTATAAACCACTCGAGTAGTAGAGCAGTTTATAAACTGTTTTATCTTGTAATCTGCACCTCCACGGGGATTCGGGAACACATTTGTCTGGTGGACATACTTGCAGATATTGCAGTGTCCGCATCTATACATGCCTGGGGAAATTCTAGAGTCACTTAACCAGTTCTTCTGGGTAGTACGGGTGTATTCAGAATGGACCAACAGGTCACCAAGATTATTTGATCTTTTAGCTGTCAAAAGTGGTTTTGGACTCACAAGTTCCGAAATTAAGGGGGCTGATTTTAAGATATGCCAGTGTTTTTGTAGGACTCCTTGGACCATTTTCCATTGGGATCCGTATTTAGTGATGATCCTTGGGAAATTCTTTTCAGAGTTTCCTTTTAACTCCTTATTTTTAGAGGAATTAGCAGAAGGTACTAGGAGTTCATCACGATTTTTAAGGGTGGCTTTTCTCTTGGCCTTTTTAAGGGATCTATGTGAGTAACCTCTTTGTCTAAATCTTTGATACATCTCGTATGCCTCTTTATGGAATTCCTCCTCCACAGAACAATTCCGTCTGATCCTCAGGAACTGTCCTGTGGGTATCCCATGGATTAGTGGTTTGGGGTGGTGACTCTGGGCAGACAACAATGTGTTAGCTGCTGTTTCCTTCCTATAGGTGCTAGTAACAATTTCATTCCCAGATCTCCGTATGGATAAGTCCAAAAACGGGAGTATGTCAGGATGGTGTGAGTAGGTCAGACGTATGTTGTAATTATTTCTGTTCAGTTCGGACATAAAGTCCTCAAGTTGTTTAACTGAACCCCCCCACACCATCAAGACGTCATCTATGTACCTCAGCCACAGGAGGGAGTGGCTGAGGTACAGAGAGGACTTATAGACCATCGTTTCCTCCCAAAGTCCCAGGTGGAGGCATGCGTATGAGGGAGCCCATGGTGCCCCCATACTAGTGCCTCGAATCTGCTGGTAGTAGTGACCAAGGAATTGGAAGAAATTGTTATTAAGCATGAATTCAAGGAGTTCCCCAATGAATTCATTTTGAGCACCTTGTTGGGGATGATGGAAGTCCAAAAAATGCATTGTAGCCTCGATACCACAGTGGTGTGGTATCGACGTATACAAGCTCTCCACGTCAATGCCCACCAAGAGGGCCTCTGAAGGTATGACAAAATGTTGTAGTTTAACCAAAACGTCTCTGCTGTCACGGACAAAGGAATGATAACGTTATCAATTTAATAGTTAATTGACATCTTCCCTGAATTGCCCACTATTGTCTTCATTTTTATATTTGTGTGGTGTTTGTAGCTTATTTAATAAATTTGTTGGTTTTTTTGACAGATTGTGTTTGGGCTTTTGCCTTCTTTTGGGGAATCTCTTTTTCCTTGTTATTTTTAACATACACTTAGACCATTTATTGATTGTGTTTTTTAGTCAAGTCACAAACATATGGTTTAGTTTCCACTTTGTTTCATTTTATATATATTCTATATATACTTTCACGATGATAGATATATATATATATATATATATATATACACATGCCCCCTTCACGTTTTATGTTGATCTCCACTTTATTTTTCATTTTCACCTTTTATATTTATGATACACATAAATGCACATATACATGCATTTATAAAACACTTTTTTTTTTTTTTTTTTTTTCTCCTTGTAGAGTTCAGATCACTAAAAAAAGCACCCATACACCATATATGCATACACTTTGTTTGCATCTCAAATCTGGTAGAGTTCACATAAAGTCATGAAATTTGAAAGTCATGCAAACACTGTCACAGATCCTCACATGTAATGCCGCGTACACACGGTCGGACTTTTCGTCTACAAAAGTCAGACAGCCTGTCCGACAGACTTCCGGCAGACTTTCGGCGGACTTGCGGCGGACTTGCGGCATACTTTCTAACGAACGGACTTGCCTACACACGACCACACAAAAGTCCGATGGATTCGTACGTGATGACGTACACCGGACTAAAATAAGGAAGTTCATAGCCAGTAGCCAATAGGTGCCCTAGCGTGGCTTTTTGTCCGTCGGACTAGCACACAGACGAGCGGATTTCGGGGTCCGTCGTAGTTTCAAATCTAAAGTACGTCGGATTTGAGGCTAAAAAAGTACGTTGAAAGTCCGGAGAAGCCCACACACGATCGGATTACCAGCCAGCTTTAGTCCGTCAGCGTCCGTTGGACTTTTGTAGACGAAAAGTCCGACCGTGTGTACGCGGCATTAGACTTTATCATTTACAAAACACAGTGGTTTTTCATAGTGTTTCCTCATAATAACCTTTACAATATTCTCATTTATATATCAAAAAATGTTTTTGTAAACTGAGCAGACATATGATATCTTTCACACTATGCCGTGGCTGCTGGGCCACATGGCTCATATATACCTGCATTCATTTATATAATGGTTTACATGTTTATACGTCTAAGCGCTAATTTTAGCACCTATCTCAGTCCCGTGGAAAGAAAGGAAACTTTATATCTTCCTAACTTTCCTTCTTCAAAAGACTTTTAAAAGCAATATATACTTTTTATTTATGGATATTTTTTGTATTGTCTATAGAAACATCTTGTCTGCACATTCACGTCTTCAATAAACACTCCACCATAAAACACACACCCAATTAACTCTATGTTAAGAGGCCATACAATCTAACGATCAGCTCTTCAGAGTTATACAATCAGTATGGGGTCATGTGTGAGACGTATAATGTGTATATAAGTGACTTTCATTGTTGTACAAACCAGCTATGAGTAAGCGCTCTATGGGAGCGTGAAACGCGTCAGCGGTTATGCTGTATCACTTCAACAGAGCAATGTACGCATTTTATACCATGTCATTTTTTCAATAAAGAAGATTTTACCTTTATTATTCCAATCCGGAGTGCGGCAGTCCAGATTTTTCATTGCACCTATACCATAAGGACATACATCGTCGTGCAGCTGTCCAGAAGTGTATGTTCCTGAACCTGACCTGGTATCAGCCTCCAGCATTCCCTCTACAGAAGAGCTCAGACTGGGATAGGAAGAAGCAGCACAAAGAGCCAATCAGTTGTGCTTCAGTGCTCATGTGATAACTAGGGACATAGTGACAGCGAGAAGAGCTCATCAGTCTGCTGCTTCTCCTTTTATTGTCCAATCACAGGCTGGGGAGGGACAAGACCTGTAAAGTGTTGCTACACTGCAGCAGAGAAAAAGCAGGTCTCTGTCAGACAGAGCAGATCTGTGTAAATCTCAGGGCTATATGGAGAGAAATATAAATCTTTTGGCAGGTAAAACATCTCCAATGTACGCATTTCATCTGTGTACTGTGAAGATTAGCTTTCATACATTGTTAATCACTGGCCCAGGGTAAGTACAACCAAGCGGTGCTGCTGCTACTGAAATGGGAAATAAAGGACCTGGCTATGCTGTCAGGCAGGGGGCACCAGGTTCACTAAACTGCCCGTGCAGAATAACAAATCCTTTAGCAGGTAAAGTTGTTCTCATCTACGCATCTCGATGATACATTTAGCTGCTTGCCAGCTTGAAAACCTATGCAATACCTTCCACCCAGCAAGAGACGATTGGATTTGGATAAAGTTATTACATCTATTAGGCAATTTACATTGTTTTAGGAATCCAGTGCTTATGGCACAAATTCATTCAATAGGGAAAATACGACATCTTCGGCGGGAATGTTTATTTCAGTTGTCACATAAATTTTACTTGCAGTTGCCATAGAGAAATAACTTGCCCTCTCTGACTGCTATTTCTCTCTTTGCATTTCTTAACTTGATACAAGTCAGAGATGTCCTTGTTCACAGCTAGAGTTCATGCAGTGCAGCGGGTAAGATATATCTGTCAGTCTGTCAGGAAAGTCTCTGAGCAATCTGTTTGGCAAAACTGAGCTCACAAAGAGAATCAATGAAAACGTAAGGATTTCAACACTCATCTGAAAAAAAAAAAAAAAAATGTATGGCTGACCATATAGTTTAGGGGTGTTCTTATAAATAAAAAGGCATAGCAATTCACCTAATGATAGTGCGTGTACATTTGTCCTGTGTGAATAGGGCAAACAAAACAAATGTTATTTGGCAATTTCTTGTTCTGGTTGAATGTTTTTCAATGATTTAAAACAAAAAATACTGCATTTGGCCACTAGATGGCACCAAGTGCCAAATGCAGAGGGGTGGGGCTAGGTGCTCCAAGGGAAACACACACACAAAACCAGGCCCCTATTTTTAACATGCAATCAAACAATTAGTCATAGGCTAACTGAATCAAGAGGCAGCTGACATCTGTGTCCCAGGAAGCCTAGGTGCCCATGTATGCCATGCATGACTGCAAGGGTGCTGGAGCTTCTGGGCCAGATCTTTCTCTGACATGAGAGCCAGGCGGAGGACGCTCAGCAGATGGAAGGGGCATTCCAAAGTGCCTGAAAACTTCCAGGAGAGGGAAAGGGAGCTCAGCACTGCTTTCCCTCAGTGTGACTAAACACCGTTTCTGCAAGACACATGTTCGGGACATGTTGGGGATACTTGCTTACAGAGCCCTCAAAACAGGAACCATCCCCAGCAAATGGGAATGAATGGTAACATACTTTAACTATTTTACTGTTACCACTGTACATAGTATGTAGGCAGGGATGTGTAGGGCAGTGCAAGTCCATGTGGGTCTCTAAGCTCAAGACCCCACCAGGAACCCCGACTGGGCCCCCCCCCCCCAAAGGGGGTGATCACTCCAACAGAGTAACAAGCTACATGGGTAAAAATTGCTGTGCTATTGTCTCCATTCCATCAGTTTTGCAAAAAAAACAAAACAAAGGCACTTTGATCCACATAGTGCAAAAGTAAAAATGAAAAATATAAAAGTAGAGAATAAAAAGTCCCACAAAAATCCAACAAGTCCACATCCAACAGTGATCAGTTGTGCATTAGAAATGTGATATCAATCTCTAAACGACATGTGCTGCAATCCAAAACTCCACCCTGTGACAGCATGCAAGGTTTACCAGAAGGAATTGACCACCTGTAACAGATAGGTCAATTTAAATATGATTCAAGCAATATAAGTAGTGGCACACCGCGCACCCAGCATTAGAGCGGGAGAGAGCGTCGAGTCAACATCGGAAGAAGAACAGAGCGAGAAGACCCGGCAAAAGAGTTGGAAGACAGCAGAGAAGACCCGGTAGAGGCAGAAGACAGAGGGAGAAGAAGCAGAGAGGGGAGAAGACCTGGCAGAGGCAGAAGACATCACCAGAATAGAGAGAAGAGCCGGAGAGGGGAAAAGAAGTCGGAAGAGACGCCGGAGCTGCCTTAATAAAATACTTTAAAAACCTGTGTACTGTGTTTTATTTTTGACACTTTTTTTTTTAGGTGAATGGATAGGGGTACGATGTATCCCATACTCATTCACATAGGGTGGGGGGCCAGGATCTGGGGGGCCCCCTTGTTAAAGTGGGCTTCCAGATTCTGATAAGCCCCCCGCCCGCAGACCCTGACAACCAACGGCCAGGGTTGTCGGGAAGAGGCCCTTGTCCTCATCAACATGGGGACAAGGTGCTTTGAGGTGGGGGGCGCAAGGCCCCCCTGCCCCAAAGCACCCATCCCCCATGTTGAGGGCATGTGGCCTGGTATGGTTCAGAAGGGGGGGGCGCTCGCTCGTCCCCACCCCCTTTCCCGACCTGCAAATGTGCTTGGATAAGATTTTGGGGGGCCCCTACACGTTTTTTTCGGCATGGGGGGTTCCGCTTAAAATCAATGCCAGATCAAGGGCCTGGTATGGTCTTGGAGGGGAACCCATGCCTTTTTTTTTTTTTTTTTTATTTGGCATGGAATTCCCCTTCAAGGTCATCAGAGCACAAGTCGCATGCCAAAGTCGGATCAGTTAAGATTGGATCCGACTTTGATCCGACTTCAGTGATATTCAATGGGCTGAAGTAGGATAAAAGTGGGACCAAGTAGTATAGGGAGCATTTTCAAAGTCCCCAGACATTTCTACTGCCGGTTTTTCGATAGACTTTTCGATAGAGAAATTATCTGCAGTTCTACAGTGGCCCCGACCCGTAGGTCTACGTCCGTTACAACGTTTTCTTGGCTTTGCCAATGATTATCGGAAATTTATTCGGTACTTCTCTTCTCTGGTTAAACCTCTGACTGATATGACCAGAAAGGACGGTAACACACAGAATTGGTCTCCGGATTACATTAAAGCCTTTGAGTCTCTCAAGGCTGCATTTGTTTCAGCTCCTGTGTTGGCACATCCTGATCCTACGCTACCCTTCATTCTTGAGGTTGATGCATCTGAGACTTGAGTGGTCGCCCTTCTGTCTCAACGTCCTACCTCCTGAGAGTGCTATGCATCCTTGTGGCTACTTTTCTAAGAAATTGTCTCCTGCAGAATGAAATTACAAGATTGGGGACAGAGAATCGTTGGCTATAATTTTAGCTCTTAAAGAATGGAGGCATCTCCTCGAAGGTACCACTGTGCCGGTCCTCATTTTGACTGACCATAAGAATCTCACATTCTTGACTGAGGCTAAACCCTTATCTCCCAGAAGAGCGCGGTGGGCTTCTTTTCTGTCAAGCTTCAATTACATAGTCTCATTCTTATCCGGTACTAAGAATTGTCGCAACAGATTTCCTCCGCTTCCAAGATTGAGTCGGTGCCTGTTCCTGTAATACCTCCAGATCATGAGACTAGTTACTGTACGCACCAGTCTCACCTCATCTTTGGGTGACAGAATTCGTGCTGCTCAGATCCAGTCTCCTCCCGAGAGACATGGTGACTGCTGCTTTGTCCCTGAGAATCTCCACATTGCTTTGCTCCAGACTTACCATTTCCCAAGGCAGCTGGCCACCCAGGGAAGAATCAACTAATTTGGGCTACTTCCCAACAATTCTGGTGGCCTAGTCTCTGCACTGCTGTGACCGCCTTTGTAACTGCTTGTTCTGTGTGTGCACAGAGTAAGACACCATAACACCTTCCAGTGGGCCTCCTACAACCCATACCCAATGGAGAGAGGCCTTGGACCCATCTGTCTATGGATTTCATTGTGAAGTTACCCAACTCCCAGGGCAACACAGTTATTCTTATAGTGGTTGACCGCTTCTCGAAAATGCCACATTGTATTGCACTACATCCAAAGAACTGGCGTCCATTTTTGCTCGAGAGATTTTCCGGTTACATGGGCTACCCAAGGTTATCATCTCTGACAGGGTTAGCCAGTTTGTCTCCATATTTTGTCAAGCCTTTTGTGCACAGTTAGGAATTCAGCTTTCCTTCTCCTCTGCGTATCACCTGCAGTCCAATGGGGCCGCAGAATGAGCCAACCAAGCCTTGGAGCAGTTTCTACGTTGCTATATTTCTGACCACTATAACAACTGATCAGACCTTCTACCTTGGGCCGAGTTTGCTCACAATAGTGCCGTCAATACCTCTTCCTGATTGTCTCAGTTTATGGCGAATTATGGTTTTCAACCATCCATGTTGCCTGACTCATTTGTTCCTCAAAGAATTCCTGCATTAGAGGAGCATCTCCACGATCTTCGCTCTACTTGGGTGCAGGTCCAGGTGTCCTTGCGACGTGCAGTGAGAGGTAAAGACTCCATGCTGACCGCCGACGCCTACCTGCGCCTTCCTACCAGGTTGGGGAGAGGGTCTGTTTGTCATCTCATAACCTCCGACTCCGTGTTCCCTCACTGAAACTGGCACCACGATTTTTATTGGGCCTTTCCGTATTCTACGTAGGATCAACCCAGTGGTTTACGCATTAGACCTTCCTTCTAACATGCGTATTTCGAATGCTTTTCATGTCTCCTTATTGAAATCTTTGGTGTGCAACCGCTTCACCACCTCAGTACCACATCGGTGCAGGTCGAGCACCATGAGGAGTATGAGATACAATAGACCCGTAGGTTCTGTAGGCACATACAGTACCTGGTTCATTGGAAAGGGTACGGTCGGGAGGAACGCTCTTGGGTCTCATCCTTGGATGTACATGCTCCTGTCCGCCTCCGTTCTTTCCATAGATGTTTTCCCCTCAAGCCTGGTGGTCCTCTGAGGGGGAGGGGTCATTGAGGAGGGGGTACTGTCAGGGCTGGGCTCACAGTCCTTCCTTCTCTGTGCTCAGGTTGCTCAGCTGTCAGTTAATTGCCAGAACTCATCATTCCACAGTGGCTCACCTGTTGATTATCTCTTGCTCGTCAGTCAAGTCCACAGCCAGCCCCTCCTGGCTATTTAAACTGCCTAGTTCATTTCATCAATTGCCCTCGCCTTGGTCAAACATATCTGTAGACTCTCTGTTGTGTTCCTGTTGAAGACTTGCCTGGCTGATGTCCCTTCTGATTCCTGATCCTGTCTGCTGCCTCTGACTTCGCTGATCTCTGGCTCCCTGATTTCCTGGCTTGTTCTGACTACCCGATTTGGCTACCAAACCCTGGCTACGTTTTGACCAGTTGTACCATTTTTACCATTTTGTTAAAAGGTGTGATTTTTACTGCATTTTCTGTCTCCGTCTATTTTATAGTTCCTGACACATGCATTCTATACGTGAAGGTAAAAAATCCTTCAATGTGCAGCTCCCCCCTCAGCCCCCCTAATACTTACCCGAGCCCGATCCAGCGCTGTGAATGAAAGCAGAGGCTTTCCCGGGTCTCTCCCTCCTTATTGGCTGAGACACAGCAGCCGGAGCCAGTGGAGGGACCCAAGAAGCAGAGGATCGGGGTTGCTCTGTGCAAAACCATTACACAGAGCAGGTAAGTATGACATATTTGTTATTTTAAAAAAAAGAAAAAGATGAACCTTTAGTATCACTCTAACATGAGGGCATGAGCACAGACACGAAAAACAAGAACTTACACAGGAAGGCACATTAACCTTCTTGTAGGCTACAGAGGTTTAACAAACACACCGCCAGGATTGTGTGTAAATCTAACAAGCCGACTGTTGACTGTCAGGTGGAAGCGGTCTGGCAGCTACGAGATCCCTTCCACACACCCCCATATGTGTTGATTCCCAAACCCTCCTTCCCCCTCCCCTGCGCATCCATCTGCGTACCTGGGACCGGCATGGTGAGTGCCGCTGGGTAGAAGGGAGGGCGATCTGCTAAAGTCCATTTGCTGATCTCCCCTTCTTGTGAATGACCTGGCTGGAAGTGATGTGTAAATCATTGCTTCTGGGACCTGGTGTGACTTTCCCAAACCAGTAGACATGTGCAATTCATTTAGTTGCAAATTCGTCCGAAAATCCGAAAGAACAAAAATCTGCGGGGCGTGCACAGCGCACTCTGTAATCAGCAAGTCCACGAGGCTCAGCTGATCAAAGATTGGAGTAAGGGGCTGATCCCGACCCCTTACCTATTACATTCGGATAATTTCGTTTTTCATATTTTCTATTATAATTAAATTGTTAACTATTATTATAGTTTTTAATTTTTATTTATTATTATAAACTATTAAATTATAGGTAAAATAGCTGAAGTCAGTAATTCTCCTATTCAGGTCTCTGCGCCACAGCAGCCAATTTGGGATAGATTCGATTTACATTTTTATTGGAATTTCCTTTCAAATTTGGCTAAAGTAACTGTTATGCCCCGTACACACGGTCGGACATAGATCGGACATTCCGACAACAAAGTCCATGGATTTTTTCCGACGGATGTTGGCTCAAACTTGTTTTGCATACACACGGTCACACAAAGTTATCGGAAAATCCGATCGTTCTGAACGCGGTGACGTAAAACACGTACGTCGGGACTATAAACGGGGCAGTAGCCAATAGCTTTCGTCTCTTAATTTATTCTGAGCATGCGTGGCACTTTGTGCGTCGGATTTGTGCACACACGATCGGAATTTCCGACAACAGATTTTGTTGTCGGAAAATTTTATAGCCTGCTCTCAAACTTTGTGTGTTGGAAATTCCGATGGAAAATGTGTGATGGAGCCCACACACGGTCGGAATTTCCGACAACAAGGTCCTATCACACATTTTCCGTCTGAAAATCCGACCGTGTGTACAGGGCATTAGTGAACGTAACTAATACAAAAGCATTCGAAGTTACGAATGTCCAGAAGTAACGAATGCCGATCATAACGAATGATCCAATAAATGAAAAGGAAAAAAATGAAATGAAAACGAAACTAAACACATTTTTTGATAGTGCACGTCTACCAGCCAGTATGGCCAGAAAAGAAGTGAGTGAGATCTGCACTCCATTAGCTTTATTGGAGGGCAGGTGAGACATCAGGGGTCTCTTAGACCCCTGATGTCTTACAAAAGAGAACCTGTTACCAAAAAATGCACCACATGGGGACTTACATGTTATCTATTTACTCGGCTCAAACTCATCTTTTATGTTACCAAAAAAATTGGGTAATATACTGCATTTGTGTGCCCTAAAAAAAGTGCACACTAATATTGTGTGACAAAAAAAAATGGAACCAGCACTATTTTATTCTCTGGGGTCTCTGCTTTTAGAAAATATACAATGTTTTGGATTTTGTGTAATCTTCTGACCTAAAATGATTTTTTAAGTATGTTCAAAAAATGCAAAAAACTGTTCAGGCACCAAAAGGTTTAAAGGGTGACACCAGATAGATAAGCAGCTAATAACGGAGGAAAAACATACATTTAGATAATGTTTACCCGCTAAGTAACCTGTAAATAATTCCCATATAATTGATGGCCAGCCACTGCTGCATTGCTAAGAACAATAACCAGTGTAAATTATTATATTATTATTACACTTGATTTATATAGCGCCAACAGTTTGCGCAGCGCTTAACAAAATGAAGGCAGACATTACAGTTACATTATAATTTGGTACAAGAGGAATCAGAGGGCCCTGCTCATTAGAGCTTACAATCTAGGAGATGTAAATGATGTTTTCCAATAGATTCCAGAAAAAAAGAATAAAAAAAATGATAGAACCCACTAGATAAATCAGGGCATCATGTGGGTCTTGCAGCTCTGCTTAATGGAAACAATTATCAATACTGTGAAAAAAATCAAAGAGCGCAACGACCTAGTGTGATACAGTTCCTTTAATCACAGACAAGCCGGCCGCAGACAAGCACTGTTGATTCGAGAATGGGAAGTGCATTTTATCATTGGATTTTAATTGATTAAAGTACCGGTAATTGTATTACATGAGGTTGGTGTGCTCTTGTTCCTTATTGTAATGCTGTGCTTAGAAACCTGGCACATCTCAGAGCCCACTGTTTTGCAGACTCCATGCCAGTGTTCTGTGGACTGCTAATAAGCATCATTACACAGCTAATGCCAACCCTGATCTCCCTTGCACATTTTAGTTCACCAAATTTCAGCCCCCAAATACATTGAAATGAACCTGTGCACCCATGCAGAGCCAAGCAACAGGTCATCTGTAATGGTGGCCCTACCAGCAGTGGTGTATTTTTTGGTTTTGTGCTTCCCCAGAGAAAATTGAGTACTGTCCGTGATACTTTTTTTATTTGCACTAACATACAATTTTTCAGGACAAGCTTTCGGGATATGTTCCTTTCTTCAAGGTCCAAGCAGTGCACTACGGCTACAATCAAATCAAGTGCTTCCCTAGGCAAGACTAAAATCAGACGCACCCCCATCTAAATTTGTCCTGCCCAAGGACGGTATACCATACCTCCCAAGTTTTTGAGATGGGAATGAGGGACACCTGTCAGCAAAAGTAGGCAGGCATAGGACACACCCCTTGCCACGCCCCCTTAAAGGAGAATTGTACAAAAACAAGATTGGTGCTTTTTTTACCACTTCTATTCCTTTATATTAGCTTTTGGAATTTACAAATGCAGCAATTTAGAAATCAGATGAAAGGTTTAGCTCTGGAAAACACTTTTTGATAGATAAAAAGTGCATTTTATATACATCTATACAGATCAGATCAAAATGAGGGACTAATGAGGAGGAATGAGGGACAGAGGGACATTGCTCCAAATCAGGGACAGTCCCTCCAAATCAGGGACAGTTGGGAGCTATGGGTATACCGTTCTTGTCTCAGAGTCTGAAGGAAAAGCTGCAGCCATTCACAGTGAACAGCTGCAGCTTCCTTATCAAACCCTGAGACATGTTTCATCCAAAGTGCCATGTATAGAATTACGGCCCGTGATCTGGCGTTCGTGATGATACCTCACATGTGTGGGAAAATCGCTGTCTGCATGCCTGTGGGACCGACACGTGTGTTAGCCTTTGTGCAATGACCGGAAATGGTTAAAGAGGTGCATCTGCCCTTTTGCCTGGAGGCAGTGCCACCCCCAAGAAAAATGCCGCCCAAGGCAAACGCCTTCTTTGCTTCGCAGTAGATACGCCCTTGCCTACCAGGAGAACCTTCACTTCCCTATGGTACTGCTCATTCTCCTCCATGAGGAAGAAATATACACAGTACCTCCAGATATGGGGAGCATGTTACTTACCCCCCCCCCCCCCCCCATGTGACAATGCTGCTCACATGGGGGGCAGGGAGAGAGTCATTAGTGTTGTGTGTGCAGCCTACAGCTCAAAAACATGTGTGTGTGTTTGAATCTACATATATATAGGCCCGGCACACTGATCACTGATCTCCAGAGCCGGTAAAAGGGAGGTCTTTCCTATCTTCCCGCTGGCACACAAAGCGATAATGCTAATGTGCATGGGGTGATTAGGGTGTGCCTACCTATGGTAAGCTCCAAGGCAGCACATGACCAACTTTTTTAGCAACCAAAGAGAAGGGTGGTAAATATGGGTATCTGCCTGTCCTGGTTTTAAAGAGAACATGGTAATTTGCCATACGTTAACAAAGCACTGGTTCACTTTAAAGACTCATTGCCAGTCGGTGGCAAAAGCCTTTGTTTCCATTGCAAGGCTCATTTCAGCCTTCAGATGTTTTGTGGCAACTGAAGTTTAAAGCATATCTAAACCGAAGAATAAAAATGTCATATAATACAGCTTAACAGTCCTTAGACGAGATGGCTGCATTTGTTTTCCTTTATGTTCTCCTGGTAATGTTGCCAGTAACACACTTCCTGTCCTAGGGGTTGAGCAGTGGTGAAACCCCACGGTTAAGGCGTGTTTTTACCGCCTCCCTTAGCTGCAGAGACAGCAGCTGGGGTTGTATAATATATCTGTGGCCACAATGCTTTGCTTTGTGACCGTGGCAGGAATTATACGCCCTGTTGCATTGGGTCGCTAAGCACGACACAATGCAAGCAGTTGCAACATGCTAGTGTGGGGTTCAGGGCTTAAAGCAGGGCGGTGAGGAGGTGATACAACACTTCCTCACCACCTGTCAAATACTCACTGAAAAGCAATCTTAACACAGATGGTTCTTCAGAGATTAATGCATGTGTGAATGAGCCCCTAGGGTGACAGCACTCATTGTACTGTATCCTTGCATAAGCAGGGTTATCAATCTAGGACAGGACTACAGAAACCTCTCTTTCTCTCTCTTTCTTTTCTTCTCTATATAATGGGGAGGGTTCTAGAGTCCTCAGAGAACTGGCAACAATGTAACTGATAATTTTTGCGTCAAATATCGATTTAGTTTTAGTCATAGTCTTTTGACTAAAATGTCATTTTAGTTTTAGTCGTATTTTAGTCATCTGAATTGTTTTCGTTTTGGTCGTATTTAGTCAACTAAAATCTGCAGTACATTTAGTTGACTAAAATAACTAACATTTTAAAATAATTTTAGTCGACTAAAAATGGGTTTAGTTAAATTGTAATGCATTATTTAAGCATTTCGCTAGAATTTTCAGACTCATTATATACTCCTGGAGTAAAAAAAAATATAATATAATGTTATTTATTTATGGTATTAAATTACACACTCTGGATGGTCTGAGGAGGCCTGTAATGCTGCACAGTGCTCTGGACGGTGGTCTGAAGAGGCCTGTAATGCACACAGTGTTCTGGACGGAGGTCTGAGGAGGCCTGTAATGCACAGTGCTCTGGATGGTGGTCTGAGAAGGCCTGTAATGCTTTGCAAAGTGCTCTGGATGGTGGTCTGAGGAGATCTGCAATGCACAGTGCTTTGGACAGTGGTCTGAGGAGGCCTGTAATGAACAGTGCTCTGGACTGTGATGTGAGGAGGCCTGTAATGCACACAGTGCTCTGGACGGTGGTCTGAGGAGGCCTGTAATGCACACAGTGCTCTGGACAGTGGTCTGAGGAGGCCTGTAATGCACAGTGCTCTGGATGGTGGTCTGAATAGGCCTGTAATGCTTTGCAAAGTGTTCTGGACAGTGGTCTGAGGAGGTCTGTAATGCACAGTGCTCTGGACAGTGGTCTGAGGAGGCCTGTAATGCATTGCACAGTGCTCTGGACAGTCCTCTGAGGAGGCTTGTAATGCATACAGCACCACGTTGCAGCCACGTTAACGAGTATGTGTGGCGGTAAAGAGGGTGGGCTTTAAAACCCACACACCACACAGGTGTCTATGGGCGACAGAGGTTTCTGTGCTGAGAGTGCACACACCCATAGTTGCCAACATTGTAAAAAAATTTATAGGGACACTTTAGGCGGAGTCTTATTATAAGTAGGGGCGGGGCATTTATTGGTAGGCGTGGGAATAAGAAACCATGCGGCGTGGGAAAAATGGGCGTGGTTTAAGTAGAATGTTGGGCGTGGCTTACCCTCAGCAGAGTTCCTCCTTACATCAGGTTTAGTCCCTCCTTACATCAGGTGCCCCCAGCAGAGTCCCTCCTTACATCAGGTGTCCCAGCAGAGTCCCTCCTTACATCAGGCATTCCCAGCAGTCCCTCCTTACATCAGGCATTCCCAGCAGAGTCCTTCCTTACATCAAGCATTCCCAGCAGAGTCCTTACATCAGGTGACCCCAGCAGAGTCCCTCCTTACATCAGGTGCCCCCAGCAGAGTCCCTCCTTACGTCAGGCATTCCCAGCAGAGTCCCTCCTCACATCAGGTGCCCCCAGCAGAGTTCCTCCTTACATCAGATGCCCCCAGCAGAGTCACTCCTTACATCGGGTGCCCCCAGCAGAGTCCCTTCTTACATCAGGTGCCTCCAGCATAATCCCTCCTTACATCAGGCATTCCCCACAGAGTCCCTCCTTACATCAGGCATTCCCCGCGGAGTCCCTCCTTACATCAGGTGCCCCCAGCAGAGTACCTCCTTAAATCAGGTACCCTCATCAGAGTTCCTCCTTACATCAGGTTTAGTCCCTCCTTACATCAGGTGCCTCCAGCAGAGTCCCTCCTTACATCAGGTGTCCCAGCAGAGTCCCTCCTTACATCAGGCATTCCCAGCAGAGTCCCTCCTTACATCAGGTGCCCCCAGCAGAGTACGTCCTTAAATCAGGTGCCCTCAGCAGAGTTCCTCCTTAAATCAGGTTTAGTCCCTCCATACATCAGGTGCCCCAGCAGAGTTCCTCCTTACATCAGGTACCCCCAGCAGAGTCTCTCCTTACATCAGGTGCCCCAGCAGAGTCCCTCCTTACATCAGGCATTCCCAGCAGAGTCCCTCCTTACATCAGGTGCCCCCAGCAGAGTTCCTCCTTACATCAGGTTCAGTCCCTCCTTACATCAGGTGCCCCCATCAGAGTCCCTCCTTACATCAGGCATTCCCAGCAGAGTCCCTCCTTACATCAGGTGCCCCCAGCAGAGTCCCTCCTTACATCAGTGTCCCCAGCGGAGCCCAGTCCTTACATCAGTGTCTCCAGTGGAGCCCCAGTGCTTCCTTACATCAGTGTCCCCAGTGGAGCCCAATCCTTACATCAGTGTCCCCAGCGGAGCCCCAGTCCTTACATCAGTGTCCCCAGCAGAGCCCAATCCTTACATCAGTGTCCCCAGTCCTTACATCAGTGTCCCCAGCCCCAGTCCTTACATCAGTGTCCCAAGCAGAGCCATAGTTACCCCCCCCTGTACATAGTTACCCCCCCTCCCCCTAGTTACCCCCTCCCCAAATTTACCCCTGCTGTATATATTACCCCCCTGTACATATTACCCCCCCTGTACATAGTTACCCCCCTCCCCCTGTACATATTTACCCCCCCTGTACATAGTTACCCCCCTCCCCCTGTACATAGTTACCACACCTGTACATAGTTACCCCCCCTGTACATAGTTACCCCCCCCCCTGTACATTGCATCCTCAACATAGACAATGCCCGCTCTCCCCATACATATCTATGGTGGAGATATTGCAGTAATGGCAGTGGTTACAGCTGATAAGCATGTGTCGCTGGCCTGGGCTGTACACCGACATTCCCGCATAACACACAGACGGCACAGCTGAGCAAAATCCCACAACAAGCCGTGTGTTCAGTGGAGAGGAGAGGGGCCTCTGATTCGTTCAGCCAATCGGTTTCAGTGTACAAGAGAATAGTCTACTTGTACACTGAAGAGAGAAGCCGATCGGCTGCCCCTCCCCTCTCCCCTGAACATATGAGGAAAGACACCTTGCTGCGGTGGCGGCGGCCAATTTTTTGTAGCCCGCCGACCATTTTTGCCTACAACATTCCCAATTTAATCGGGACGAGCTCCGATCGGGACGAGGGTCCCAAAATTGGGATTGTCCCGGGAAAACCGGGACTGTTGGCAAGTATGCGCACCCAGCACAGTGACTAAGCTGTCAAAGACAGCCAATTACAGTGGTCACATGATCGGACAGTCATTCCCATCCCCCTGGCAAAATAGCCCAGTTAAGGCAGAACTAAACTCTCTCAATCAACAATAACTATTTTTAATCCTTATGTTGCACTAGTAAAAAGATAGGAAGGTATATTAGTAATTTTGTTTACAACTTGTTTTTACATTTCTCCAGTTGCTTCTGAAGAAGAAGAGGAGGGTCTTTCTCAGCTAAGCATACCCTCCTCCCTGTATGCCTGAGCTAAGAGCAGATGGATTCCAGGAAGTGACTACTACATAAATCATCTGCCTTTATTCAAGATGGCCACAGCTAGAAATGCTAGGGGGGTGTTTTTCAAAGCGATTTCTCAACAAAATAAAGCATGGAGAAACGAATGGATAGGTGAGTTAGCTCTGAATATTAAAAACAAATTAAATAGCATTTTTGGTTTGTGGTGCTCAGATACAGTTTGGTTCAGTTTAAAAGGCTAGGGGGAGGAGTTAAAAAAAATGAAATGCACAAATAACTAAAGAGTGACTTTATATGCATACTATGACCTAAAAAATAATTTACCCAAAGCTTTGTTTGTACATCTTACAAAACCCTAAAATCAGCAGATGGAGATGTAGCAAAAAAAAAAAAAAATAGAAACGAATGCCCTCCTTTCAGAAACCTAATTTATTAACATATGAAAAAGAAACATCTCCTTTTTATTTATTTCTTTTTTTGCTGATTCATCACTTGTGTGGCTATGGAACGGACGCAGATATCGCCTAATTAGATTAATTTCAATTTAAATAGTGAAACTTGGAGCAAATCTCATTCACCTCCAGCTTGAGAGAATCACTTAGCGGCTTAAATTAACATGATGCCGATGATACAAGCGGGAAACACTTAAAAGTCTACCTTTTAATTATTCATTAATTGCAATCAGCTCGCCAGCTAAGGGGGGATCGGAGCTTGTCACAGGTTTCCAGACAGGCTGAGCGCCACGGCAGAGACACGCTAGATGCCGTCTGCAAAAAATGCCTGCGCTCCTTGAGGATGCAGGGATAGAGCCAAGATGTCTCAGCTTAAAAAGCAAATCCAGACAAGAAGTGAAATCAATCGGGGAACTGCCAAACTGCCAACACTACCCAGGGAACACCGCAAGTCTGCTTAAAGCTGAATTCCATGCAAACCGCTAAATATCCTATTGAAATACATATTTGAGAGCTGTTTCACCTGCCGAAGGATTCAGTTCTGAGATTTAAACAGCCCTGAAAGGTTCTCCAGCAAGCCTGGTGACCAGTGTTAATTTTGGCATCAAATTTTGATTTCCTTTTAGTCTTATGCCGCGTACACACGATCGGAAATTCCGCCAGCAAAAGTCCGATGTGAGCTTTTGGTCGGAAATTCCGACCGTGTGTATGCTCGATCTGACTTTTGCTGGCGGAATTTCCGCCAGCAAAAGATTGAGAGCAGGTTCTCTATTTTTCAGACGGAAAAAGTTCTTATCGGAAATTACGATCGTCTGTAGCAGTTCCGACACGCAAGATTCCTACGCATGCTCGGAAACAATTCAACGCATGCTCGGAAGCATTGAACTTGATTTTCTTGGCTCATCGTAGTGTTGTACGTCACCGCGATCTTGACGGTCGAAAGTTCAGAGAACTTTTGTGTGACCGTGTGTATGCAAGGCAAGCTTGAGCGGAAAACCAACCAAGGTTTTTCCAACGAAAATTCCGATCGTGTGTACGCGGCATTAGTCTTTTGACCAAAATGCCATTTTCGTTTTAGTCCCATTTTAGTCATCTGCAATTGTTTTAGTCGTATTTTAGTCAACTAAAATCT
Organism: Lithobates septentrionalis; assembly: GCA_037952835.1. Classification (NCBI taxonomy): domain Eukaryota; kingdom Metazoa; phylum Chordata; class Amphibia; order Anura; family Ranidae; genus Lithobates; species Lithobates septentrionalis. The sequence goes on along the minus strand of JBBDGP010002240.1, from coordinate 391,674 downwards.
CCAGTACATTTTAGTCAAATAAAATAATTTTAGTCAACTAAAATTTGATGTGTTTAGTTAAATTGTAATGCACATTTAAGCATTTCTATAGAATTAACAAACTCATCATATATTCCTGGAGTAAAAAAAGCTAATATCATGTTATTATTTATGTTATTAAGGTTTGAACAAACTCACAGATACAGATTTAGCCACTCTGGATGGTCTGAGGAGGCTTGTAATGCACACAGTGCTCTGGACAGTGGTCTGAGGAGGCCTGTAATGCACACAGTGCTATGGACAGTGGTCTGAGGAGGCATGTAATGCACACAGTGCTCTGGACAGTGGTCTGAGGAGGCCTGTAATGCACAGTGCTCTGGACAGTGGTCTGAGGAGGCCTGTAATGCACACAGTGCTCTGGACAGTGGTCTGAGGAGGTCTGTAATGCACAGTGTTCTGGACAGTGGTCTGAGGAGGCCTGTAATGCACACAGTGCTACGGACAGTGGTATGAGGAGGCCTGTAATGCACACAGTGCTCTGGACAGTGGTCTGAGGAGGCCTGTAATACACACAGTGCTCTGGACAGTGGTCTGAGGAGGCCTGTAATGCAAACAGTGCTCTGGACAGTGGTCTGAGGAGGCCTGTAATACAAACAGTGCTCTGGACAGTGGTCTGAGGAGGCCTGTAATGCACACAGTGCTCTGGATAGTGGTCTGAATAAGCCTGTAATGCACAATATTCTGGACGGTGGTCTGAGGAGGTCTGTAATGCACACAGTGCTCTGGACAGTGGTCTGAGGAGACCTGTAATGCACACAGTGTTCTGGACAGTGGTCTGAGGAGGCCTGTAATGCACACAGTGCTATGGACAGTGGTCTGAGGAGGCCTGTAATGCACACAATGCTCTGGACAGTGGTCTGAGGAGGCCTGTAATGCACACAGTGTTCTGGACAGTGGTCTGAGGAGGCCTGTAATGCACACAGTGCTATGGACAGTGGTCTGAGGGGGCCTGTAATGCAAACAGTGCTCTGGACAGTGGTCTGAAGAGGCCTGTAATGCAAACAGTGCTCTGGACAGTGGTCTGAGGAGGCCTGTAATGCACACAGTGCTCTGGATAGTGGTCTGAATAAGCCTGTAATGCACAATATTCTGGAGGGTGGTCTGAGGAGGTCTGTAATGCTATACAGTGCTCTGGACGGTGGTCCGAGGAGGCCTCTAATGCATACAGTGCTCTGGACAGCGGTCTGAGGAGGCTTGTAGTGCACACAGTGCTCTGGATAGTGGTCTGAATAGGCCTGTAATGCACAATAGACACAATGTGCACACTGAAATATTTCGTTTCGGAATTTAGTTTTCGTCCGAAAAATAAATGTATTTAGTTACTCCTGAAATTCGTTTTTATTTATTTAGTTTTCGTTAAAAATTGCATTAGTCCGAAAATCCAAATTAATTAAGGTCGAATGTATATAGTTCAAACAAAAAATGGACTGGTGATAGTGATCACTGATCAGACAGGTAACAAGAATCTATATAGAATCTCAATCTATAATATAGAATCTATAATAATAATTCCCACCCCCCCACAACACGGGTAGCCTCTGAGGCTATCACAACACTAGCAACACTAGTATCACTATCAAGTTCACAACACTAACACAATAGCAGCAGATTATTATGAAAAAGTTAAGTTGAACTGTAGCTTGCTTCACTATTGTTCTGCTGTTGTGCTTATGCTTAATTGCTAAATAATTCAGGTTCTCTGACAAATGGACCAGCTAAGATTGACTGTCTTCTGAAATGATTCCGTGTGTCTCTCTCTGCTAGCAAATCGTAAGTGAACGTAAGTTGGCTGTACGCGTGTACTTAGTTCTAGCTATTTTACTGCCCCTCCACTTTGGTTACAATCGGCCAATAACATTCATGATCATCATTATTTTTATTTTACTTCCCCCACCCAATTCCTGTAGCGATCTTTTCTCCCCTATGTCGAATCTTTTCTCTCTATGTCGAATCTTTTCTCTCTATGTCGAATAAACTTGGACTAATAGAGTTAAGGTTAGGCACATTCGACCACAGGTTCGATAGACAGAGATTGTTATTGTCAGCATCATGTTGAATCTCCTATCTATATCGAACTGTTGTAGCAACGAAAACTAAAATAAAGCATTTGTTTATGTCGGATCTTTCGTTTTTCGGATTCTGCACTTTCGTTATCGTTTGTTAAAACAATAACGAATATACCTGAAATTCGGACGAAAATGCATTCGGACGAAAACGAATGCACATGTCTAATGCACAATACTCTGGACAGTGGTCTGAGGAAGCCTGTAATGCACTGTAGTAATATGACTGAACAGAAGTGACTCCATTTTGTGTGGCCATAAAGCCATATAAATTCATATATCTTAACTTGTATATTCAGACTCAAGTTAAGTCAACTAGTTCTGTTTCTCAGCTTTGTAACAGGTTTTCTATAAAGCACACATATAAGAAAATATAGCTTGCGTAAGCAGTTTTATTCTCTACTGTCTAAATAAAGAATTGTGGCTCAATATGTCTGGGCCACCTTTCCTGTGTAATGAGACATGAAACAGGGAAGCAGGGCTCATGACTATGAGTCATGAAAGCAGATGGCATGACTACTCTGACCTATGTCGGCCATCTTTAGGAGGTCAATCATTTTACCATTAATGATATATAATGATATGAAATGTACACCCTTGTATTAACCACTCCCATCTTCCATATTATGATCGGTTTGTGATGACCATATATGAATTGTATACCCGCCCAGAATAAAACAGATAGCTTTGGACATAACCTCTACATCATCTCTTTTTGTGTTCACCAAGAAGCTATCTCCTCAGTACTGAGAGGGTCTTGTGAGTGTGGTAATTGCTGTGATTATAACTAGATGGTCTAGTCAAGTATACGGAAATACCGTTTTATTCCCTTCATGCACACAGTGCTCTGGACAGTGATCTGAGGAGGCTTGGCCCTGTAATGCACACAGTACTCTGGATAGTGGTCTGAGGAGGTCTGTAATGCTACACAGTGCTATAGACGGTGGTCTGAGGAGGCCTGTAATGCTGCACAGTGCTGGATGGTGGTCTCAGGTCTGAGGGATGGCCTATAATGCACAGTGCTCTGGATGCCGATTGTCATTGGTCAGAGGAGGCCTGTAATGCTGCACAGTGCTGGATTGTGGTCTCAGGTCTGAGGAATGGCCTGTAATGCACAGTGCCCTGGATGCCGGTGATCAGAGAGGGCCTGTAATGCACGCACAGTGCTCTGGACGGACGGTGATCTGAGGGAAGGCTTCAGAAATTAGCTTCTCTACATAATTCACACAAGAAAACCCTATTCTGAGGCCATTCAATGCTCTTATTTTATCTAAAGCCCTGATTTAAGGGGAGTTTTTTTCTGACCCCTGAAACTCGTATTTTTTTGGTTTAAAAAAAATAATAATTTATCGTTTGGTCTGGTGCACCTTTCATTGGTGCATGTTTTTTTCCACTAACCTGTAACTGGACAGTGAAGGAACAGAAAAAGAGACGTATGAGGGGAGATTTACTAAAACTGGAGCATGCAAAGTCTAGTGCAGCTCTGCATAGAAACCAATCAGCTTCCAGGTTTTATTGTCAAAACGTAATTGAACAAGCTGACATTAGAAGCCGGTGGGCTACAATGCACAGCTGCACCAGATTTTGAGTGCTCCAGTTTTAATAAATCTCCCACAAGAGGTCATCTCTTTGGCATGTTCCTTGTCAGCATATGTGCATGAAGAACATATGATTGACTCCTAGTGCTGCCCAACCTTCTGCCAGTCTGTGTGCTGCTGTAGTTTGGCTTGTCATGGACTATAAAGGAGGGAATTATACCCATTGGGGGTTGAGAGGCACTTTTGTAGTGTGGTGTGTTAGTGCGTTGTGGTGCCATTCATTGTAAATAGCATCCCGATGCACTAATGGCAAGGCATCTCCAATGCACATACCCCATATTGTCAAAAGTATTGTGACGCCTGCCTTTACACGCACATGAACTTTAATGGCATCCCAGTCTTATGCCCCGTAGACACGGTCGGACATTGATCGGACATTCCGACAACAAAATCCTAGGATTTTTTCCAACGGATGTTGGCTCAAACTTGTCTTGCATACACACGGTCACACAAAGTTGTCGGAAAATCAGATCGTTCTGAACGCGGTGACGTAAAACACGTACGTCGGGACTATAAACGGGGCAGTAGCCAATAGCTTTCATCTCTTTCTTTATTCTGAGCATGCGTGGCACTTTGTGTGTCGGATTTGTGTACACACGATCGGAAATTCCGACAACGGATTTTGTTGTCGGAAAATTTTATAGCCAGCTCTCAAACTTTGTGTGTCGGAAAATCCGATGGAAAATGTGTGATGGAGCCCACACACGGTCGGAATTTCCGACAACAAGGTCCTATCACACATTTTCCACCGGAAAATCCGACTGTGTGTACGGGGCATTAGTCCGTAGGGTTCAATATTGAGTTGGCCGACCCTTTTCAGCTATAACAGCTTCAACTCTTTTGGGAAGGCTGTCCACAAGGTTTAGGAGTGTGTCTATGGGAATGTTTCATCAAGTTCCTCCACCCAAAACTCGCTCATCCATGTCTTTATGGACTTGCTTTGTGCACTGGTGTGCAGTCATGTTGGAACAGGAAGGGGCCATCCCCAAACTGTTCCCACAAAGTTGGGAGCATGAAATTGTCCAAAATGTCTTGGTATGCTGACACCTTAAAAGTTCCTATCACTGGAACTAAGGGGCAAGCAAAACCCCCCACCATAATCCCCCCTCCACCAAATGATTTGGACCAGTGCACAAACAAGGTCCATAAAGACAGGGATGAGCGAGTTTGGGGTGGAGGAACCTTGACTGGTCTGCACAGAGTCCTGACCTCAACCTGATAGAACACCTTTGGGATGAATTAGAGTGGAGACTGCGAGCCAGGCCTTCTCGTCCAACATCCGTGCCTGACCTCACAAATGCTCTTCTGGAAGAATGGTCAAACATTCCCATAGACACACTCCTAAACCTTGTGGACAGCTTTCCCAGAAGAGTTGACGCTGTTATAGCTGTAAAGGGTGGGCCAACTCAATATTGAACCCTACGGACTAAGACTGGGATGCCATTAAAGTTCATGTGCGTGTAAAGGCAGGCATCCCAATACTTTTGACAATATAGTGTATGTTGCACCAGACCACAATGCATGGTAATGCACTACTGGGAGATGTGGGGTGCTGCACTGGAAAAATTGCTACATGTCCATTTCTTGGTTGGTAACATTAGCCCATTTGTTTTTGAATGGGCTGCCTTAACACAACGCATAATATTGTGTTGCACAAAGTGTATTGCAGTGGCATTCATTATGAATAGAACCCCAATGCATTCATGACAAAGTAGCTCCAACACACATTTTAAACATAACAGAAATCATGCTGGTAGATCCAAAAATAGCAGCTAGCAAAAGACAACTAGACAAATTGTATACAAATGTCAATTCAACTTGCCGCACTTATAGTGACAACCAAAAATTCATAAAGGTGAACCCTTATTTCAAAGATGGAAAATAAATAAAAATATAAAGAACAGCCCCAAATGCATCCAAAATCCAAATCCACCGCCGTGGTAATAAAAACCATAAGTGGTCCAATGCTCGCAACACCCAAGTGCACCATCAACGCAGATTAAGAGGACTCATTTGAAGAGGAACATTTGGACCCTTTATATGTAAAGAGTCAAATAGGCATGTAGATTAAAATCTCATCAATGGGGGATCTAATTGGAACACTATCTCCAGGGGACCCAGTATCGACTCCCAGTCTCCAGAATAGATCAGCTTATTGTCCCATCCTCAGAATTTCATTCTGCACTACAGCCCACCACAAGACACGGCAATGCACTACTGTGGGTTGTGGTGTGCTGCGGAAAAAAATGCTTCATATTCGTTTTTTGTTTTTTTGGGCAGCTCTTGTGCCTTGCCATCCCATTCAAAAGGATGGGGCTGCCCTAACGCAATGCACATTAACATGCATTCATTACCAGAATGCAGAGGAAAAGGAATTGGTAATGGATCTTGGGTCACAATTGGCAGATCTTCGATAATGCGATACTATTAATGGGCAACCAATCGATGGCTGCAACTTAATATACATATATTATTTTTTCATGCTTTGGATGTATTGTGTTTCTGGTCTGTTTAATAAAATACTTCTCAGTTCTCCAAAAGCACAGTTATTTCTCATATATTGCGGGTTTCCAATATTATAATAGCGTTCAAGTCAGAAACGCGGGGAGATATAATTGCTTTATATTACGTAGCACAATGCAGGCCTGTGCCTCTACCAGTAGCTCCATGTGGTAATTGTGTGTGGTGGCCATAGTAACCGAGGGAACAAAAGATTATGTTATACTCTCGTCCTTAAAGGTCCATTCAGCTGCAATGACAAGCTGCTGCACCTTTCCGTAGAAGAGCCTCCAGTCTATCTCTATAATGAGAAACAGTCGAAGAGAGATGATAATTTTTTCATTTTTGGACACATGACTTGATAGCTCACTGCCTTAAGCCCTAGACCCCAGGGGGCTACTTTACTAGGAGGTCGGCAAACACAGTTGTAGGCAGGTAGTGGTTTTGGCAAAAACGGTTGTAGGCAGGTAGTGGTTAACGTTGCCCCAGTTGGGAAGGTTGGGGTTAACTGTGGAGTGGTTCCCTGGTTTTTGTTGGGTCTGACCCCCCCGGTGCTGTGTGCTATAAAAGAGATGGAGGCCCAGACCCTAGGACTCTCAGCCCCAGCCCAGCCCAGTTCTGGTCTGGTCTGTTCTGGAACGGTAAGGGGGCCCTTACTTGTTGTCGTAGTCTAGATTTTAATGCCATGCCGAGGTTGGAGTTTGATGCTATCCATGGATTCAACCAGTTATGGACTTTTTCTTATGCAGGTATGCTGGGGCAACTACAAGCTTGAGTAAGGGACTAGGGATGTAGGGGAATGACTGCACTTTATTTCAGACTGTTGTTTGTACATGTCATCATGTTAATTTAATCAAGTAAACCATTTGAAACTTTGCCTTTGCCTGGTCTGAATTTACTAAAGGCGTGTAATGCAAGTAACTGGCACATATATGCCTCGTTTCCACCGAGCGGATCAGTTCGGGTCGGATCGGTTTGGAAGGCCTAGAATGGTCCGGCCTATTCAGGCGAGCGTTTCCACTGCAAGTCGGACCGACAGGGGCCATACGTGGGTTTAGAAAAAATGCCGTCATGGCGTCACACGTCCACCAATCAGTGTAATGTATCGTATCTCCGCCCTAACCGAACCGTTCCATTTTCTATGGCCCCACATCTGAAGCAGGACCCTGAATGGAACGGTTTGGTTCGGTTGTATGGGCCGCTTTCATAATGGAAACACCCAAAATAGCGTACCGTACCGAACCGAACCGATCCGCTCAGTGGAAACGAAGCAATAGTTACAGCTCGGGTCACTAAACACATCGGAGTATGAAAATAATGGTACAGGAGTTTATACAGTGTGAAGATACAGTGGTTACCAAGGGTAATGAAAGTCTCTCTAGCTGTGGTGAAGCGTGTACATGTGACAGGTGAGATAGCCTCTTGCAGCGATCCGTCTCTCATAGCAACAGGAGCAGATCTGCACCGCCAAGGCCCTCGTCCTGTACACAGATACAGAAGAGAAAGAGTTACGTAAGGTGCATGCATGAAGTCAGCACTGGGTGCGCGGTGGGACTCCATACCGTTATTGGGAGTGGGGTAGCGGTAATACGTTGGACAGGTGGAGAAGGCAAGGGCTCTGCGTGTCCCTCCTAAATGCACAAGTGACCGTGTTGATGTACAGTTAACATTGAAAGAGTTTATTAGAGATCAGTTCGTTGTTTCAGTAAAGGTACCCCCTGTGTAAGGCAGTGAACCTATTCAAAGTGCCTAGTGTAGCCCAGAAGAACCCACCCCAGGGTAGGCCTCTCATGTAACTCTTGCTTGGCGCCCAATGAGGGAAATATGGAGAATGTGATGATCAACCTCCCCATCACCCTCCCCTTACAGTCTTCATATTTTTCTCAGTAAAGGCTTCTTTTAAGAACCTAGTGACCAACATGTGTCCATTTGGCACCTTTTATGTGACCACTGGGGTTCCTGTAGCCACTACTCTGTCTACATTCTATGACTCCTGAAATAGGTCTCTACTGTCCAACAACTTCTAAAGCATGTGTACAGTCCCTGACTATCCCCTGTAACATGCCCAATGTTTATGACCATGTCCTGTAGCATGGCAGCAGTCTCTGAGTATCTCTTGTGTAATGCCCAAAGCCTTTGACGATATCCTCCTGTGTGTCTGCTGTCTCTGACACTGGCCATTCACTGAACAGTATTTGCAGCCCTTTGGTGATGTCAGGGGCCACACTTGAGGCACCCACAGCAAGAAAGTTAACCAGCACTGCTTTAAGATAATCAATCAGACACATTGCCAATTCCTTAGGAAATGCACCACAAAACACGTCAGAGTGAAAGCACAGATGGCTGCATATGATGACCCTTCTGCGTCAAACTGGTGAGGGTCCATGAACTAAAAAAACAACCCAGGGCCCAAGGTACAGTATTGCAAGTTGGGAACAACTCCTCTCTGTTTTTTTATTCTCCCCAAATCCAAACTTTTTTTTATTTTACATACCATAAAACCATGAGTCTTCTAGATCAGGGGTCTCCAAAGTCTGGCCCGCACTTGCACTGCCAGTCTGCTTGCTTTTACAAAACCCTGCAGCTGTTGGCAGTATTTATGGCAAGTCCCAGCAAGCAGCAGACAAAGCCGCACCCCCCAGCCACTTCCACGCTGCCACGCTGAGCTATGGAGTTAGTTGCTGGGACCACCGGGGTCCCAGCAACCAATGATGTAATCAGTGCAGCCTCCCAGCTCCTACCTGCTGTTTATATTAGTGTTAGTTCCGCCTACAGCCTGCTTTTGTAGCAGCGGGCGGGAGCTGGGAGCTGCAGGAGACCTGTACTGTGCTGTTACTGGTCCACACATTACCGTAAAGACAGCACTGTAAAGGGGCAAAGGGGCCAATGTGCTGGACATAAATGTGCCACGCTGATGAGGACAAAGATATGGAGAAGACTCTGATGGAGACACAGATGTGGAGTAAGGTTCTGATGGGAACAGAGATGTGGAAGGAGACTCTGATGGGGACTCAATTGTGGAAGGAGACTCTGATGGGGACACATATGTGAATAGACTCTGATGGGGACACCAACATGCAGAAAGGCTCTGATGGGGACACAGATGTGCAAGAAGGCTCTGATGGGGACACATATGTAGAAGGAGACTCTGATGGGGACACAAATGTAGAAGGAGACTCTTATGGGGACACAAATGTAGAAGTAGACTTTGATGGGAACACAAATGTGGATGGGGACACAGATGTGCGGAAAGGCTCTGATGGAGACACAGATGTGTGGAAAGGATCTGATGGGGACACAGATGTAAGAGGGGGGTATCTTAGGGAGACAAATATAAAGGGGGATTTTGAGGAGGTAAGGGGGGACTATAATTGGAACTCTGACATAAGGGAGGACTTTAATATGGACTCTGATGGGAGCACGTACAGTTAGGTCCTAGGTCCAGCTATATCTGGACACAGGCTACTTTTGGCTCTGTATGCCACAAGAATAAAATTAAAACAAAACAATCCAAATGATTTTGAAGTGCAGGCTTTCAGCTTTAATTCAACATACTGTATATCAAGTACAACTTTTAGGAACTGCAACCATTTTTATACACAGCCCCCCCCCCCTCCCATTTTCAGGGGCTCAAATGTAATTGGACAAATGACTATAATCATAAATAAAATGTTCACTTTTAATATTTTGTTGAGAATCCTTTACTGGCAATGACTGCCTGAAGTCTGTAACCCATGGACTATACCAAAGACTGGGTTTCCTTCTTTCTGATGCTTTGCCAGGCTGCAGTAATTCCTTGTTTGTGGGTCTTTATGCCTTCAGTTTTGCCTTCAGCAAGTGAAATGCATGCTCAATTGGGTTAAGATCAGGTGATTGACTCCATTGCAGAATATTACACTTTTTTTCCTTCAAAAGCTCCTGGTTTGCTCCTGCAGTGTGTTTCTGGATCATTGTCCATCTGTACTGTGAAGCGCCTTTCAATCAACTTTGCTGCATTTGGCTGAATCTGGGCTGACAGTATATTTCTAAACACTGCAGAATTCATCCGGCTGCTTCTGTCTTCTGTCACATCATCAATAAACACCAATGACCCAGTGCCACTGGAAGTCATGCATGCCATTACACTGCAAGCTCCATAATGTTTTACAGATGATGTTGTGGGCTTTGAATCACCAGCTGTTCCAGGCCTTCTCTACACTTTTTTCTTCCTGTCTTTCTTAATCTTAGTTTCATCTGTCCAAAGAATGCTTTTCCAGAACTGGTCTGGCTTTTTTAGGTGTTTTTTGGCAAAGTCTAATCTGGCTTTTCTATTCTTCAGGCTTATGAATGGTTTGCACCTTGTTGTGAACCCTCTGTATTTGCTCTTGTGAAGTATTCCCTTGATTGTAGACTTTGACAATGATATGCCCACCTCCTGGAGAGTGTCCTTAACTTGTCTGTTGGGAATTGTTTTTTCTTTACCATAGAGAGGATCCTGCCATCATCCACCACTGTTGGTCTTCCATGGACGTCCAGGCCTTTTTATGTTGCTGAGCTCACCAGTGCGTTCTTCTTTCCTCAGAATGTTTTTGAAGGCTTACAATGGCCTGTTTCACTTGCAAGGACAGCTCCTTTGAACACATGATGTAGGTTCACAGCAATAGATTCCAAATGCAAATACCACACCTAGAATCAATTCCAGACCTTTTACCTGCTTAATTGGGGAAGAAATAACAAAGGCGTAGCCCACACCTGGCCATGAAACCGCTTTTGATTCAATTGTCCAATTACTTTTGGTCCCTTAAAAAAGGGGGGTGGCTATTCTTAAGAGCTGTAATTCCTAAACCCTTCCTCCGATTTGGATGTACATACCCTCAAATTAAACCTGAGAGTGTGGACTTTCAGCCCATATCCATTATATAACTATAGCTTGAATATGTTTTGGTAAATACTTGAAAAAATCGAAAATTGTGCCTGTGTCCAAATATATACAGTATGGACCTAACTGTATATAAGCGGGGACCCTTATTTTATTCATTCAGTTATAAATAACTGATTTTTTTTTGCCCATTCATTTTTGTAAAATCTATAATGTGGCCCTCGTGCTAAAAAGTTTGAAGAACCCTGTGCTAAATAGTCATCTAAGGAATGATCCTCTTCTTCTCTTCTCTGGCAGTTGTGGTCCCCAAAAATGGCTCTTAGATAGTGAGCCAGGGCCTGATGACAGGTGAGTCATTGAAGTCCAGGGGTCAAAGAATATGGGCTGAGTTACAATGGACATCATTCAACCGAGAAGAGGAGTGGTGCTGGACGGCAGGGTCAGGGGTTGGCAGGGGACAGAACTAGAGGAGAAAAATGTGATGTGCAATAGTTTTTTTAATCAATTCAAAACTGGATTTGGGTTTTAAGAAACACTTTAAGGGAAGCTTGTAGTAGACTGGTTGCAATGTCATTCAAGTGAATTACCAACCAGGAATTCAACTACATACAGGAAGATGTCTCCACAAGGACAGCTGTACTGATAACAGGATGTATGTGGGAGGAAATGGATCTCAAATTGATTTTGTTCAAAGTGTGAACGTAAGTCCAAATACAATGAAGTGAAAACACTCAATAGGCAGCTCTCTAACATGAGGGGTCTCAAAGATGCATCGGCTGTACAATGGAAGCTGCAAATAGAATAGAAGCACCACACTAATGGTACAGATATTGAAGTGTAGTTATTTCATCATGAAAGCCAAAAATAAAAAAAGGTGACAGCCAACGTGTTTCAGAAGCTAAGAAGTACCCCTTTTATTAAATATTAATTCTTTAAACCAAAAGCATGCTTTAGCATCTGGTTTTGAGAGAGTTTAAGTTAAGTTTAAGTGGTATTAAATCCAAGAAAATGTTATCGCAGCTTACCAATTCTTAGATGTGGTTGGCTGCAGTAGTTTCCTTTTTTAGGAATTTTTTTTTTTTACCTAGTGATCCAGCCATTAAATCTGTTTTTAACTTCCTTTAACCAACCAAGCTGTCTAGCAAAACCTTTATACCAAAAGGAAAAAAAAAACTGTTGCTTTAACTGCTTAAAAAGTGTGAGCTGAACTTTGACTCTAATTTTTTAGTCAAGTCCATCTAAATCCGCCAGTCCTTCTAACACTACCCTCTCCTTATATTCACAATGCTGTTGTCCAAAGGTGTCTCCATTGTTTCTCCATCCAGAGTGGAGACATCCTAAGACAGGAAATGCGTTATTAGTCGGATCACCAGGTCAAAATAAAAGAAAACAGACTCAAAAAGATACCTAATGCAGCTACTATTTTAAGAATTGTAAAACTATAAAATGTTACACATTCATTTTTGGGTTTAATACCATTTTAAACCAAGTTCTAAGAACTATTAATAAACCAATCTTTGCCACGCTAAAAAGTGACACAAAATATCAATGTGAAAAAAATATAGAATAGCCCAAAATCCAAGAGCAAGTGGACACTTTAATTACAAAAAGTCAAACAAGCTTTATCCGTTAATATGTCATCTGTGATAGGAACCTTTTTCCAAGCATCAATCACATAGGATGCGGTCCCGGGATCGCATCCACCAATGTCCTGAATCTGTCGCGCTTGGGGATGTCACAAACGTGAGCTCCGCCCTACCCATTTCGTCACAATTGACTGCATCGGGACATGTATATTTTTTTCACGTTGATATGTTGTGTCACTTTTTAGCGTGGCAAAGATTGGTTTATTTATGGTTTACAATTTATCTGATTGGTTTTTTTTTGCCAGTTACCTCTTCTTAGATCTGCCAGCGTGGTATTTGCATGTTTAAAGTTCTAAGAACTGCTTGCTTTATAAAATAAATCTTTGCAACAGCGCCTTTTATAAGTCGGCTAGTCGGCTGCTCAACATAGACCAAATTCTGTTCCACTGGAAAGCATCACTACCTGCTCATCCACAATCCACCTGCTCCACATGCAAAACCTCAGAGTAGCCACTGACCACATTCAATGACAATTTGATATTAGTGTGTGCAACCAGTCAGGTATCCTGCATGAGATGTGCTGACAAGGAACAGGCTGACAGGAGAAGAGAGCAGAAGACGATCTCATCCATCTGCTGCTGCTCCATCACTATTAAGTCACAGACTGGTGGTGAAGAGGTGACCCAAGTGCATTGGTTAATTGCAGCAGAGCAAAAGCCAGGTCAGTGGTCTGGTTGTGTAGTCTATCTTACTGTGCAGTCTAATCTTAGGACTAGGTGGGCAGAAATACAAATCCTTTGGCAAGCAAGGAACCTTATATAGGCAGCGGTAAACCCTGCACGTGACAGAAGTACCAGGAGCAGTCTAGGCCGGTTTGTCCTGCACTTTTCAGCAAGGCAATAGGCAAACACATTCTTAATGCAGGAGGGCTTTGTACAGTGCGTACAATACAGAAACCATCTGCTTGTCTGAGCCACCAACTAAACTTATGCCAGTTCCCGTCTAACAGAGTACCCCCTAATGGGTTCCCTGTCACAAACAGGTAGCATTGTCCCTTATTTTTGATGTTCTGTCAGCAGTCAGCCTTTTGACCCAGCAGCAAGCTCACACGACATTGAGAGCAAGAGAATGCCCTAAGCATCAGCCAGGTTACATTTATAAAGGATTGTGGACAGCTGAGACTAATTTTAAGGTCTGGCTACTAGGTAAGATTTGGACCTAGGAATGGGGGGCTTTATCCAAACCAAAGCTCTACAAATTCTCTGGGCTTCAGGACCCAGACCGGACATGTTATGATACTATCAGCCTTACACCCTGGAGCCCCTCATCATGTGTGAAACCCAAGTGACATACTGTACTATCCATAATCCTGCCCGTCAATGCCACACACAAATGTATATATACAGTCAGCAACAAAGTTCACAACAGAAGTCCAAATGGGCATTCAGATGGAATCATATCACAAGGATAAAGTAGTACTTGCAGACTAACAGAAATCAGGCACTGACCACACTTTTTAGGTCCCACATAAAAAGAATGTCTTCCATGTTTAAAAGAGAAGTTTGGAATTTTTTTTTTTTAATCAAACTTACCTAGGTGGATGCAGCATTGGTCCGATGTCCCCTGCCATCTCCAAGGCTGAGAACTAAGCAATCAAACACCGCTGATCACTCAGTTCTCCCTGCCACCCTAAGCAAAGAGCTGGTGACTGTCAGTCACTGCTCTCTGCTCTGCACTCCCCTCCCCCCCCCAGCGCTCACTGGAGCGATGGGCTAGGGAGGGGCGGGAGCGGCTGGCTCAGCCTCTCAGCGGATTGCTGAGAGACTGAGCCAGGTACCAGTCCGGGCTCCTGGGTGGATCCCAACCTAGACCAGCTCTGTGACGTCAGCTGAAAGTGGGCTTTAGCCTGTTGTCAGCTAAAAACTGATCAAAAGAGTGCAGAACAGTCTGCACTCCTGTGATCCATAGAAGTACAGCAAAATGAGCTCTAGCTGTACTTCTCCTTTAACCTATTCAGAATGCACTAATGTGACTGTACTAAGCATACATAGTAAACATCATCTGACATGCCAGAGTACATATACAGTACAATATATTTGTTGAAGTTCCCTTATGGCCTATTTTATATAGGTGAGACTACAGCCCTGGCCAAAAGTTTTGAGAATTATATAAATATTAATTTTCACAAAGTCTTCTGCCTTAGTTTTTATGATGGCAATTTGCATATACTCAAGAATGTTAATAAGAGTGATCAGTTGAATTGCAATTAATTGCAAAGTCCCTCTTTCCCATGAAGATGAACTTAATCCCCCAAAAAAAACAATTTCCACTGCATTTCAGCCCTGCCACAAAAGGACCAGCTGATATCATGTTAGTGATTTTCTCGTTAATACAGGTATCAGTGTTGACTAGGACAACGCTGGAAATCACTCATGTAATGCTGATTGAGTTAGAATAACAGACTGGAGGCTTTAAAAGGTGGTTGGTGCCTAAAATCATGGTTCTTCCTCTGATAACCATGGTTACCTGCAAGGTAACACATGCAGTCATCATTGCTTTGCACAAAAAGGTATTCACAGACAAGGATATTGCTGCTACTAAGATTGCACCGAAATCAACCATTTATAGGATCATCAAGAACTTCAAAGAGAGGTTTCAATTGTTGTGAAGAAGGCTTCAGGGCGCCCAAGAAAGTCCAGCAAGCGCCAGGACCGTCTCCTACAGTTGATTCAGCTGTGGAATCGGGGCACCATCAGTGCAGAGCTTGCTCAGGAATGGCAGCAGGTGGGGTGAGTGCATCTGTATGCACAGTGAGGAGAAGACTTTTGGAGGATGGCCTGGTGTCAAGAAGAGCAGCAAAGAAGCCACTTCTCTCCAGGAAAAACATTAGGGACAGACTGATATTCTGCAAAAGGTACAGGGATTGGACTGCTGAGGACTGGTGTAAAGTCATTTTCTCTGATGAATACCCATTCTGATTGTTTGAGGAAAAACAAAAGAAAAAGTGAGCGTTACCATCAGTCCTATCATGCCAACAGTAAGACAGTGAGACCATCTATGTGTGGGGTTGCATCTCAGCCAAGGGAGTGGGCTCACTCACAACTTTGCCTAAGAACACCGCTATGAATAAAGAATGGTACAAAACCATCCTCTGAGCACAATTTCTCCCAACCATCCAAGAACAGTTTGGTGAGGAACAATGCCTTTTCCAGCACGATGGAGCATCTTGCCATAAGGCAAAAATCATAACTAAGTAGCTTGGGGAACAAAACATCGAAATTTTAGGTCCATGGCCAGGAAACTTCCCAGTCCTTAATCCCATTGAGAGCTTGTGGTCAATCCTCAAGAGGCGGGTGAACAAAAAACCCTCACAAATTCTGACAAACTCCAAGCATTGATTATGCAAGAATTGGCGGCCATCAGTCAGGTTGTGGCCTAGAAGTTGATTGACAGCATGCCAGGGAGAATTGTAGAGGTCTTGAAAAAGAAGGTTCAACACTGCACATATTGACTCTTTGCATAAACTTAATGTAATTGTCAATAAAGCATTTGATACTTATGAAATTAATATATATATATATATATATATATATATATATATATATATATATATATATATATATATACTGTATATTCAATTGGATATTTGGCTTTCTGTCTGAAGTTCAGCTTTAACATTGGGATAAAGTTAATTGTAGCTAATACACATTCTGTAGCTGTACTGAGTCAGCTGTGATGCCAATAAATAACCATTATCGCTCCACCAGGCTCGGGAAACATTGATTATGAACTCAAACTGCTGTGGTTTAAATGCCGGGGCTGCTTTCTGTTAGTCCAGTCCTACAAATCACACTGCCTTATTTAGCTGACACATTGAAAATCTCATCAATTATTGCATACACATCCTTTCCTACCCAATGACAATATATGTTCCACCAATCATACAGATAGCAGAGACCCAGTAAAAATTAGGACCACAGAAAAAGTAAAAGCAAATTGTTACTATCACCACCGCTCATTCTATATGTCTCTATTAATGAACAACAAAACATTCTGAATTTTAATATTTCATATGGTAAATACAATTCTCACTTACGTCAAAGGCTTTTCTAGTCGGCTCCTAGGTGATCCAATGACTTCTCCGAGAGTGCAAAATGTTTGACCCAAGAAATCCTGAAGATCAATGACAGAAACAATCAAAATCATTTTAAAGGACAACTCCACCCAAGTATAGCAAAACAAACAGCTAAAATGCATATACAGGATATATTTCATTGGTCAGCACATTTGTAAAGTAAAGCATATACTGAATTCCTGTCCTTGTTGATTTATTGTCTTTCCCTGGAAGATCCGCAAGCATACACACTAAAGATTTAACTTTTGGCACTGATAAGGAAAGTGTTAGGGGCTAAACCTCAGAGCTGAAAAGTAGAACACCACATGCTTGCTAAGCTCTAAAAAAGCCACAGAATGTAGAGTGTGTAATAACAGAAGCTACAAGTCTGTGGACTGTGCCACTGCCCCGCCTCCTACCCTTTGGACTTTCATGTCAACGCACTAAGGAGACCCATCCACCGTTCTAAGTATCCCCTAAATTCACCCTCCAACTTACAGAGCAAATACACCAAGCAGGCAGAGAACTTTAAAAACTTTGCACTTGGCAGCATTAAATGGTGCACTGGGCATGGTGTTAAGGGCCAAGTAACAGTATAAGTGATTATTGTTTATAATGGATCCAAACAGAAGAAATAAAAGTGCTACCAAGAGAGGGAGTCCCCCCACTTTAAGACATTTTATCTCAGCAGCAAAAGTGGAAAATATGTCCAAAAGCGCCGGTCAGGACAGGAATATGAGCTTTATTACTTAAGAAGCCACTAGCCTGGGGCAAGTGCAGTAGGGCTACTGGTTACAATCCTTTTTTCTGCTCAGTGATTCATTAAGTAGGGAAGCAAGGATGAAGATGACAACCCTGTAGCCTGCACTTTCAAAAACATGGTAATAACAATGGTAGCTTCAGTTATTCTGTTTGAAACATTTCCAATAAAGGGAATGTTTGGTGATTTTATAGATATCTTCTCTGATTTGGCCAGGATAAAAAAAACATACATATTTAGTAAAAAAAATAAATTGAAAAAAAAAATATATATATATATATGTATATACTCGAGTATAAGCCGAGTTTTTCAGCACATTTTTTTGTGCTGAAAGTGCCCCCTTCGGCTCGAGACAAGCATTTTTCTCGTGCAAAGAATGACATTTTCTGAACAGATTTGGGGCCCCGTATCTCGGGACTACTTGGTGCTAGGAACACCAAATTTAGCATGCACACTCAGTGGAACTAGCACTACAACATATCCAAAGCTGGGGTTCTAGCACTAAGTGGCCCCAAGATACGGGGCCCAAAATTGGTCAACTGTGTCCATCTGCAGCATGTCATTTCGGGACC
Organism: Lithobates septentrionalis; assembly: GCA_037952835.1. NCBI lineage: Eukaryota > Metazoa > Chordata > Amphibia > Anura > Ranidae > Lithobates > Lithobates septentrionalis. The sequence continues at coordinate 373,585 of JBBDGP010002240.1, read as the reverse complement.
CTTTGCGTCCAGAGACCCCAAATTTTGTTTGCAGCTAGGGGGCATCTAGGAACCCTTAACTACCGAGTTTGAAGTTCGGGGGACCTATGGCTGCAAATGGGCACAGTGAGGCATGCAAATGGGCACAGTGAGGCTGCAAATGGGCATTGTTGACCCTCTTTTCCACTTACAGTAGCGGCACATTTCTCACCCTAGGCTTATACTCGAGTCAATAAGTTTTCCCAGTTTTTTGTGATTAAAATTAGGTGCCTCGGCTTATATTCGGGTCGACTTATACTCGAGTATATACGGTATATATTTTTATTTAGGTATGAATTGTGTATTAATATCACGTAGTCTTCAATCCAGCCAGCAGGGGTAAATCTAGTTTCCTTTTCTGAAAAAAAGGCCCTTGTTTGTAGAACTTGTGAACTCAGATCTATCAACTGCTTCCTACTCTATCCAAACTTCAAAATGCGTTTTTTTGTTGTTTTTTTTTTTTATTATTGGAAGAGGTAGAACCTCTGCCAGGATGTTATTGCTGATTCCTTTTTTTCATGGTAAACATTGTCAAGTGAGAGGAAAATAAAAATTCGGAGTCGTCGCCCAAACAAGAATAGAGGGGAAATTTTCCAGTGTCCACTGACAAGTGTCTAAGAGGGGATTTATCAAGATGGATTGTCCATTTTGCATGAAACAAGAACAGTCACCACTGTGACTCAGCAGCAAGACCCTGACACTATTCTACCCTAACGAGTCTTCTGCAGGTGGAAGTAAGAGTCCACTTACTCTGCACATACGATACTGTGGCCACATGCCCTACGCACCTAGAGGGATTGACACAGCGGACATGAGTAAATGCTTAGGGGGTGGTTGACAAGGGATTTTTTCCCCCAAAACCCATATCGTTAAGCGGGAGTGAGCATCTTCCATCCTTATTATCCAAGCAACAAGTTTTTGGATGTTAAAATTATGTTGTTGATGTTAAGTAAGTTCTAATTGTTTTTCTAAGATACACATTTTTTTTTCTTTTATTTTTCTTCTCTGTATGTTTTGAGCCGGGGTATGCCCAGAGGCTCTGTATCTGTATTGTTCTTTCTTTTGTTTTGAGAAAAACAATAAAAACAATCTTAAAAAACAAAACAAAAAAAAAACAAGAACAGTCTTTTGGTGCAATCATGCTTTGGAAGGTTCAATCCTTTCATCACAAAGAATCATTATAATGAACAATTATGAACGGCCAGCAATAGGTCAAATAAGAGGAGGAGTTAGGTAAAGTTTTAGGACTTGAACAAAGGAAGGATTAAATGTTAGGATCAGTCTAAGATGTAAGAGTTATGCCCCGTACACGCGGTCGGACATTGATCGAACATTCCGACAACAAAATCCTAGGATTTTTTCCGACGGATGTTGGCTCAAACTTGTCTTGCATACACACGGTCACACAAAGTTGTCCGAAAATCCGATCATTCTGAACGCGGTGACGTAAAACACGTACGTCGGGACTATAAACGGGGCAGTGGCCAATAGCTTTCATCTCTTTATTTATTCTGAGCATGTGTGGCACTTTGTGCGTCGGATTTGTGTACACACGATCGGAATTTCCGACAACGGATTTTGTTGTCGGAAAATTTTATAGCCTGCTCTCAAACTTTGTGTGTCGGAAAATCTGATGGAAAAAGTCCGATGGAGCCCACACACGGTCGGAATTTCCGACAACACGCTCCGATCGCACATTTTCTGCCGGAAAATCCGACCGTGTGTACGGGGCATTAGAGGTTGTGGTATGTAGGAGACCAATTTATTATTTCTGTTTGTTTTCAGCACAGCTCCACCAATGACTCAACGACCTGCTCCCCCACAGTCAACTTATACTCCATCTTTTCCAGTGCTCAGACCAATTGAGATGAAACCAAACTAAATAAGATATCTAAGTCTAATATATTGTTTGACTAGTCAGTAACAGAAAGCCATGTCCAAGTTATCACTTAGAGGCGCCATACTCTTCGCATACCTCTCCTGCACTTACTGCCCTTTGTCATGCCCCTTGCATTACTCTTCTGTGCATACTCCCCACTGCCATTCCCTGTGCACGTCTTTCTGTTCATACTGCCTGACTTAGTACCCTCAGCTTTCCTCTTGTTAATACTGTCCTTCCTAATACCTTTTGCACCCCTCTCCTGTACATACTGCCCTCCATCATTCCCTCCACAATCCTCTCCTGCACATACTTCCTGCCATCATGCCTTTCACACTCCTCTACTGCACATACTGCCCACTGTTATACCCTGTGCACTCCTTTCCTGCACATACTGTCTGGCTTCATACCATCTGCACTCTTTTCCTGCACATACTGCTTGCCATCATACCCTCTGCACTTCTTTTCTGTACATACTGCCCACTGCATACCCTCTGCACTCCTTTCCTGCACACAAGGCTGCTGATAAGGCAGTACAGCCAGCCCTCCTGTACTGGGCTTGGGCCCCATCACTTCCAAATGGGGGCCTGGGCACTTTTTGAGAAGGAGGTCCGGCTGTACTGTCTGAGTGCAAACACTGATCCTTTTCTGCCACCCCCTGCAGTGCTGCCAGCTTCTCTTCTTCTTTCCCCCTCCGGCTGCACTGCAGGGGGATTGGTTCTAGCACATGTGCCCCCTCCATCTGCTGTCTAGGCCCCCTTGTGTGCCACTTTCCCCCACAGCACTGCCAGCTTCCCTCCTCTCCTCTCCTGCCGGAAGCTGCTGCTGGCACACAGGTCTCTCTGGTAGTCACCATTGGCATACCATCCAATCTCTTCAGACTTACCAACAACTTGTTTGCCAAATCCTGGGGAGGCCTTTCCACTCTGCACCTTGTAAGCATGCTGCTTTTTCTTACCTCAGCTCCCGGTAGAGACCATGTGGCCCTGGCTCCATACCTATTACATCTCAGCACAAATGACCTTCTGTAAGTATCCAGGGCAGGCTTATTTTGTCCTTCCCTGTCATGTTTTAATACATTCCCACTAATTACATTTCGTTATCCCCTATAGATGTCCCCAAGCATCCGCCCCTGATGAGTGTGCTATCACACGAAACGCGTCGGGCACTGTGGGGGTGCAGATACATGCCCCCATCCAACCACATATCCTGGGTCCTTGGGAATTGCCATACATCTTGTTCCAACTATCCACTTTGAATACTATCCTTTAACCAATTATGGTCTTATTGTTTTTGTGACTTCCATTCTGGCTAGTGCTGTTTTATATTATATGTACATATATGAATTTACTTGGAATATGTGTCCACTTATCCAATCAGATTGCCATGGGGCACGTGGCTACTATACATTATGTACCCTAGATGCTTGTATTGCACATGCACATACACATGTGAGTGTAAATATTGATGAACTGTCATTCACTACAATGCTTTTCATTTACGTGGTCTCTGTGATTACATTTGTACGCTGTTTCATGAATAAAGTATATGTACTTTCATTTCTATCTACCTCCACACTGTCTATGGCCTCATTCAAAGTCCCAAACCTCCATTGTATTTCCTGCATTAGGGATGGAGGCACACTATGTATATATATATATATATATAGGTGCCTCATCTAAAGTCCCAAACTCCCCCCCTTTCTCGTATATATATATATAGGGATGGAGGCCATTAGACAGGGGTGACAGTGTTCCCCTGCCTCCCATGCTGTGAGGGTTTACATATCCAGATGGTGATGTACCACACAGGGCATTGCTCTCTGGACATACCATTCCAGCACACTGGCCATGTGTTCTAACTTCCAATATGAAGTATCGTATGTCCAGGGCTGTTTTTACTGTGTCTGCTGCCCGGGAGCTGCGATGCGCTCTGCGTGGTCACACCCCCCTATCGCCCCTCCTCTCGCCCCCCCCTTGGGGCTGGGAGGTGCGTGTGGGGGAGGTGGCCGGTCACAGCGCATCGGCGCCACACACCCTTCTCCACATGTGACGTCACGTTTAGGCGTCATGATGCGGTAAGATGTGGTTCATCCATCTCGGCCGGCGCAGCTGGGGAATATGAGCGTCTCACGTGGGCGGTGGTTACCGTCGACGTCGGACCTCCTCCCCGCTCATGACGTGCCGGTGTGACGCTGGTATGATTCAGCGTGCACATGCACAGGACGGCTATATCTAGCCCCCCATGATGCAACTTTTCGTGTTATCACCTATCTGAGATGTCTAGCTTACCATCCCACAGCTCACCTTTAGTCCAGCTATACAAGTAAGCCTTCACTAAATTTGACAACCTTATTGGTTATGTACCACTGTTTACCTGCTACTTTTGGGTGCACCATTGATGTGACATACGATTTCATATATCGTTTTAGACTCTCTCTGGTAGTCACCATTGGCATACCATCCAATCTCTTCAGACTTACCAACAACTTGTTTGCCAAATCCTGGGGAGGCCTTTCCACTCTGCACCTTGTAAGCATGCTGCTTTTTCTTACCTCAGCTCCCGGTAGAGACCATGTGGCCCTGGCTCCATACCTATTACATCTCAGCACAAATGACCTTCTGTAAGTATCCAGGGCAGGCTTATTTTGTCCTTCCCTGTCATGTTTTAATACATTCCCACTAATTACATTTTGTTATCCCCTATAGATGTCCCCAAGCATCCGCCCCTGATGAGTGTGCTATCACACGAAACGCGTCGGGCACTGTGGGGGTGCAGATACATGCCCCCATCCAACCACATATCCTGGGTCCTTGGGAATTGCCATACATCTTGTTCCAACTATCCACTTTGAATACTATCCTTTAACCAATTATGGTCTTATTGTTTTTGTGACTTCCATTCTGGCTAGTGCTGTTTTATATTATATGTACATATATGAATTTACTTGGAATATGTGTCCACTTATCCAATCAGATTGCCATGGGGCACGTGGCTACTATACATTATGTACCCTAGATGCTTGTATTGCACATGCACATACACATGTGAGTGTAAATATTGATGAACTGTCATTCACTACAATGCTTTTCATTTACGTGGTCTCTGTGATTACATTTGTACGCTGTTTCATGAATAAAGTATATGTACTTTCATTTCTATCTACCTCCACACTGTCTATGGCCTCATTCAAAGTCCCAAACCTCCATTGTATTTCCTGCATTAGGGATGGAGGCACACTATGTATATATATATATATATATAGGTGCCTCATCTAAAGTCCCAAACTCCCCCCCTTTCTCGTATATATATATAGGGATGGAGGCCATTAGACAGGGGTGACAGTGTTCCCCTGCCTCCCATGCTGTGAGGGTTTACATATCCAGATGGTGATGTACCACACAGGGCATTGCTCTCTGGACATACCATTCCAGCACACTGGCCATGTGTTCTAACTTCCAATATGAAGTATCGTATGTCCAGGGCTGTTTTTACTGTGTCTGCTGCCCGGGAGCTGCGATGCGCTCTGCGTGGCCACACCCCCCTATCGCCCCTCCTCTCGCCCCCCCCTTGGGGCTGGGAGGTGCGTGTGGGGGAGGTGGCCGGTCACAGCGCATCGGCGCCACACACCCTTCTCCACATGTGACGTCACGTTTAGGCGTCATGATGCGGTAAGATGTGGTTCATCCATCTCGGCCGGCGCAGCTGGGGAATATGAGCGTCTCACGTGGGCGGTGGTTACCGTCGACGTCGGACCTCCTCCCCGCTCATGACGTGCCGGTGTGACGCTGGTATGATTCAGCGTGCACATGCACAGGACGGCTATATCTAGCCCCCCATGATGCAACTTTTCGTGTTATCACCTATCTGAGATGTCTAGCTTACCATCCCACAGCTCACCTTTAGTCCAGCTATACAAGTAAGCCTTCACTAAATTTGACAACCTTATTGGTTATGTACCACTGTTTACCTGCTACTTTTGGGTGCACCATTGATGTGACATACGATTTCATATATCGTTTTAGACTCTCTCTGGTAGTCACCATTGGCATACCATCCAATCTCTTCAGACTTACCAACAACTTGTTTGCCAAATCCTGGGGAGGCCTTTCCACTCTGCACCTTGTAAGCATGCTGCTTTTTCTTACCTCAGCTCCCGGTAGAGACCATGTGGCCCTGGCTCCATACCTATTACATCTCAGCACAAATGACCTTCTGTAAGTATCCAGGGCAGGCTTATTTTGTCCTTCCCTGTCATGTTTTAATACATTCCCACTAATTACATTTCGTTATCCCCTATAGATGTCCCCAAGCATCCGCCCCTGATGAGTGTGCTATCACACGAAACGCGTCGGGCACTGTGGGGGTGCAGATACATGCCCCCATCCAACCACATATCCTGGGTCCTTGGGAATTGCCATACATCTTGTTCCAACTATCCACTTTGAATACTATCCTTTAACCAATTATGGTCTTATTGTTTTTGTGACTTCCATTCTGGCTAGTGCTGTTTTATACTATATGTACATATATGAATTTACTTGGAATATGTGTCCACTTATCCAATCAGATTGCCATGGGGCACGTGGCTACTATACATTATGTACCCTAGATGCTTGTATTGCACATGCACATACACATGTGAGTGTAAATATTGATGAACTGTCATTCACTACAATGCTTTTCATTTACGTGGTCTCTGTGATTACATTTGTACGCTGTTTCATGAATAAAGTATATGTACTTTCATTTCTATCTACCTCCACACTGTCTATGGCCTCATTCAAAGTCCCAAACCTCCATTGTATTTCCTGCTGGCACACAGGGGGATGTTTTAAGATGGAAAGCGGGAGAAGGGGACGGTAAATATGTAATTCACTGGCCCCTTCCTTTCTTAAATGAACACAGTGAGCGATCGGTACCAATCACTTCTGTGTCCATTCATCTGTGAAACATAGTAAACACATTGTGAATGCGCAAGAAGCCTCGGAGCGCTTCCTATTCATTTATTTGTGCAACTGAGGCTACAGAGAAAGGGACTGATAAATCTATGCCCTCAGTCACTTTCGGACTGGGAAGGGGGCCCTGTCAGGTAGGCTGTATGGGTGCCTGTGATTTCTAATGCCGCGTACACACGGTCGGACTTTTCGTCTACAAAAGTCCAACGGACGCTGACGGACTAAAGCTGGCTGGTAATCCGATCGTGTGTGGGCTTCTCCGGACTTTCAACATACTTTTTTAGCCTCAAATCCGACGTACTTTAGATTTGAAACATGCTTCAAATCTTTACTTCGTAACTACGACGGACCCCGAAATCCGCTCGTCTGTGTGCTAGTCCGACGGACAAAAAGCCACGCTAGGGCACCTATTGGCTACTGGCTATGAACTTCCTTATTTTAGTCCGGTGTACGTCATCACGTAAGAATTCGACGGACTTTTGTGTGATCGTGTGTAGGCAAGTCTGTTCGTTAGAAAGTCCGCCGCAAGTCCGTCGAAAGTCCGCCGAAAGTCTGCCGGAAGTCTGTCGGACAGGCTGTCTGACTTTTGTAGACGAAAAGTCCGACCGTGTGTACGCGGCATTACAGAAGCCCTGCCTGCACATACCGCTCTCTGTCATACCCTCTGCACTCCTTTCCTGCACATACTGCTCTCCATCATACCCTCTGCACTCCTTTCCTGCACATACTGCTCTCCGTCATACCCTCTGCACTTCTTTCCTGCACTTACTTCCCACCATCATACCCTCCACTCTCCGCTCCTGTACATACTTACTATCATCATACCCTCTGCACTCCTTTCCTGCACATACTGCCCATTGTCATACCCTCTACATTCCTCTCCTTCTCATACTGCCCACCATCATACCTTCTTTACCCCTCTCATGCACAAAGTGCTCACCATCATATCCTCTGCAATCTTCCCTTTAATATACTACCCATTGTAACACAACACTCCTTTCTTGCACATACTTCCCGACGTCATGCCCTCTGCCCTTCTTTCCTGCAGGTACTGCCCACTGTCATACCCTGCACACTCCTTTGCTGCTCATACTGCCCATCATCATACCTTCTTCCCTCCTCTCAAGCACATCAAATCCTCTGCAATCTTCTCCCGAACACACTGCTCATTGTCACACCCTCAACACTCCTGTCCTACACATACTGCCTGCCATTATATCCTCTGCACTCCTGTCCTACACATACTGCCTGCCATTATACCCTCTGTACTCCTGTCCTACACATACTGCCTGCCATTATACCCTCTGTACTCCTGTCCTACACATACTGCCTGCCATTATACCCTCTGCACTCCTCTCCTACAGATACTGCCTGCCATCATACCACCTGTACTCCTCGCCTACAGATACTGCCTGCCATCATACCCTCTGCACTCCTCTTCTACAGATACTGCCTGCCATTATACCCTCTGCACTCCTCTCCTACACATACTGCCTGCCACCATACCCTCTGCACTCCTGTACTACACATACTGCCTGCCACCATACCCTCTGCACTCCTGTCCTACACATATTGCCTGCCATCATACCCTCTGCACTCCTCTCCTACAGATACTGCCTGCCATCATACCCTCTGCACTCCTGTCCTACACATACTGCCTGCCACCATACCCTTTGTACTTCTCTCCTACAGATACTGCCTGCCATCATACCCTCTGCACTCCTCTCCTACACATACTGCCTGCCATCATACCACCTGTACTCCTGTCCTACACATACTGCCTGCCATCATACCACCTGTACTCCTCACCTACAGATACTGCCTGCCATCATACCACCTGTACTCCTCACCTACAGATACTGCCTGCCATCATACCCTCTGCACTCCTCTCCTACACATACTGCCTGCCATCATACCACATACCTCCCTACTTTTTGAGATGGAATGAGGGACACCTATAAGCAAAAGTATGCAGGCATAGGACACACCCCTTGCCACGCCCCCTTAAAGGAGAATTGTACAAAAAAACAAGATTGGTTAAACCCACAAGTGCTTTTTTTTACCACTACTATTCCTTTATATTGGCTTTTTGAATTTACAAATGCAGCAATTTAGAAATCAGATTAAAGGTTTAGCGCTGGGAAACACTTTGATAGATAGAAAAGTGCATTTTATATACAACTAAATAGATCAGACCAAAATGAGGGACAAATGAGGAGGAATGAGGGACAGAGGGACATTGCTCCAAATCAGAGCCAGTCCCTCGAAATCAGTTGGGAGCTATGATACCACCTGTACTCCTCTCCTACAGATACTGCCTGCCACCATACCCTCTGTACTCCTCTCCTACAGATACAGCCTGCCATCATACCCTCCACACTCCTCTCCTACAGATAGTATACTGCTTGTTAAAACACTTCTTCAGGTTTGTGTGTATAGATGCCTGACCTTGCCTATTTTTTTTTGTTAGTATATACTGTAGATATCATATATAATACATATACAACACATGTACGCACTATAGCAACACATAATTAGGCTTTAAATAAGCAGCTCAGCTGTCACATACTTGGCAAGCCTTTTTTTTTCCATGTAAACAAGCAGAGGAAAATTCCCATATTCAAATAGCCAGGCAGTCAGCTAAGAACAATTAGCTTTAACATGAATAATCTCCGCCGCTACAGACAGGCCACAAATAGAAAACCTAAAATTATAGCTAATGCAAATAAATTTGCGCAGGCTGTGATGTCTCAAAGATCTTGATTTGCTCTGAATCACTGAGTAGCTTCGTGGCTTCCTAGCATGAAAACATTTTGTTTCTGGAATCAGAAGGCTGCGGATTGGAAGTGCTGCGAGGGTACGGGCTGGTGGGAGTTTACCCCGCTGATTTTGATAAATAGCCTTGATTTCTTATTTTCAAATTAGGATTAAACACCCCTGGGAGAGCAGCTTGTTAACAAAATTCGTTTGTACGCACGTTGTTTATGCAAATCTTTTTATTTTATTTATCTTTATTTTTCTATTTAGAAAATGGAACGTAATTTCACCTGTGTGCATTTGCAGTGATAAATGTAAGATTTGCAGTCTGTCAATATCACCGGCCTCCTTGGATCCTTATCCTATTTTTGAACTTATCTTCCCCTTTTACGTTTGTAAAAAAAAAAAAAAAAAACAATTTTAACCTTGTTTTCTCTTTTTTAATGTGGAAAGAGATGTTTCATAACTTACACTATATTACCAAAAGTATTGGGACGCCTGCCTTTAGACGCACATGAACTTTAATGGCATCCCACTCTAATGCCCCGTACACACGGTCGGATTTTCCGACGGGAAATGTTCAATGGGAGCCCTTTGTCGGAAATTCCAACCGTGTGTAGGCCCCGTCGCACATTTTCCATCGGAATTTCCGTCGCACAAAATTTGAGATCTGGAACTCAAATTTTCCGACAACAAAATCCGTTCGCATAAATTCCAATCGTGTGTAAACAAAGTTCCACGCATGCTCGGAATCAAGCAGAAGAGCTGCACTGGCTATTGAACTTCATTTTTCCCGGCTCATCGTACGTGTTGTACGTCACCGCGTTCTTGACGTTTGCAATTTCCGACCAATTTTGTGTGACCGTGTGTATGCAAGACAAGTTTGAGCCAACATCCGTCGGAAAAAATCCATGGATTTTGTTGTCGGAATGTCCAGTCGTGTGTACGAGGCATTATTCTGTAGGGTTCATTATTGAGTTGGCCCACCCTTTGCAGCAATAACAGCTTCAGCTCTTCTGGGAAGGCTGTCCACAAGGTTTAGGAGTGTGTCTATGGGAAGGTTTGACCATTCTTCCAGAAGAGCAATTGTGAGGTCAGGCGCTGATGTTAAGCAGTAGGGATGAGCTTCGAGTTCGAGTCGAACTCATGTTCTACTCGAACATTGGCTGTTCGCAAGTTCGCCGAACAGCGAACAATTTGGGGTGTTCGCGGCAAATTCGAATGCCGCGGAACACCCTTTAAAAGTCTATGGGAGAAATCAAAAGTGCTAATTTTAAAGGCTTATATGCAAGTTATTGTCATAAAAAGTGTTTGGGGACCCGGGTCCTGCCCCAGGGGACATGGATCAATGCAAAAAAAAGTTTTAAAAACGGACGTTTTTTCAGGAGCAGTGATTTTATTAATGCTTAAAGTCAAACAATAAAAGTGTAATATCCCTTTAAATTTCGTACCTGGGGGGTGTGTATAGTATGCCTGTAAAGGGGCGCATGTTTCCTGTGTTTAGAACAGTCTGACAGCAAAATGACATTTGGAAGGAAAAAACTCATTTAAAACTACCCGCGGCTATTGCATTGCCGACAATACACATAGAAGTTCATTGATAAAAACGGCATGGGAATTCCCCACAGGGGAACCCCGAACCAAAATAAAAAAAAAAAAATGATGTGGGGGTCCCCCTAAATTCCATACAAGGCCCTTCAGGTCTGGTATGGATATTAAGGGGAACCCCAGCCAAAATTTAAAAAAAAAATTGACGTGGGGTTCCCCCTAAATTCCATACCAGACCCTTCAGGTCTGGTATGGATTTTAAGGGGAACCCCGCGCCAAAAAAAAAAAAAAAACGGCGTGGGGTCCCTCTAAAAATCCATACCAGACCCTTATCCGAGCACGCAACCTGGCAGGCCGCAGGAAAAGAGGGGGGACGAGAGTGCGGCCCCCCCCCTCCTGAACCGTACCAGGCCACATGCCCTCAACATTGGGAGGGTGCTTTGGGGTAGCCCCCCAAAACACCTTGTCCCCATGTTGATGAGGACAAGGGCCTCATCCTCACAACCGTGGCCGGTGGTTGTGGGGGTCTGCGGGCGGGGGGCTTATCGGAATCTGGAAGCCCCCTTTAACAAGGGGACCCCCAGATCCCGGCCCCCCCCCTGTGTGAAATGGTAAGGGGGTACTTACCCCTACCATTTCACTAAAAAACTGTCAAAAATGTTAAAAATGACAAGAGACAGTTTTTGACAATTCCTTTATTTAAATGCTTCTTCTTTCTTCCTTCATCTTCTTCTTCTTCTGGTTCTTCTGGCTCTTCTGGTTCTTCCTCCGGCGTTCTCGTCCAGCATCTTCTCCGCGGCGTCTTCTATCTTCTTCTCCTCGGGCCGCTCCGCACCCATGGCATGAGGGGAGGCTCCCGCTCTTCTCTTCATCTTCTTCTCTTCTTCATCTTCTTCTTCATCTCTTCTTCCTTCTTCTCTTCTTCATGTCTTCTGCGGGCCGCTCCGCAGCCATGCTGGCATGGAGGGAGGCTCCCGCTGTGTGACGGCGTCTCTTCGTCTGACGGTTCTTAAATAACGGGGGGCGGGGCCACCCGGTGACCCCGCCCCCCTCTGACGCACGGTGACATGACGGGACTTCCCTGTGACGTCACGGGGAATGCCACAGGGAAGTCCCGTCATGTCACCGTGCGTCAGAGGGGGGCGGGGTCACCGGGTGGCCCCGCCCCCCGTTATTTAAGAACCGTCAGACGAAGAGACGCCGTCACACAGCGGGAGCCTCCCTCCATGCCAGCATGGCTGCGGAGCGGCCCGCAGAAGACATGAAGAAGAGAAGAAGGAAGAAGAGATGAAGAAGAAGATGAAGAAGAAGATGAAGAAGAGAAGAAGATGAAGAGAAGAGCGGGAGCCTCCCCTCATGCCATGGGTGCGGAGCGGCCCGAGGAGAAGAAGATAGAAGACGCCGCGGAGAAGATGCTGGACGAGAACGCCGGAGGAAGAACCAGAAGAGCCAGAAGAACCAGAAGAAGAAGAAGATGAAGGAAGAAAGAAGAAGCATTTAAATAAAGGAATTGTCAAAAACTGTCTCTTGTCATTTTTAACATTTTTGACAGTTTTTTAGTGAAATGGTAGGGGTAAGTACCCCCTTACCATTTCACACAGGGGGGGGGGGCCGGGATCTGGGGGTCCCCTTGTTAAAGGGGGCTTCCAGATTCCGATAAGCCCCCCGCCCGCAGACCCCCACAACCACCGGCCACGGTTGTGAGGATGAGGCCCTTGTCCTCATCAACATGGGGACAAGGTGTTTTGGGGGGCTACCCCAAAGCACCCTCCCAATGTTGAGGGCATGTGGCCTGGTACGGTTCAGGAGGGGGGGGGGCCGCACTCTCGTCCCCCCCTCTTTTCCTGCGGCCTGCCAGGTTGCGTGCTCGGATAAGGGTCTGGTATGGATTTTTAGGGGGACCCCACGCCGTTTTTTTTTTTTTTTGGCGCGGGGTTCCCCTTAAAATCCATACCAGACCTGAAGGGTCTGGTATGGAATTTAGGGGGAACCCCACGTCAATTTTTTTTTTAAATTTTGGCTGGGGTTCCCCTTAATATCCATACCAGACCTGAAGGGCCTTGTATGGAATTTAGGGGGACCCCCACATCATTTTTTTTTTTTTTTATTTTGGTTCGGGGTTCCCCTGTGGGGAAATCCCATGCCGTTTTTATCAATGAACTTCTATGTGTATTGTCGGCAATGCAATAGCCGCGGTAGTTTTAAATGTGTTTTTTCCTTCAAAATGTCATTTTGCTGTCAGACTGTTCTAAACACGGGAAACATGCGCCCCTTTACAGGCATACTATAGACACCCCCCAGGTATGAAATTTAAAGGGATATTACACTTTTATTGTTTGACTTTAAGCATTATTAAAATCACTGCTCCTGAAAAAACGGCCGTTTTTAAAACTTTTTTTTGCATTGATTCATGTCCCCTGGGGCAGGACCCAGGTCCCCAAACACTTTTATTGACAATAACTTGCATATTAGCCTTTAAAATTAGCACTTTTGATTATTCATGTTCGTGTCCCATAGACTTTAACGGTGTTCGCGTGTTCGAACGAATTTTTTTCCTGTTCGCATGTTCTGGTGCGAACCGAACAGGGGGGTGTTCGGCTCATCCCTATTAAGCAGTTTATATTTACTAAAATAATTGCATTTCCATGTTCTGTGTACTGTTGGAGACCAGATATAGTGAATGCAGGCTCTTGGGTTTAGTAAAACCTTGAGGCTTTAGAACCACTTTAACCACTTGCCGCCCGCCCACCGTCACATAACGGCCTCCCAGAACGACCGCTCGCTCGTGCCCCCGGGGGTGTTGCTAGAACACGCCGTGGCTCACAGCCGGTCACATGTAAACATGACAGAGTGTGAGGAGAGAAGAGCCGATCAGCAGCATCTCCTCACAGGGGACAGCTAGGTATGTAATCAGGGCACTGATCATCAGTGCCCTGGTTACAATCAGTGCCAACCAGTGCCCACAACTACCACCAATCAGTGCCCACAAGTGTCAGCAATTAGTGGCCATTAGTGATGCCAATCAGTGCTGGCTTTCAGTGCTGCCCATCAATGCCCATCACTGCTGCCCATCAATGCTCATCACTGCTGCCCATCAATGCCACCCATCAATGCCCATCAGTGCTGCTCATCAATGCTGCCTATCCGTGCCACCTTTCTGTGCCCACCAGTGCTGCCTATCTGTGCCCACCAGTGCCGCCTATCTGTGCCCACTAGTGCCGCCTATCTGTGCCCAGTGCCCATCAGTGCCACATATCAGTGCCACCTATCAGTGCCCATAAGTGTGGCATATTTGTGCCTCCTCATCAGTGCCACCTAATCAGTGCCCGTAAGTACCGCCTCATCAGAGCCACCTTATCAGTGCCCATCAGTGCAGCCTCATCAGTGCCCATCAGTGAAGGAGAAAAATTACTTATTTACAAAATCTACTGACAGAAACTAATGCCCCATACACACGATCGGAAATTCGGCCAGCAAAAGACCGATGAGAGCTTTTGGTCTGAAAATGCGACCGTGTGTATGCTCCATCGGACTTTTGCTAGCCGAATTCCCGCCAGCAAAAGATTGAGAGCAGGTTCTCAATTTTTCGGTTGGAAAAAGTTTTGATCGGAAATTCCGATCGTCTGTACCAATTCCGACGCGCAAAATTCCTACGCATGCTCGGAAACAATTCGAAGCATGCTCGGAATCATTGAACTTCATTTTCTCGGCTCGTCATAGTGTTGTACGTTACCGCGTTCTTGATGGTCGAAAGTTCCGCAAACTTTTGAGTGACCGTGTGTATGCAAGCCAAGCTTAAGCGGAATTCCGTCGGAAAAACCATCGAAGATTTTTCCGACAGAAAATCCGCTCGTGTGTGTGCGGCATTAGAAAAACGTTTTTTTTTCAAATTTTTGGTCTTTTTTTTTTTTCTAGGAAAAAATAAAAAACCCAGGAGTCATTAAATACCACCAAAAGAAAGCTCTATTTTTGTGAAGAAAATGATAACAATTTCACATGGTTACAGTGTAGCATGACCACGCAATTGTCATTCAAAGTGTGACAGCGCTGAAAGCTGAAAAATGGCCTGGGCAGGAAGGGGGTGTATTGAGGTGGTTAATTACTTGCTAAGTATGCTGCTTCTTTGTCTTTTAATCCTTGCTTATGTTCTTAGTTAAACTGCTTCCCCAGGTTTCCTTTTTAGCGTGGCTCCTTTCTCTTGCAGCATCTTATGGAGCCACCCTCTTGCATGCAGGGACTAGAGTTGTGTCTCCTTACACTATGTGCATCAATAGAAACACACAGCCCCATAGCTTAGGATGGCAAGGCACTCTCCTGCTCTTCTACCTTCCCTCCTCCAAGCTAACAAACTGACCGCACTGTCCACTGTAACTCTTTCCTGTAAAGAGCGGAAGTTTATAGAAGCAGCAGAACATGAGCAGGAGCCAGAAGCAACAAAAACTGCAAACTGCAAGTGTGGGGTACAAATTTTAACAGTTCACTGGGGAATGTTTATTTTATTGTGCTCAATGTGTAAGACTAAAACTGCTGAGGGTTTAATACTATAACAAAGAAATTAAAAAGAAATGACCAAAAACCATTATAGTTTACCTTTAAGGAAACTAAAGACATTTCCATTCTTTAATGATCACGCTAACATATTAGATAACTTCATTGCACATTTACCAGAGGGTACTATAACTAAAAAGTACAATCTACGTTTAGCAATTGATATAATATGAAAGCAGATATTAATAATAATACTGTAAAGCAATTAACCAGCGCATTAAGAGCAAGTCGTTGTGAATCCTTAGCCAAGCTCTTGCGTGGCTTATTGAATCTTTCCTGCTTATAATATATTTTATTTGGTATAAAACCCAAATGGGGTTTTTGCTACAATGTAAGCAAGATGTGTGGACCTTCCCAGTGGGACTATAAATAGTCAGGAATCATTGTGGAATAGTCCTCTCTCCTTAGCATCTTCAGAACTGCATTGCCAAGTTCACCCACCCACCCACCACTGCATGCCAAGCTCACCCACCCACCCACCACTGCTGCCAAGCTCACCCACCCACCACTGCATGCCAAGCTCACCCACCCACCCACCACTGCATGCCAAGTTCACCCACCCACCCACCACTGCATGCCAAGCTCACCCACCCACCACTGCTGCCAAGCTGAGAACATGGACTGTCCTTTGAAGCTCCCAAGGTGTCTCCACCACTGAGCTACCTTCTGAATGCATTCATCAGATCTACAGCTCTAAATCAGAATTGTGTTCAGGATAAAAGTCACCATATTAACTTATGTAAAATCCATTTCTGTTTATTTCAGGATTATTTCATACCAGCAAAAGGCTAGTGCACAGAACAAATTGGGTTAGAGTTGTAGTGGAAATAGCCTAGGACTACCTGAAGGTGGACAAGGAGCGGAACGACCTGTGACATCGCTGGATTGACCACAAGACAGATGGGATCAGAGCAGGGCCGTCTTTAAGGCAGGGCAAAAGGGGAAGCTGCCCTGGGCCCTGTCATTGTTGTGGGGCCCAAAGCAGCTGCCTTATACTTGCCAACTATCCCAGTTTAAATCCCCTTGTCCCTTGAAGTTGTAGTCCCTTGCTGTGTCCTGATATCTCAGTGTGAAGTGCTGCTACTAATGCTGCCCAGCTCTGCCCTATTGTTGTGTACAGATGACTCACCTGCATACCCTGTGTTTACATGTAAAAAAAACGGCATTCATATGTAAATAGCAGCAGCATTTATATGTAAATAGCTGCATCCAGCGGCATAGATATGTAAATAAAGGCGGCATTCATATTTATATCTTGCCCCCGCAGTGAGGAGATGACGTGCTGTAAACTCTAGCAACCAATCAGTGAGCAGTATTACTGTACTATAATCTCTAGCAACCAATCAACAAGCAGAAATCAGGTGCTGTAACCTCTAGCAACTAATCAGTGAGCCGTAATGTGTGCTGTAACCTCTAGCAACCAGTCAGTAAGCAGTAATGATACACTGTAACTTCTGGAAACCAAACGCAATCGCTGCCTGATCTGATAAAGTAAACTGATTTTAAGTCTAGCTGCTATTTATTGTATGTCTCAGAGCAGGTGGAGAGACAAATTGTATGGGGGAGCCCCAAGAAACTGTTTGCCCAGGGTCCAATCAATGTTAAAGATGGCCCTGGATCAGGGTATATATTTAGGAGAAAATTAAGCTCAGGGATGGGTTTGGAAGGTCAACGATAGATGGGCTTTAAATGTTCGTTTAGCCCCAGCCTAGGACACATATGCTGGAAAATGGTCACTGAGGGATTAGTGCACATACACTGCTGGTGTGAGATCTTCCTTGTGAGCACTGTATACTGAAGGGGTCATCTCACTGTTGTCATGGACTGTTGGAAGTGAGATGTGTGTGTTGGAGACGGATAGGTCAATGGTTGTGTTGGGTGTGGGATCCCACTGCTGGAGCATGCTCTGTTCACCTAAATTCAGCACTAGTGGCAGAATTCCACAGGAAGCAACAGTAAAGTGACAATATTACACAATATTACCAAAAGTACTGGGACGCCTGCCTTTACACACATGAACTTTAATGGCATCCCAGTCTTAGTCCGTAGGGTTCAATATTGACTTGGCCTACCCTTTGCAGCTAGAACAGCTTCAGCTCTTCTGGGAAGGCTGTCCACAAGGTTTAGGAGTGTGTCTATGGGAGTGTTTGACCATTCTTCCAGAAGCGCATTTGTGAGGTCAGGCACTGATGTGGACAAGAAGGACTGGCTCACAGTCTGCTGCTGATGAGAAAAGGTATTTAGCAGTTTATATTTACCAAAATAATTGCATTTCCATGTTCTGTGTACTGTGGGAGACCAGATATAGGGAATGCAGGCTCTTGGGTTTAGTAAAACCTTGAGGCTTTAGAACCACTTTAACCACTTGCCGCCCGCCCACCGTCAAATGACGGCAGGGTGGATGTCATATGATGGCCTCCCAGAACGACCACTCGCGCGTGCCTCAGGGGTGTTGCTAAGACACGGCGCGACCCCGATCTGTGTCCAATCACAGCCGGTCACATGTAAACACGGAGATACCAGTAATCGGCGCTCCTCGCCTCACACTGACAGAGTGTGAGGAGAGGAGAGCCGATCAGCAGAATGTCCTCACAGGGGACAGCTAGGTATGTAATCAGGGCACTGATCATCAGTGCCCTGGTTACAATCAGTGCCAACCAGTGCCCACAAGTGCTAGCAATCAGTGCCCACAAGTGCCAGCAATCAGTGGCCATTAGTGATGCCAGTCAGTGCTGGCTATCAGCGTTGCCCATCAATGCCCATTACTGCTGCCCATCAATGCTCATCACTGCTGCCCATCAATGCCACCCATCAATGCCCATCAGTGCCGCCCATCAATGCTGCCTATCAATGCAGCCTATCTGTGCCCAGTGCCCATCAGTGCCACCTATCAGTGCCCATAAGTGTGGCATATTCATGCCTCCTCATCAGTGCCACCTAATCAGTGCCTGTAGGTGCTGCCTCATCAGTGCCACCTCATCAGTGCTCATCAGTGAAGGAGAAAAATTACTTATTTACAAAATCTACTGACAGAAACTAAGAAAAACTTTTTTTTTTTTTCTAAATTTTTGGTCTTTTTTTTTTTTAGGAAAAAATAAAAAACCCAGGAGTCATTAAATACCACCAAAAGAAAGCTCTATTCATGTGAAGAAAATTATAACAATTTCACATGGTTGCAGTGTAGCATGACCACGCAATTGTCATTCAAAGTGTGACAGCGCTGAGAGCTTAAAAATGGCCTGGGCAGGAAGGGGGTGTATTGAGGTGGTTAAATACTTGCTAAGTATGCTGCTTCTTTGTCTTTTAATCCTTGCTTATGTTCTTAGTTAAACTGCTTCCCCAGGTTTCCTTTTTAGCGTGGCTCTTTTCTCTTGCAACATCTTATGGAGCCACCCTTGCATGCAGGGACTAGAGTTGTGTCTCCTTACACTATGTGCATCAATAGAAACACACAGCCCCATAGCTTAGGATGGCAAGGCACTCTCCTGCTCTTCTACCTTCCCTCCTCCAAGCTAACAAACTGACCGCACTGTCCACTGTAACTCTTTCCTGTAAAGAACGGAAGTTTATAGAAGCAGCAGAACATGAGCAGGAGCCAGCAGCAACAAAAACTGCGAACTGCAAGTGTGAGTGGGTATAACTTTTAACAGTTCACTGGGGAATGTTTATTTTATTGTGCTCAATGTGTTAGACTAAAACTGCTGAGGGTTTAATACTATAACAAAGAAATGAAAAAGAAATGACCAAAAACTATTATAGTTTACCTTTAAGGAAACTAAAGACATTTCCATTCTTTAATGATCACGCTAACATATTAGATAACTTCATTGCACATTTACCAGAGGGTACTATAACTAAAAAGTACAATCTACGTTTAGCAATTGATATAATATGAAAGCAGATATTAATAATAATACTGTAAAGCAATTAACCAGCGCATTAAGAGCAAGTCGTTGTGAATCCTTAGCCAAGCTCTTGCGTTGCTTATTGAATCTTTCCTGCTTATAATATATTTTATTTAGTATAAAACCCAAATGGGGTTTTTGCTACAATGCAAGCAAGATGTGTGGACCTTCTCAGTGGGGCTATAAATAGTCAGGAATCATTGTGGAATAGTCCTCTCTCCTTAGCATCTTCAGAGCTGCATTGCCAAGTTCACCCACCCACCCACCACTGCATGCCAAGCTCACCCACCCACCCACCACTGCATGCCAAGCTCACCCACCCACCCACCACTGCATGCCAAGCTCACCCACCCACCACTGCTGCCAAGCTGAGAACATGGACTGTCTTTTGAAGCTCCCAAGGTGTCTCCACCACTGAGCTACCTTCTGAATGCATTCATCAGATCTACAGCTCTAAATCAGAATTGTGTTCAGGATAAAAGTCACCATATTAACTTATGTAAAATCCATTTCTGTTTATTTCAGGATTCTTTCATACCAGCAAAACTGTGCAGGCTAGTGCACAGAACAAATTGGGTTAGAGTTGTAGTGGAAAAAGCCTAGGACTACCTGATGGTGGACAAGGAGCGGAACGACCTGTGACATCCCTGGATTGACCACAAGATAGATGGGATCAGGCCCAGGGTATATATTTAGGAGAAAATTAAGCTCAAAGATGGGTTTGGAAGGTCTGAGGGTACAGAACGATAGATGGGCTTTAAATGCTCGTTTAGCCCCAGCCTAGGACACATATGCTGGAAAATGGTCACAGAGGGATTAGTGCACATACACTGCTGGTGTGAGATCTTCCTTGTGAGCACTGTATACTGAAGGGGTCATCTCACTGTTGTCATGGACTGTTGGAAATGAGATGTGTGTGTTGGAGACGGATAGGTCAATGGTTGTGTTGGGTGTGGGATCCCACTGCTGGAGCATGCTCTGTTCACCTAAATTCAGGACTAGGGGCAGAATTCTACAGGAAGCAACAGTAAAGTGACAATCTGGTTTAATACTAGAGAAGCTCAAGAGATGGCTTTATAAGTGTCTATAGGGATTCCTTGCACATACACTGTATTACCAAAAGTATTGGGACGCCTGCCTTTACATGCACATGAACTTTAATAGCATCCCGGTCTTAGTCCATAGGGGTCAGTATTGAGTTGGCCCACCCTTTGCAGCTATAACAGCTTCAACTCTTCTGAGAAGGCTGTCCACAAGGTTTAGGAGTGTGTCTATGGGAATGTTTGACCATTCTTCCAGAAGCGCATTTGTGAGGTCAGGCACTGGTGTGGACGAGAAGGCCTGGCTCGCAGTCTCCACTCCATCCCAAAGGTGTTCTATCAGGTTGAGGTCAGGACTCTGTGCAGGCTAGTCAAGTTCCTCCACCCCAAACTCCCTCATCCATGTCTTTATGGACCTTGCTTTGTGCACTGGTCCAAATCATTTGGTGGAGGGGGGATTATAATGTGGGGTTGTTTTTCAGAGGTTGGGCTTGGCCCCTTAGTTCCAGTGAAGGGAACTCTTAAGGCGTCAGGACTCTGTGCAGGCCACACCCCCCCCCCGGTCTGGTCAGTCGGATCCGGAGCACTTACCCCATCTATGGCAGGCATCACAGGTGGTGGGCATCACGGGTGTCTGGCATCACGGATGGCTTCCCCTTCTCTCTTCTCTCTTCCGCGGTCTGTTCTGGAGTGCAGTGTCTCTTTTGACTCTTTAGCAAAGTAGCAGAAGATTTCAGGTGTCTAAGGACGGTCCCATTATGCCTGCATGTCCAAGTGCCTTGTGATGTTTATGACTGTCTTTCATAAGTCAGTCTAACAAGACTGTAAACAGGCACACAAGCAGCATTCATAACTTAATGGCCAGAAAGGTCAGAAAAACACTGACTAAGAACTGGCTCCTCCTTTCTATGATGGGACTGTTTTTGGATACCTGTAGTTTATATGGCATTCCCCCAATTTGGCTATTCTAATGTCTATGGGGTATTAACAGACACCACTAGCTAAGGCTTTTTAAGGGAGTATGAGATTGGACAGGTCACAAAACCTTGTTTCATCATCTTCATATGCTGGTGGAGGAGGTGTATTAGGTGTCCACTATGACTGTTTATCAAAATAAAAGTTAGGTCCAGGTTGAAAAAAAAGGAGAAGCCTAGATACAGGGTCGACATGACTAGATTTGGTATCGGAGGAGTCATTTGTGGATTAAAAAGAAACAGAATTCAGGTGGTACTCACCAGATTGGTGGATAGGGCAGGAGTAGGGGGGGCTTCAGGGGTTGGGAACGTAGGTTGGTCGAGGAAATCTTTAGTCAGAAGAATTCAGGTGGTACTCACCAGATTGGTGGATAGGGCAGGCGTAAGGGGGGGGGGGGGGCTTCAGGGGTTGGGGACGTAGGTTGGTCGAGGAAATCTTTTTGAAAGATATGGGAATTGTGTATTTATGTGATGGCAGCTGGTGGGGTACAAGGTCCTTGGATGTGTTTTAATTATGGCAAAAGGGTACATTTGTAGGGACCCGTCTTGGGTACAATTCCCATTATTCTATTTAGTGGTACCTGCGATTTTTGGTTTGTCTCGCGGCTGGAGGCCTAATTTTGGTTTATGCAGGTACTTGAAGTAGATGCCCACAAGGACCTTGGGCCCCCATTTAATTCTGTACTGAATGCTAATATATTATTTATATTTTATAAATAAAAGGCTGCTATGGCTATTAAACTCCAACCGGTGTCATGTGTGGTCAATTAGCTTATAGTAGATGGTGGAGTGGTGGTCAGGCAATGTTGGTCAAAGCCTCTTTTATACCCCAATCAAGAAAATTATAGGTGTCTGAGGACGGTCAGATAAATGCCTGTGTTCCATCAGATATGGCGACCTGTCAGAATTGGTAACGAAAGTGACGTTACGTCGCCGCCATCTTGCTACACCCCGCACTCCTCCATAGTAACGATACACGAGAAGGGGCCAAGTGGACATCTTGTTACACCCACCGGAGTTTTGCATTGCACAGTTATTTTTAACAAGGTGAAATACAGTATTTATAAATCCGACGGACTGTTTAGATTTTGAATTTTAAAAGCAGCGGCAAACCTGCTGATCTCACAGGTTTGCTAATGTGACAGAACAGTGCTGCTTTTATAATTCAACATGTAAACAGTCTGGTGGATTTCTAAATACTATATTTCACCATATATGCTCCATTTCCTGTTAAAAATAACTGTGAAATGCAAAACTCTGGTGGGTGTAACAAGATGTCCGCTTGCCCCCTTCTCGGTCTATCCTTACTGTGGAGGAGTGCGTGGTGTAGCAAGATGGCGGTGACGGAACGTCACTTTCATTACCAATTCTGACGGGTTGCCTAATCTGACGGAACACCTACAGCCCCAACTGCCTTGTGATGTTTATGGCTGTTTTTCATAAGCCAGTCTAGCAAGACAGTCAGCAAGCAAACAAGCAGTTCTGTGCTTTCTTATAAGCAAGCCCAGCATTCTTTTGTAGCAGTCATAATTGCACTTTGTATTAAATAACTTTGAAAAATAAAGATTTTACACAAATAATTAAAAAAAAAATGGTACAAAGCATCATTTAATCAACTTCTAAACATATAAACAAATAATATGGACCAGTAACTGGCATGCATTGCTTTTAAGATGCTCTCTCTTGTGGTTCAATAACAGGATCAATATTGTTATCTATATAAATAATTACCTTCTGCAGTTCCAACAACACGGAAGCAAGAGAGGAACAGAGAGAAGTGATTAGCTATCTACCTACAGAACATATATAAATACACACAGAAATATGCATCGTGGTGAACGCAGGAATTGGTGCCAGAGGGAGTCAGCTGCACATTATGGAATGATTGATGGACGACCTACTAACAAATGTTATTACTGCCAACAACGGTGACACTCACGTGCTTTGATATATTGCAGCTCCGGGAGTCCACATTGAACCTGGATACAAAGAAAATTAAATGAAGTGTGAACACAAATATTCAACGCAGAATATTTATTTCAATAATGGGATGGGAGTTTGTGGTTTGTCCAAACTATTAGGAGCTGCTGAATCATGGACATTCCTGTTGTGAGGGAAGATGAGAATTTGGCCCCATGGGGTGCCCTCTAGCGAAGGCTTGATCTGAAAGGATCTCCTTACCTTCCGCTCAATGTAAACTACTGCAGAAAAGGCGAAAAACCTCAACACTAACCCTATCTAATGTCAATGTAACTTCTTGTTTGCATAGTCCTCTTCATTGCCAGAATCTACTACTGCAGTCTGGCTTCAATTTACTAATTAAAGGTATATAAAATAGGGAATAGATGGTGCTGCCTATGATCTAAAAAGTGATAATAATAACCCCCCTTCCCAGGTAGGTATTAAAGGCGACGTAGTAAATCCCCCTTATCAGGTAAGTAATAAGAACCACAATATCCTGGGGTCTTATTTGCTGCTCCAGGTTTCCAAAAAACTCAGTGTTGCGAGAGATGAAAATAAAAAAATAATAAAAAATATATTTGGCAGTCCAAAGTATCATTCCACGTGACTGATGTTATTTCAAAGTGACTTTGGTGCTTGATTCCAATCCACAGATCAAAATAGTAGGGTGACTGTTGTGCTCCCCCCGTTAGACCCCTACTCACCAGATCCTGGTACCCCTACAGGGGTAAAGCGCATGGGTGAGTGTGCGACAGTCTACCGGACCGATCGTTCCCTCCATATGCTCGTCCTGGTGGAGTCCAGAGCATCCAGGTCCTATATATATAGATATATATAGATATATATAGATATATAGATATATATCTATATATATCTATATAGATATATATCTATATATAGATATAGAGAGAGAGAGAGAGAGAGAGAGAGATGAAAATTTTTAAAAAATCGACGACGTCCTTTGATGAAACGCGTAAGGTGGAGCTACGCACACACGTCATTTCCGGTTAAAGAGACTCCGGCTGCTGGAATGAACACAGTCCGAGATCGCTCATTTTTAAAGTTCAGTGGAGTAGCATTTGACATCATTTATTCGTCCACTAAGGGACCTTTGATAGGTTCTATGGTTTAAGTATTTTAACAACTTTGTTGGCATCTTTATTTTAATTCTAATAAAAAGTCTATCCGGAATTACACAATTTGGAGCCCATCTCTCTTTTACTTGAGGATACGTTTAAACTTCCAACCCTGGATCCAGTGATAGCAGGATCATGGGAAACTGCCCCCAGAGGACCTGGATGCTCTGGACTCCACCAGGACGAGCATATGGAGGGAACGATCGGTCCGGTAGACTGTAGGGGTACCAGGATCTGGTAAGTAGGGATCTGACAGGGGAAGCACAACAGTCACCTTACTATTTTTATCTGTGGATTGGAATCAACACAAAAGTCACTTTGAAATAAGATCAGTCACGTGGAATGATACTTTGGACTGCCTAATATATTTATTATTTTTTTATTTTCATCTCTATATATACATATATATAGTTTTTAGTTTTTGGGGGTTTTTTTGCACTGAGTTGAAAAACGCTCTGAACACCTACACTACTTTGAAGAGTGATCCAATACCACTTTGAAGAGTGATCCAATACCTCTTTGAGGTGGACTTCCTTTGATCACCTCTGAATGTGGCTATATTTATACAAATGTTATAGTTTATGTTGATTGTTTTGATATGTATGCACTTACTAGTAACTTATGATCACAACATTGGGTTTTGGGAAACCTGGTGCAGCAAATAGGGCCCCAGAATATTGTGGTTCTTATCACTTACCTGATAAGGGGGATTTACTACGTCACCTTTAATACCTACCCGGGAAGGGGGGTTTATTATTATCACTTTTTAGTTCATAGGCAGCGCCATCTATACCCTATTTTATATACCTTTAATTTCTTGGTGCTCCATTGGGGCATCCCAGGGAAGGCTGCAGCCTAGCCTACACCTGAGCGCGGATTCTAATACATACATTCAATTTATTAGTGTATTTAAATACTCTAGTATATCTAACACCCCCCCCTGACCCCAAACTGACGATGCTTCTGTCCAAAGGTGCCCCCTAAGCTTCTTCATCCAGAGTGGGAGCGCTCTAATACAGGAGGTGTGTTACTGGCCAGATCACCAGGTGAAAATAAAGGTAAAAAGACCAAAAAAAGAAAACGAATGCAGCCACCACATCTAATGACTGGTAAGCTGCAATATATTACATTTTTGGTTTTGGCTTTTTTACAGCTTTACACATGATCTTTCTATTTTCTAAACAAAGGGCCAGTTTACTGTCCTTCAGACTTTAGGGGGGGCAGACTGTGGCCATTGGGATCAGAAATTGTCCTGGCGACAATGGGAGTAAACAATGCATCTTTAGTGTCCATGGAAGGAATAGTGCTCATCATTCGTATTAGTGGATGCAACAGTGCCTCGCCATTGGTGTCAGGAAAAGGAATAGTGCCTATCATTGGTATCAGTGGAAAGAAAAGTGCCCCATCATTGGTGTCAATGCAAAGAATAGTGATCCATCATTGGTATCAGTGGGAGGAATAGTGCCCCATCATTGGTGTCAGGAGAAGGAATAGTGCCCATCATTGGTATCAGTGGAAAGAAAAGTGCCCAATCATTGGTGTCAATACAAAGAATAGTGATCCGTCATTGGTGTCAGTGGGAGAAAGAGTGTCCCATCATTGGTATCAGTGGGAGGAATAGTGCCCCACCATTGGTGTCAGGAGAAGGAATAGTGCCCATCATTGGTATCAGTGGAAAGAAAAGTGCCCCATCATTGAAATTGGTGGGAGGAATAGTGTCCCATCATTAGTGTCAGTGAGAGGAATAGTGATCCATCATTGGTATTAGTGGAAAGAATAGTGACCCATCATTAGTGTCAGTGAGAGGAATAGTGATCCATCATTGGTATTAGTGGAAGGAATAGTGACCCATCATTGGTATCAGTGCAAAGTGCCCCATCATTGGTGTCAGTGGAAAGAAGAGTGCCCCGTTAGTGTCAGTGGGGAAAATAGAGACCCATCATTGGTATTAGTAGGAGTAATAGTGTCCCATCTTTGGTGTAAATGGGAGGAATAGTGTCCCATCACTGCGCTCCAAGGGCCAGATAACGGCAAGCACCGGGCTGCATTTTGGAGACCACTGATTTAAAGGAATGATCATTCGATGGTTGGATGGCTGCAATCTACAGTCTGTAAGCACTGCTACACCAAAAGGGAAATTTGGAACAAAGGTAGAACATTTCTCTTTCAGCATATCTCACTGACCACTGACCATGCATCTTCAGTCTGATTGTACATTCTCTATACATTCTTTTTTTATGACCTTGAAAGGTTACAAAAAAGAATAAATGTAACAGTACGGCACATTTATCACACGCATGCACAGGCATGCATTCATTACATATATTTTTCGCTTTCATTTTTACAATGCGGTGCTGTTTATAACAAGGTTTTCAGGATTGGAAAAAATAGGCACAGAGGTCATTGAATAAAGATGTACTCAAGGCTGTGCTTCAGGACAACGGCCAGGTACAAAAGCTTAGTGATTACAGCAAAATACAGTTCTTGAATGTTTGCAAAAGAAGGATAAAAATTCATGAGCACAAAAGGATCAGCAAAGCAAAGGCGCAAAGGCTGAAAGGCAGACCAGAATAGCAAAATAAATGCCCAGCATTTCGGCCTCATCCGTCCAGCTGTGTCTTCTACTCGCTACAGTTTGGGGAGCGCCTCATCCCACCTTTCATCCATATTCAGAGGTGCAAAAAAATACTTTATAGAGACCCCGTCACTAAACGAAAAAAATGCAGAAAAAACAATTATCATGCTATCTTCCAGTGTTTTCCTTTGCATAAATTACTTTTAATTAATTGCAATGTGCCTTTGAACTTCCTGGAGAGTAAATTCCCTAGCCCTCTCCTCCTCTGGGAGTGTCTACTGACTCTTTGTGCTGACCCAGCTCCCCTACCCCTCCCCTTCATACATAACCTTTCATGTAACTGCAGGGTCCTGGGGAAGGAGCAGAAGCAGAAGAGAATACTAAAGATTGTCATTAACCCCTTCCCTACCAGCCTCCGCAGTTGTACTGTGGCAGGTTGGCTCCCCTGTTCAAACCGACGTAGCTGTACATCGGTTCTCCTTTTGACCACTAGGGGGCACGTGTGCACCGCCGGAGGCACGCACCCGTGGCGTGACGCCGGAGCCAATGCGCGTGTCCAGTGGTCGCAATGACCACTGGGCCCCCGCGATTGCTCTACACAGAGACAGAATGGAGATCTGTTAATGTGAACAGACAGATCTCCGCGCTGTCAGGGGTGAGGAGAGCAATCTATTGTTCATACTAAGTATGAACAGCGATCTCTCTCCTCACCCAGTCAGTCTCCTCCCCCCACAGTTAGAATCACTCCCTAGGGAACACAGTTAACCCCTTGATCGCCCCCTAGTGTTCACCCCTTCCCTGCCAGTGACATTTTAGACAGTAATCAGTGCTTTTTTTTAGCACTGATCGCTGTATAAATGCCAATGGTCCCAAAGATGTGTCAAAAGTGTTTTTATGGACTTTGATTTGTGCACTGGTGCTCAGTCATGTTGGAACAAGAAGGGGCCATCCACAAACTGTTCCCATAAAGTTGGGATCATTAAATTGTCCAAAATGTCTTGGTATGCTGACGCCTTAATGCCCCGTACACACGGTCGGATTTTCCGATGGACAATGTCCGATCGGAGCGTGTTGTCGGAAATTCCGACCGTGTGTGGGCTCCATCGGACATTTTCCATCGGATTTTCCGACACACAAAGTTGGACAGCAGGAGATAAAATTTTCCGACAACAAAATCCGTTGTCGGAAATTCCGATCGTGTGTACACAAATCCGACGGACAAAGTGCCACGCATGCTCAGAATAAATAAAGAGATCAAAGCTATTGGCCACTGCCCCGTTTATAGTCCCGATGTACGTGTTTTACGTCACCACGTTTAGAACGATCGGATTTTCCGACAACTTTGTGTGACCGTGTGTATGCAAGACAAGTTTGAGCCAACATCCGTCGGAAAAAATCCTAGGATTTTGTTGTCGGAATGTCCGAACAAAGTCCGACCGTGTGTACGGGGCATAAGAGTTCCCTTCACTGGAACTAAGAGTCCAAGTCCAACCCCTGAAAAACATCCCCCACACCATAATCCCCCCTTCACCAAATGATTTGGACCAGTGCACAAAGCAAGGTCCATAAAGACATGGATGAGTGAGTTTGGTGTGGAGGCCCTTGACTGGCCTGCACAGAGTCCTGACCTCAAACCAATAGAACACCTTTGGGATGAATTAGAGCGGAGACTGCAAGCCAGGCCTTCTCGTGCACATCAGTGCCTGACCTCGCAAATGCGCTTCTGGAAGAATGGTCAAACATTCCCATAGACACACTCCTAATCCTTGTGGACAGCCTTCCCAGAAGAGTTGAAGCTGTTATAGCTGCAAAGGGTGGGCCAACTCAATATTGAACTCTACAGACTATTGCAGCATACACACGGTCAGATTTTCCGACGGGAAATGTTCAATGGGAGCCTGTTGTCGGAAATTCCGACCGTGTGTAGGCTCCATCGGACATTTTCCGTTGGAATTTCCGACAAACAATATTTGAGATCTAATAAACAGAAACCGTGCTAAATAATGAATAAAAAGTCTTAATACAGTCCATGCAGTCCCAAATGAATGTCCACATAAAATGAAGTAGGTGGAATTGTTAGATACAAAAACATATGATTTTATCCAATGTGGTGAATAAACAGCAACAGTGGAACTGGAAACGTCAAACTACTGCGCTTACCAGATGTAAGCCAAATAATGGCGGATGGCTTAAACCCAGCCAGGGCCTTTAAATGATGATCCAGCCAAGTCAAGATGATCGCATCCGTCTCATATGTCCAGTCCGTCCAAATTAAAATTTAAAAGAAATATAGCACAAACATAGCGTAATACTGATATTATAAACCAAATAGGTGAAGAAAAGTGCAACACTCAAAAATTAATCATAAATATCATATATCATCCGAGGTTGTCACAGTAACCATGGATGGTGAGTGAGTGTCATGCAAACATGCAAAAAACGTGAATTAGGGAATAGGTGCAACACCCAATCTCAATTAGAAATCAGGCAATAAGAGCTATAGTACATCACCCAAAAACAACGTGAAAAGAAAAGGAGACCATTGACAAACAGCACATCGCATGCACGGGCTGCTTACCAGATGGCTGATTTAAACAGGCAAAGTGTCACACAACTCCACTTGTGAAAAGGATGAGAACACACCAACGAATCCTAGGGGATATTCAGCTTACCAGACATCCTCACATAGTAGGCAAAATGGAATATGACACACACAGGCTCCTATCCGGGGCAGCGTGGACGCGTCATAAAAGAAGTTTAAAAGCAGCGAGAAATTGGAGCCGGCCGGCACTCAAACAAAAACTCCCGTCCTCACAGGGCAAACGTGGCGTTGTCGGAAATTTCCGATCACGTGTACACAATTACGACGCACAAAATTCCACGCATGCTCGGAATCAAGCAGAAGAGCCGCACTGGCTATTGAACTACTTTTCTCAGCTCTTCGTACGTGTTGTACATCACCACGTTCTTGACGTTCAGGAATTTCAGACAAGATTTGTGTGACCGTGTGTATGCAAGACAAGTTTGAGCCAACATCCGATCGTGTGTACAGGGCATAAGACTGGGATGCCATTAAAGTTCATGTGCGTGTAAAGGCAGGCGTCACAATACTTTTGACAATATAGTGTATTATATACCATCGTTTGTAGACTCTCTAACTTTCATATTATTTAATATTACACTGATTTGGGTTTACCAAAGAAATGTAGCAGAATACATTTGGGCCTACTTGTATGAAGAAAGATTA
This sequence comes from Lithobates septentrionalis, assembly GCA_037952835.1. Lineage (NCBI taxonomy): Eukaryota > Metazoa > Chordata > Amphibia > Anura > Ranidae > Lithobates > Lithobates septentrionalis. The sequence goes on along the minus strand of JBBDGP010002240.1, from coordinate 343,038 downwards.
TTTGTTTGCAAAATTTTTTAACAGAAACGGCCGCAAATTTTTTTTGTTTAAAGTCAGCAGCTACAAACACTGTAGCTGCTGACTTTTAATAAGGACACTTACCTGTCCAGCGAGCCCACAATGTCGGCCCCCCGAGGCCGATCCGTCCATCGGATCGGCTGCCGACGCCTCCATCTTAACGAAGGGAAGCGGCTTCACTGCCCGTTTCCTACTGCGCACGCGCGAGTTGCGCTGCGCTTTGTGAATGGCCCCGTTGTTTTCTGGGACACACACATGTCCCAGAAGGCAACGGGGCCGCTCCCCGAAGAGGAGGAAGCGCCGCGGAATACACACCGCTACACCGGCGGAGGCTCTTTACCACGTGATCAGCCATGTCCAATCACGGCTGATCACAATGTCAATAGGAAGAGCCGTTGATCGGCTTTTCCTCACTCGCATCTGACAGACGCGAGTAGAGGAGAGCCGATCGGCGGCTCTCCTGACAGGGGGGTCTGCGCTGATTGTTTATCAGTGCAGCCCCCCTCACATGACCATACTGGACCACCAGGGATCGCCACTAGGACCACCAGGGAGAGGGGCAACATGTGGATGGCCAGGTATGTACCCCATGGCCATCCACATGTGCCCAATGTGCCTAATCTGTGCCAATCATTGCCCACAAATGGGCACTGATTGGCACCAGTATATTGCAGTGATGCCCAGCAATGCCACCCGTAGGGGCATCAGTGCCACCAATCAGTGTCATCAGTGCCACCCATCAGTGTCCATCGGTGCCACCTGTCAGTGCCCATCAGTGCCCACCTATCCGTGCCCATCCGTGCCACCTATCAGTGCCACCCATAAGTACCCATCAATGCCACCTACGAGTGCCCATCAGTGCCGCCTATGAGTGCCCATCAGTGCCGCATACCAGTGCCACCTATCAGTGCCACCTATCAGTGCCCATCAGTGCTGCCTATCAGTGCCCATCATCAGTGCCACCTCATCGGTGCCCATCAGTGCCGCCATATCAGTGCCCGTCAGTGCAGCCATATCAGTGCCCATCATTGAAGAAGAAAGCGTACTTATTTACAAAAATTTTTAACAGAAACAAAAAAAACCTTTTTTTTCAAAATTTTCGGTCTTTTTTTATTTGTTGCGCAAAAAATAAAAATTGCAGAGGTGATCAAATACCACCAAAAGAAAGCTCTATTTGTGGGAACAAAATGATAAAAAAAATGTTTGGGTACAGTGTTGTATGACCGCGCAATTGTCATTCAAATTGCGACAGCGCTGAAAGCTGAAAATTAGTCTGGGCGGGAAGGTGTCTAAGTGCCCTGTATTGAAGTGGTTAAATACCACCAAAATAAAACTATTTGTGTGAAAAAAATGATATAAATTTCATTCAGTTACAGTGTTGCATGACTGCGAAAATTGCCAGTTAAAGTAGCGCAGTGCTGAATAGCAAAAAAAAATGTCCTGGTCATGAAAGGGGGTAAAAAGTGGTTAAAACAAAGTTTGCAGTATGTGCCACTTTAGATGAAACAGTGTTATAACCGTATAATGACATATGTGATATAATACATGTGTTTGCCCATTTGGCATGGCTGGCTCGCTGCAAGCAAACACCGCCTTGAATCGGCGCAACAACTCTTCTTTCTAAAGCTTAACCAAGTGGGATCCCGGTGTTTATAGAGCTAGTGGAAAGGTTTAATTAAATCTAGTAATGAGATATTTGGAAATTACTGGAATCAGGCTGAGTTTTCCCCTTTCTCAGTTAAGAAGAAACAATTAGACGCCTCGTACTTCCAGCAAGGGGGTAATTTAGAAATTTCCTGGGCTGCGCTACGAACAAGCAATAGGCCTTGGTAAATCGCTAGTATCGGCATGCCTCCCACAGTCGCTGCCGCCTGGCTGCCCACATGATATTATCATACTGCAGGAGATAGCATTTGCATTAGTTCTGTTTTCAGTTAATCTGTAGCAAATACACCGGCAGAGGCTTATCTCCCCTGTTTACTTTATCCCTCCGTATCTGACTATAAAGCCAAGACAAACTGGCATCCTGAAATGCCTAAAAACGAAAGCAAAAAGTTTACTTGGCCGCGTCTCTACTGGGGAGTTTCCCCTCACTTCCTGTGTAGGGGGCACTCCATCGGATCATAGACTTAAAGGGGAGCTCCACCCAAAAGGGAAAGTTATGCTTTGTGTTTGCACCCCCCCCCCCCCCCCCACTGCAACATTTGTCACTTTTTGAGAGGAGCGGGTACCTGGTTTTGACAGGTACTCGCTCCCACATCCGGCTCAGATTGCAGTGGTGATCTGAGCCAGAAGTTAGGCCCCCCTCCTTCCCCCAGAGTCTTCTGGGACACATCACAGGTCCCAGAAGACTATAAGACCATTCACAAGGCACAGCGCGACTCGCTCATGCGCAGTAGGAAACCGGCTGTGAAGCCGCGAGGCTTCACTTTCTGTTTCTCTTACTTGAGACGCACCTGCACCCGAAGCGGACTGAAGAATTGGCTCAGGTAAGTGTCCTTACTGTATATTAAAAGTCAGCACCTAAAGTATTTATATCTGCTGACTTTTTGGGGGGGAGCCTGGAGCTCCTCTTTAACTACTTGTGGATCGGCCACAGATATAGGGCGGCCGCTCTGTGCCAGATCAGGTACCTAGTACGGCGTACCTAGTCGTCAACCCGCTCCCGCTGTGACTGGGCACATCGGGAGCAAATCAGCGCCAATCGTTCAGGAGGCAGGCAGAACAGCGACCTGCCTATGTAAACAAGGCAGATCGCCGTTCTGTGAGATGGGAGTGTATCGATCCTGTGTTTCTGCTAAGTAGGAACACGGATTTTTACCTTCCCCCAGTCAAAGCACACCCCCCCCCCACACACACACACACATAGCTAGCAAGTACTCCCAGGGAACGCATTTAACCCTTTGCTTGCCCCTAATGTCAACCCCTTCCCTGCCAGTGTCATTTGTACAGTGACAGTGCATATTTTTGTAGCACTGATCACTGTAGTAGTGTCACTGGTCCCCACAAAGTGTCAGAAGTGTCAGTTAGGTGTCTGATTTGTCTGCCGCAATATCGCAGTCCCGCTATAAGTCGCTGACCGCCGCCATTACTAGTAAAAAAAAAAAAAGAAAGATCCCAAATAGGGTGGATGGTTTGGTTCCTGACGAAACGCCTTCTCTCCACGCAATACAGAGAGGTGTGAGAATAGCGCTAGAAATGATAAATATATAAGGCAAGATAAATATATATGCTCTGCACTCAGCCTAGATATATATGTAAATAAAGGAAATGTAACCGGCCATGTACAGTCGGATAGACGCATCCACCTCATCTAGAGAGAGAAAATAAGGATGACATAGTCTGTTTATAGGATCCTGCAGGCCATATTGGCTGAGATATGCCCCCCCCCCCCCCCCCCCATTTCTTTCCTTTTCTATTTTTGTACTCAAAGAATATATGTTGTGTATTTTGTATATGCTATTCTCAATAAAAATCATTGAAAGAAAAAAAAAGAAAGAAAAGAGAAAAATATCCCATAGTTTGTAGATGCTATAACTTTTGGGTAAACCAATCAATATACACTTGAGATTTTTTTTTACCAAACATATATAGCAGAATACATATTGGGCTAAATTGATGAAGAAATTTTATTTTTTACATTTTTTTTTAATGGATGTGTTTTATAGCAGAAAGTAAAAAATGTTGTTTTTTTATTGTTTATAGAACAAAAAATGAAAAACCGCAGAGGTGATCAAATACCACCAAAAGAAAGCTCTGTTTGTGTGGAAAAAAGTACATTTTGTTTGGGTACAGCGTCGCACGACTGTGCAAAGTAACGCAGTGCCGTATCGCAAAAACTGGCCCGGTCATGAAGGGGGGTAAACCTTCTGGGGCTGAAGTGGTTAAGCAAAAACCTGGCAAAGAGTTTTTTTTTTTTTATCCACAAAGATTTTATTTAGTGTGAAGAAGACAGGTAACAATTCACATCAAAAGACATGGTAAGGTAATTAACAAGCAGGGTTTACAGACAAAAGAAAGCACGGGATACATCTTGTGTAGGCTATAATAATAAGAAACCAGCAACACAACCAGATATACATATTGTGGTAGAGGTGGGGTGGAGGCTCATTGTTTATTTCCCAACAAGTCGTCGTCCCCCCAGCGGTGAAGGCCAGCCAAGGAAGGGAGGTGGTTGGAACGGTTGGTCCCAGTTAAAACATCATGTGTGAGGTATCCTTGAGGGCATGTGAGTAGGGCATTGGTGTTGTTATGATCGGTGATCAAGTAGACAACCAAAGAAGGGAAGGTAAGGACACAGAGCATGGGGGGGGGGGGGGGGAGAGAAAGGGAGGGACAAGGAAGGTAAGATAGGGAACTTAGAAAAAGAAGGGAGAGGAGGGACAGTTATGGGGGGGGGGGGGTTAAGGGCGCCGGGGATGGGAGGGGTTGAGCAGGTGCCATAGATGACACCAGTGGCGTCTCCAGCTTTCATATTTAGGGGGGGCACATGGGGGGACCGGGACAAAAATAGGGGGGCAATATAAAATGCAAATATATATATATATATATATATATAAAATATATATAGATAGATAGATATATCTATCTATCCTGGGGCCCTTTACCCCTTTACTACGATCCCACAATGGCCCTTTCACATGTTCTGCAGTGAGCTCCCTTCCTACTGTATTGCCCCCCCCCCAGGGTGACAGAGAACAAGAGATATATGTCACCAGCATACCAAGAAAATATAAGGGTCCAAAGCAGTGGGAGAACTATCAGGGTTGCAAAGGTTGTCTTGCCACCGGGCCCTGGTGTTCTGCCACTGTGGGGTTCCCCAGCCTCCTCTTGCTGTCCTGCCCCTGCCCTTAGTCTGTTTTTTCAGTAACTGAGAGTCCTGGTGGAGTCCTTCTTGCAACTCGCTCTTCTCCCTGCCAATGAGGATGCAGGGGAAGGAGCAGATCGGGTGGCCGTGGTTGTGTGAGCGCTCGCATTATGCAGTGTCAGCGAGCAGAGGGAGAGGGGAGGAATGACCCACTGGGGACGTTCTCCCTCTCAATAGAGACTGTGTTACCCCAGCGGTGGCCCGAGTAAGATGTGGCACATCCGATATGAATACAAACAAAAAGAAATTGCCTTTTTGTAAAAAAAAAAAAAAAAATTAAAAAAAAAAAAAAAATTTTTTTTTTTGGGGGGGCACATGGTGGGGCCCAGCATAATGTTGGGGGGTCAGGGCCCCCTCTGCCCCCCCCTAGGGTCGCCATTGGATGACACCCCTCGGGGGGCCCGCTCCCCACCACATCCCACCGGCTGCGGAGAGTCCACAGTTAGGGTCTAAATTCATGTGGCAGCCTTTACAATACAAACTGGCGGTAGCGTTCAGTAGTCGTGAAGTGGGCCCAGCACGCCCAGGTGAGTGAGAATTTATGTGTTCTTTCCTGTGAAATATGGATCAGTTCTTCCATTTCTTTAATTTTAGATATTCTACTAAACCATTCTCCAATTATTGGAGTGTGTGCGGAGCGCCAGTGGATTGGAATGCATAATCTGGCTGCATTCACCATATGCATGGACAATGATTTGTAGTAATTTTTCTTTGATAAAGATGTGTGATGTAGGAGAAATTGTGCGGGGGTGTAGTCCAGGGTATATGTAGTAATGTGTGAAATGATTTCACTGACCTCTCCCCAGAAGGGTTGAAGGCGTTCACAGTCCCACCAAATGTGGAGTATAGTTCCTTCCTGCTTTCCACATCTCCAACATGTGTTGGGAGTGGAGGGGGAAAATTTATGGAGCCGAGACGGGGTTCTATACCACCTTGTGGCAATTTTATAGGCATTTTCTTGAATGGCCACATTCAGGGAGCATGACTGCTGAGGCGCAATGGGCTTAGGTCCCACTTAACGTAACACCAAGGGATAAAATCCCCCACCACCCTTGCCCTTCACTCCATTAAATAAGACACTTATAACCATTAGGTTGGAAAGGGCAAGGCCACAGCTTTATTAAATTCCAACACATAACATGTGAACATATTTAACCAGTACCAGTCACAGTCGTACTGTGAGCACTTAACCAAAAGAGGGAAGTGGGGCCTGTCCTTACCATAAGTGCTGGACAGACAGCCTATTTCCAATTTTCCACCAAGGGCATAGCCCATTACAGCAACTTTAACTGCTGGCAAGGTCAAGAAAACCGCAGCAAGTTGTGACATACCAAACATAGGAAAAAAGGGGGCGGGAGGGTGGGCAGCTCTTCCAACAACTCTTCCGAAAGACCCAGAATTCCCTGGGGCACACGATTTCCTGATCTCAGGCCCATCCCATCCCCATGTCCCAACCAATCGTTCCCCTTGTCACACACCTAGCCATGCCCCCATCAGTCAAGGCTCTCTTTCCCTAGGGGGTTCAAGAGGCCTTCATTTGTGAACATATTCATAGATGGTATCCCATTGTTCTGCGGAGAGAGGCGTTTGAATGTCCCTTTCCCAAGCCGTCTGTGAAGACGTCGGAGCAAGGGTCAGTGTAGATGAAAGGAGAGCATAAAGAGTGGATATCAAGTGTCTTCGCGTTGTTTTGTGGTGACAAAGGGATTCGAAAGGAGTAAGTTGTCTGGTCCAACAGGACTGGTGTGCATGGGTCGAGAGAAAATGACGAACTTGTCTGTACGACCAATGGGAGAATGATGCAGTTTTGGAGATGTTTACCAGGCTCTCGAAGGGAAGAGGGGCTCCTTTCGAGAAAAAGTGGAGAGCTAGGACATCATCATGTGGCCATTCGTGGAGCAAGAAGGAGCGGGAATCACCCGGGGGGGGAAAGCTGAGTTTTCTCTTAGGGATGTTAGGCCAGGAGGGAGGGGTGGATGAGGGGATGTGTGAGGATCTCCTGTGGCCAGTGTTTATGAGATATCCAGGGAAATAAATGTAGAGGACCCGGTATAACTGATTTTTCCAAGGCTACCCAGGTCTTTCTGGTGGCGTGTACGTTCCAGTCAACTATCCTAGTTAGGTGACACGCCAGGTATTATCTACATATATCTGGGAGGCCGATGCCCCCATTCTTTTTCTGCAGCGTAAGACGAGAATATTTTATGCAGGGTGGCGAGTTCTTCCAGATAAAGGCAGAACAAGCCTTGCGGTAGGCTGAGAAAAAAGCTGGGGAGAGATGGATAGGGATGGTTTGCATTAGATATAATAATCTTGGCTGGATGATCATTTTAATTAGTGCAGAGCAGCCGAACCAGGAAACGTTCAAGCCCATCCATTCCTTAAAATGGTTTTGGATTTTGGTAAGGGCTATATGAAAAGTTGGACATATAGAGGTCTGACAGCCAGGTGGTGATTCTAATTTCCAGGCATGTGATCGCCTCCTTCTCCCATCGAAATGGAAAGGCATCCTGACAGTGAGTTACTTCCTGAAAGGGAAGAGTTACGTTGAAGGCATGTGATTTTGAATGATTGATCTTGAGGTTGGATAGACTGCTAAAGTACTCAAGATCTTTCAATAAATTGGGTAATGAGGTGCGAGGCGATTTCAGGGACAATAAAATATTGTCTGCAAAGGCGGCAACCAGGCAAAGAGTTTTTAAACCCTTTTACACTCCAAACAAAACTGTAAGGGCTCCTTAACACATGTGGTTGAGGGGTGGTAAAACCCAGTGATTAAGAAACACTTTTACTGCCTTTCAACTGCGACCACAGAGGCAGCAGTCGGTGGGGTACATGTGCCATGACCGTGATGCTGCCACGTCAGAAATTACACCCCCTGTCATTTTTATCAGGTGCTACACTCGAATGGGGCCACTCTGCAACTGTCCTGCAATCGTGTGCAATGTGGGTGCAGCATGGTAGTCTTGCATTTGGGGAGTTAAAGCAGGAGGCTTTTCTTCACTGCACTGCACTGTAATAGTGTGAACTATGCTCATAGAATAACCTGGATTTTGGACTGTCTATGCAGTTGGAATGCAGTCAAAAAAGCATCTAACTGCATCTGGTGTGAATAGGCCCTTAAAGAACAACTAAAGACTCCTTTATGGCAGTCTAAACATGTACCAAGTCCAGGTACTATAGGATGCACAAGCTTCATTAAAGGCAAAGTTCACCTTTCCAGGCATAATTTCACTTTTCATTACAAATAGTAGCCTTGTCTTCTGCCCCAACCATCCCAATGTGCAAATCTCTCACTTACCTAGTCCATGGCAGCCGCATCTCTCTGTTCAAAATGTCAAATAATGCATTTTGAGTCCTGACTGTGACCATCCAGGATACTTCAAATACCATCATGCTCTGCCTTACTGCATCACACAATAGGGTGTGTTTTACCACTCTAGAGCACACCTCCCTCATTACTGGACCACCCCGTTTTTAGTTCTACCCACTTTCCTACTTCTTCCTTTAACCTCCCTGGCTGTAATCCTGAGTGTGGCTCGGGGTTAAATTTCAGTACCATTAGCGGTAACCCTGAGCCACACTTGGGATTGCATCTCAGGATCCTGGTCCAGGTTACTTACCTTGTCCCCAGGATCCTGCGATGTCCCCCCCGCTGTGTCTGCAGGCTGTGTCCTCCGCCCGAAGCCTCTGTGTGCCGGGCTCAGTTCCCTGGCGGCAAATTCAAAAAGTACAAAATTCATACCACATACAGTACACTGTAATCTTGTAGATTACATTACTGTATGAAATCATTTCACATCCCTTTTGTCCCCAGTGCTTTGTCCAATGCCCTGCATGCAGTTTTATATTATATATACTGTTCTTTCTGCCTGGAAACTGGAGATTGTCCATTGCAACCAAAAAGCAGGGCTGGACTGGGACAAAAATTTGGCCCTGGACTTCATCCAGACCGGGCCACTTTAATTTTGCAAACACGCACAAAAAAAGTATATATACTGTTGGGGGGTGGGGTGGAGGACACAGAGGGATAGCGTGGGTGGTAGAGGACACTGGGGGACACCGTGGGGGGGTGGAGGACACAGTTGGACACCATGGGGGGGGGTGGAGGACATAGTTGGACACTGTGAGGGGTGGAGGACACAGTTGGACACAGTGGGGGGTGGAGGACACAGTGGGGGGTGGAGGACACAGTGGGAGGTGGAGGACAGAGGGGGACAGCGTGGGGGGGGGGGGACAGGAGAGTATCATGGGGCCTCCTGTGATACTGTTGGAGCCATTACTTTGACAGGCTGTCACTCAAACTGGCCCACTGAGCCATCGGCCCACCGGGAAACTCCTGGTAGTTCCGATGGCCAGTACATGCCTGCCAAAAAGTGTCCCCAGAAGTGCTTCCCCAGATTCAGAACTAAGGATGAGCTCGCAAGCTGCACGTGCCAAGCCCGCCAGGAAGTCGGCGATGCGCTGCGCGAATCACAGGCAGTGAGACATTTCCCGATCTCTGCAGCCGCACATCGGGAAATGTCTCACTGCTTGTGATCAGCGCTGTGCAGTGCCGGGTTCCTGGCGGGCTTGGCACGTGCAGCTTGCGAACACGCCGGAGCTCATCCTTATTCAGAACCTGGGATTTCAGGGAAACAATGTGCTTACATTTTGCACAGCAGTATTCGCCCTCGATCGGATGATCAAGGAATGCAGACATGCCGCAAAATGTACACTGAGCCGCATCTCCACACCTGCCGTGCATCGTACCTACTAATTTATTGAAGATTGGGGATTATACCCTGTCCAAATTACCTAACAACTAGCTTCCTAACACTAATACGCATCAAGACAATACATAGGAAGGAAGGAAAAATCCTGGACGGCCGCACACCGCTGAAGGCATCTTTATTGAAAGATTAAATCCGAAAACAGTCAAATCTTAGGCATAGAAGACAGGGAAAAACAGCTAACGTGTTTCACATCACAAACAGATGGTTCGTCGACAATACACAGGTACTCAACAATACAATACAAAGGTACTCCCAGACCCACGTGCACACGCAGACCCACGTGCACTCGCAGACTAACGTGCACACACAGTACACAATTACACACAATACACAAGTACACACAATACACAAGTATATATTTGAGGCTTGTTAAAGGTTTATGGTTGGTTAGTGTGCATTTTACACACACTGTGGTGGAGCACTTATTAAGGGCTATTGAAGCACCCTACATCTTTAAGCATGGTGATTGGAGGACTTTCTGAAAAGACTGTTGTATTTATGGACACTTATGTACATAAATATATATCTATATATATATTTTTTTGTCATGCAATTTTCTGACGTCATGTTTATGATTTATAATGCTTTTACAATAGCGCCGTATCTTTTGTTTGATGTTCTATTTTTAAAGTGATCATATTCACTTAAAGGGGCAGCTGCATATTTGTTTGTGAAATTTTCCACATTGTTGGCACCATATTTATCACATTGTTGGGTTTATTTCTATCTAGGCCAAACACATTCTTTATTTTGTCATCTAAAAGAGATGTAGCATACTTTTTAGTAAAAATCTTTTTCGTTTTATAGAAAGTTCTTATGCCGCGTACACACACGAGCGGAATGTCCGTCAGAAAAAGTCCGATGGGAGCTTTTCATCGCATTCTCCGACCGCGTGTATGCCCAATCGGACTTTTTCCGTCGAAAATTCTGATGGACTTAGATAGTGAACATGTTCTAAATTTTTCCGATGGAACTAATTACTATTACATCGTCTGTATGCTGTTGCGACGTACCAAAAAGGACGCATGCTCAGAAGCAAGTACGAGACGGAAGCTATTGGCTACTGGCTATTGAACTTCCTTTTTTTAGTCCCGTCGTACGTGTTGTACGTCACCGCGTTCTGGATGGTCGGACTTTGGTGTGACCGTGTGTATGCAAGAATTCTGTCGGAGTTCTATCGGAGAAACCTTCGTAGAAACCTTCGGAGAAACCGGTCGTGTGTATGCAGCATAAGACTTCTTCTTGTGCAAAAAAATCCTGCTTAGGAGTACAATTTCTTCTAAATGTAACAAGTTTCCCTTTTGCTATATTTTGTTATCAATACCAGGTGATGGCAGCTCTTAGTAGGGTGACATGACACCCGGTAAGCATGTCATCCAAACACTTAAAAAGCTTGGCTATCACAAAGCCTTCATTTTTTGCTGAGCTGATGTGTCATCTTTGTATATGATCACTTGCCATGATGATGGTATCCTAGCATTAGTGCAGTGTTTCTCAACCTTTATTCAGTCAAGGCACCCTTTAAAAATTATGGACAGTTTCGAGGCACCCCATTCTAAAATGTAAAAGCTATTCTAATAGTTTTACATAATGCAGCAACATACACAAGTCCAAGTAGGACACCCAACATCAGAGTTGATATTTTCTTCCAAAGCAAATACACTTTTGCAAACTGGTACTGACTAGTATGCCAATGTTTATCTTCTCCCTCAGTTTTTCTCGATCACTCAGCTAATGGGACCCCAACTCTGATGGGGGGGGGGGGGGGGGCTGGGGTCAAACAAGGATGCTATGCAGGCGACTGAAATCCTCCTCAACAACTGATGCCATTGGTCATTAAGACGCCGACAGATAGAAGGTTAAAATGGTGCACAATGAAAACCTATGACTTAGTGTAAATAAAAAGGCAGCCTTCATCCACACTCAGGCCTGTATACAATTTTTGGGCAATTTTTTGACATTTTGCTAGGGCACCCCTGAAGAAACCTCAAGACACCCTGGTTGTAAAAGGCTGCATTAGAATATTCAGCTTCAAACCTATCCTAACAATTACCCCTAAAGAAAGCCTGTAGTTAGTTGCAGTCTTTTTACTCAACTACAGGTGGCACTCGTCCACAGCTGCATTGCAGATAAGTGAGCCATTGCAGATAAGTGAGGGGAACCTAGTTTCTTTATGGTTTCCTCAGTCACAGGGAGGCAGCTCTCCGATTGGATGCTGGCACCCCATGTGACTTTGGAGGCCATCTTGGGTCAGGCAGAGTCTATGTAAGACCCTGGCTCCTGGGTTTGGAGCTCATTTTGTGAGTAGCTAGAGTAGGGACAGGTCACCCATCTGACAGGGACCGTACACAGGGTCAGGGAATGGGGAAAAGTTCCAGAAGAGTAGAGAAAGTGCAGGGACCACTCCAAATATCTGGAAAGCTTCCCCTTTGGGTACGGACTGGCCAGGCTGCATTCAGCTCCTCATGGCAGAAGCTTTTGGCACCTCTAAGTCTTCAGTCTACTGCCCCATTGCTGTTACAATGTGAGTGTTCCCAGTCGGGTTGCCTTCCCAGCAGACCTATGGTGTACTGCTGGACTTCTGTTACAATATATTCCTGTTACTGAAACTGAACTCTGTGTGTTTTCTACCCAGCGCATCACGTTGCACCTACCCACAAAACCCTCAATACTTAACACCTTCCCAAATATTTATTTCCAAAAGGGAACTCTTAACGCTACCCCCCCCCCCCCCCAACAGCAATTCAGCGCTAAAGTAAGCCTTTAAAACTCAACAGCCCCAACAAATATCCTCTAAAGCAAGTAATTTAGGACCCATTTATGCCAGTAAGTGGTGAGTGTGGTAATACACATGCATTACACGGGCTGTATTACGTATTTAACATGGGTTGTGTTAAGCAGTTCAGTAACATTTAAAATTGCGTTACCACTATCCTGTCACTATCCTACTATGTTGAAACTGGGTACTAGATATGTTGTTAGTTAGCAATTTTAACTATAGTTAGATATGTTTAGTTTTGAGAAACACGGTGAGTTGTACACTGTTATGCACATGGCTATGTGCACCAATTGGCCGGGGTATGCCCCAAGGGCACTGTTTTGTACCTTCACAGTGACATTTTTCAATAAAAAGAATTTTCAAAAAAAAAGAAAAATTACATTACCATGTTCAAGCTTATATTAGATCATAGTGAGTTTATTTATACGTTAAACCCCAATTCTCTTGCAAACCCATCTTGTACTGTGCCGGGGGGCTCTGCAGTCCATGTATACAAATCCAAACTATAATTCTGGTTTATGAACCTTTCAAAATGCACCAGTTACCTAAAGGCTGATATTGTATTAGGGCAGGTTGCCGTTCATTAGAATTCAGATGGCATCACATCCCTAGGAACCAATTATGTCGCCGAAGCAAGAAAATTAGGCATGAAAATGGTTTCCTGGTTTGACTTTCAATATCAGGTGTGTCCTAAATAAACCTCTGTGAAACTTTGCTAAAGATTACGCTTTTCTTATGTTACTTATTTTAGCTAAATGAGATTTCCAGGCTAGTTTACCAATTTAAAATGAATTAGCAACAGCAAATAGACACATTTGCTTAACAAATACCATCATTTCAGTGTTTTCTTGTTATCCCATTGGAATTAAAAACCAAATTAAGAAGTTTAGAATTCGGAAGTGTCAATGACACGTTTTTCTTTCAGGAAGTTTAAATGACAATAGGTCTTTTATATATTATATTACCCAAAACAGTAGCTGAGGATCTGTCATTCCTGGTAACTGGCATCAAGGCAAGGGTAAATCTTTCCTCTCCCATGATATACTCCGGAACACTTAACATGGAACCATTCTAGTTTGTGTTCCTTTGTCCCTAACCAATGCTAATGTCATTAAAATGATACTATGTCACTATGATCACTATGACTACTGTCTCTTCATTTCCTTGATTGTATTTATATATTACATATATTGCCTCATGTATATTTTACAGAGATCCTTCTACACTGTGTAACAGATGCTTACACCCTGAGGAAGACAGATTTTGTTGAAACGCGTTGGGGTTCCATGCGCCTGTATTATCCGTTTACACCATACAGTTCATACACTTTGTTTCTAAGTTGGCACCTAGCGGCACTTTGCATTGTTTTTGGCCAATATTTTCTATAGGATAATAATATTGTCACTCTTATTTAACCCCTAGTTGCTGAGTGACCGGAAATATGCAGCCTCTCGGCTGCATATTTCACTGAGGGTGTAAAGGAGAGCTGGGGGGTGAACACGGAGGAGGAGAGAAGACAGCGAGATGGCAGTGCCGAGCACGTGCCGCCGCAATTGCTTGTAAGGAAAATCGGCAGTGAAGCCTTGTGTCTTCACAGCCAGTTCCCTACTGCACATGCGCGAAGCACGCTGTTCTTTGTTAATGGCTTTCCGTTGCGAGATAACTCGGACGTGGAAGCTAGGCAAAACTAGGTACCCGCTCCCCCCCCCCCAAAAGGTGCTAAATGTGGCACTGGAGAGGGGGGGAGGAGGCAGATAAGCGGAGTTTCCCCTTTTGGGTGGAGCTCCGCTTTAATTGACAGAGAGAAATTGGCCAGTAGTTTACTGTGGCTGTCCTTGTCCTCGCTAATACAAAACTGTTCTGCTGCTGGCCAATTTCTATTAATTTTCATTAAGAATTAATGCAGCAGTGTAAAACTGTCCAGCAGCAGAACCATTTTAATGAAAAAGCCTAGGCCCAAATTTACTAGAAACAAAGAGCACAGGCTGAGAGTTTGTTACAAGAATTAATATACTGCAGAGAATACAGCAATGTAAAACTATCCAGTAGCAGAACAATTTTAATCAGGAATAATAGGCCTAACTGGTGTATGCCTAACTTTTATTATATCTATGGGGACAGAGGGATGCTTTGAATGTGAGTGATAGATTGTGAAATGATTTAGGTGCACACTGTTCTTACACTTGTTTTTTTTTTTTAGCCTTTCAAATGATGTAATGGCTACAAACAAAAATCAGCTTCAAAAACAGATAGTAACAATTGAATGCTCTGCTTTAAGCACATCAAACTTAATAATACAGCATGTCCAATCAAGAAAAAATAAAAACATACAAACGAAAGAAAAACAAAAAAGCAGACTAACCTAAAATAAAGGCTTCATTAATATAAAAATAATATACCCCCCCCCCCCCCTCCAACAAAAATACCATCTTCTGATTTTTTTTAACTGAAATATTGCAGTAGGAAAACAAAACTATTTGCTTTTGAAGGGGAAGTAGCTAAAAGTGTCCTCATATTGTATACTAGATTAAAACGAAAGACAAAAAAGCCTCTAATATTATTAGGGTTGCACCGATACCGATACTGAGCATTTGCCTGAGTATTTGTACTCGGGCAAATGCTCCGATGCATAAAGCGGAGTTCCACCCAAAAGTGGAACTTCCGCTCATTTGTCTCCTCTCCCCTTCTGGTGCTGGACTCAAGGACAGGTAAGTGTCCTATTATTAAAAGCCAGCAGCTGCAGTATGTGTAGCTGCTGGTTGTACATTTTTTTTCTTATGGGCGGACCTCCACTTTAATCCGATACCTGGACAGTCAAGGGTGATCGGTGCAGGCTGGGGAGGAGTTACCATTACCGATCTCCCTATATACATTTCAATAAAGCAACTTACAGCCGCTTCTCCTTCTATCCCTCCAGCTGCTTTATTAAAATGTATACAGGGAGATCAGTGATTGTAACTTCTCCCCAGCGCCGCACCGATCGTCCCTGACTGTCCCCCATATCCTCCTCCGGCCCCCCTAAGTGCTCCTCCAGTCCCCCTCCGTGCTCGATCTGTCAGGATGGAGAGCGGAGGAAGGAGCTGGTAAATATGTAATTTACCGGCTCCTTCCTTTTCCAAATGCACAGAGTCAGTGATCACTAAATCTGTTCATTCATAACTGTCACTGTGTTTACGAGGCTTCAGTTTATGAATGGAGAGGAGCCTCTGTCTCCTCTCCATTCATCTTCAGTGCAGCTGAGGCTGCAGAGAAAGGGACTGGGAAATCTCTATCCTCAGTCCCTTTCCCTGTCTCAAAAGGGAGATATCAGGAGCCTGTGACCCCTGACATCTCACCAAAGCCCACCCCCACAGAGCTAATTAAAAAAAGGAAGAATTGTAATAAATAAATATTAAAAAGGTTAAAATGTAAAAATAATAATAATAATAAAAAACACACTGACACCGTCCACTCCCCTCTCCCCACAAAAAAGAAAGCATGATAAAAAAATAAATAAAATATTGACACAGTACTTGGAAAAAAAGTATTGGTACTTGTACTCGGTGGTATCGGGACAACCCTAAATATTATGTACAAAAAGGCATAGGTGGGATTGACTGCACAGAAGAGCTAGCAATCAGAATTAAAGTACAGTTTCCTAACTGGCCCTTATTTCTCCCTATTCAATTTGTCAGCTTTCACTATCCTTTCCCTACAGTAGCTTTCAATTCACTGACACTATGGCTGCTCTGAGCTCCCCCTTTCATAGTGAGGGGTTTGGCTTAACCAAAAGTCCTCTTACTGGCCCTTCTAAGCTTGTTGGCCATAGTTCAAAGCCAATACAATGGATTACTGTCTTAACCAAAAATTTGCAAGTACCACCAAACTCCGGCAGGATTCACCTTAAACCCATGCTATTGGTGATCACAAACCTCATCCATTTCTGTCAGATACATGTGCAGAAATGTCACACATGTCTTGTGTGGTGACTCCTACTTCTCAACAAGTCATATCTAACAAGGTATGAAGGGAAAGCCTCCCTGACCCAATTAGAGCATCTCTATGCTCCATCATGAGCTATGATGCCAACCCACCTGGATGTAGTATAAGCCCTGGTCCATATAATTGTGACCTGTGTTCTGAGCATAGGCAACCTATTAATTTTAATGGCCTGCCCTACCGAAAAAACACAGGGAAAGAACTTCCTGAACCTTTTTGTAAACTGCGCCACACCAAGTTGCTTGGTGCTGCAGCGCCATTTGTTTTGGCATGCGCAAAACTGCGCCATGTTTGCGATGCATAGGGGTGCCATTAAGAATTAGTGGCACCCCGCATGAGTTTGCCTGTAGGTCAAGACCATGCATGATTTTGCATGCGTTCTCTGTAGCTGCTGATTTGAATAAACAGCCACTCACCTGACCAAGGATCCAGTGATGTGCTCACCCTAGTCATGTTCTCCCTCGCCGGCATCTTCACTATGGGCACCCTGGTGGTACAGCTTGTGGCTTCACAACTGGGTGCCCACTGCACATGCACGAGCAACACTGCACTCTGTGACTGGTCCTGAAGTCTTCTGGGACCTGGGATGTGTCCTAGAAAACTTTGGGAGGGAGGGGGAAGGGGAACTTCAGCTTCTGATTGCCTAAGGCAACCGGAGCGGAAGTGGGAGCAGGCACCTGTCAAAATCGGGTACCTGCTCCCCCTTCCTCCCCAAAAACTCCATTTCACAAACAGGAGTTGGGGAGGAGGCCTTAAAGTGAAACTTCCCCTTTTGAGTGGAGCGCCACTTTAATTTCAATAGGCTGCCGATCGCGCGGGAACGCACAAAGAGTATGGCAGGCACGACTTTTAATATGTTACCCTACCAAACCACATGGTACCATGCAGTTTTGTGGCAGCGAATGGACTCATATTTGTGAAATGTGGTTCCACTAATAATTAATGGCACCCTTGTGCGTCTGCAGGGGGCAGCGCGTTTCAGTGTGGCGTGGAAATTGTGTGCAGTTTTCCACATCGCAAGTAGTGTGACCAGGCACTTAGAGGTAGGCACAGACATACAATTCCAAAAATATTAGCCTCCGGAGATCTGCCGTTATTAATATTACCCGCTCACCCTTCAAAATCAAAGTTTGTACCGGGTTCTTCCAACAGCAGCCAAATGCAGAACAATATCCCGCTCTTTAATTAGAGCTCTTCTTTAGGCCAAAAAGTGGGTGAGACGGTGCATTGTGTTAAAAATATATCCTGTTTGCACTTCGAAAACCTCTCCATCTCATTATGCATGCATCTGTCTGCAAAGCCTGCGCTCTATATACATCCGCTGCCATCAGATACTGTACTATAGCGTGTTTGCTTTTATCTGTACACGCCGCTTCTGATTATATGTGACATTTCATCTTCAGTGCCTCATCACTACAGCGCCGGCTGGACTATACAGTCCTCTATGTAAATATACCTACATTAGCCGGCTGCTATATTTGGATGTGCATGTGTGCATAATTAGGTACTGCCAGCTTAAGACAATCTCGCTGACCCTGTTTCCTCTTCCCCGGCTAATTAATTTCAGCGAAAATGCTCTGGAAACAGTCCTGGCAAATTTACTGTGAAATCGCCTGGCCCTGTAATTCATTAGCACAGCGTGAAGCTTGGTCTGCGGGCCCCTAATCCTAGTATTTGTTCAAGCATTCATTTAAAGCTGTGCGTACACAGGAGTGTGTGCGGCTTACTGAGTGCCCGGGAGTCTTGTGTCTATGAAGGGTGTAACGAAGCTTTCAATGACACTCTATTAATTGCTCTAAGTCCGATCGTCACTCGAATAGAGGTGCGAGGATGTGGCAAGTGACAGACTGGTGGCGGTGCAACCGGGTGCGTCATACAGAGGGGTTGATTTACTAAAGGCCAATAGACTGTGCACCTTGGAAAGTGCAATTGCACTCTGCAAGTGCAGTTGCTCCAGAGCTTAGTAAATGAGGTAAAGCTTCACTTTGCAAACAATACCCAATCACATGCAAGAAAAATAAAAAAAACAGCATTTTTGCTTGCACATGATTGGTTGATGAAAGTCAGCTGAGCCTCTGCTCATTTACTAAACTCTGGAGCAACTGCTCTTGCCGTGTGCAACTGCACTTTCCAAAGTGCACAGTCTTTTTGCCTTTAGTAAATCAACCCCAGAGAGTCCATTTCTTCTAATTTGCCCTTTTCTCTTACGCCAAATGCACACAACTGGTAATCTGGCCACCAGAGATGAGAAAATTGACAGTTTTCATTTCCCCAAAATTCTGCAGAAGTAGGAGATCTTCACAAAATTTCCCCATTATGGCGAATGCATTGGAGTCAATAGGGAAATCAAAACTACAGAGAAACTTTACCCCCCCATTTATTTACCCCCCCCCCCCCCACACTTGCAAACATGTGCTGTGATGTGCTGTGATTAAAAAACAATATTAAGCTTTATAGTCCAAAAAGTGCTTGACTCGATGCAAACAACCAGGACAAACTTCTCAGAAGAACAAACAATTTTTCTGTTCATCAAACAAAGTAAGTAAACAGCGCCGCTTACCAGATGTGATGGATCTCAAATTATAGAGATCAGATAGGCACACACAGGAAGGATCGCTTGGCCAAAAAAAGGTTTATCCACAGGCTCTACCAAAAGCGGCACCCCTCCTTCTGTAGCGGCTTTCCTCTGCTGCAATATTCCTCACAGAGCCTTTAGCAAGATAAACTCCACCGTGGGATGTGTTATGAAATGGACATCCAAACAAAACAGCATTCAGTGTATTCAAATCAGCCGTGGCTCAAGACAGCCAGCTGGTGACGTCAAGTCCTGTAGCTCCACCCGACGCGTTTCCCCGTACAAGGCCATCTCCCCATGACTATCGATTAGGTTTGCCCCCTCCACCTCTATTGAATGGAATGATGTGCAGTACTCCTGCTGTCTCCTGGGATATGCATGTCACAAACAAGAGGAGGCGGGGGGGGGGGGGGGACAGTTTACTGACCTTTAGACTTTAAGGGGGCCTGACTGTGGCCCGTGGGAGTAGAAAATGGTATCAGTGAAAATAGTAGTGCCCCATCAATGGTGTCAGTGAGAAGAATAGTGTTCCATCTTAGGTGTCAGTGAAAGAATAGTGCTTCAACATTGGTACTAGTGGGAGGAATAGTTCCACATCATTGGTGTCAGTGGGACGAACAGTGCCTCATCAATGGTGTCAGTGGGAGGAATAGCGCCCCATCATTGGTGTCAGTGGGAGGAATAGTGCCCCACCCATCATTGGAGCACAGGTGTGTCAGGAGGAGGCTGTCTCTCTGGAGCTGCTGCAGATCCGTGTGAGAGGGGACTGGTGAGGAAATCTATCCCAGCTCTCCTGGCTCCTTTCTGGGGAAGCCATGGAGGCCAGCAGGGCCTCTCCTGCTGGAAGCTCACAGCCATCTCCTGGGCCATCAGGTAACATACCTGCCCCTATACAACCCATGGTTGGTGATCTCTCTGCCCCTGGTGAAGATGAAGGTTCCGGGGCCATCCGGGAGCGAGTGGTGGCCGGGATTAAGGTCCTGAATAGAGAAAGAGACAAGCTGTACAAGCTCAGAGCGGAGCTGAAGCGCCTGAGAAGGCAACGTGAGGGCTTACATAGCCAGAAACGTGGATCCATGGATCCGGAGATCCAACTGGCCAAGGTTCGGGTGGAACACCAGGAGACCATTGTGGCCATGATGGAAGGCAGAGATGGGCCATTTAAAGAAAAGTTTTGTAATGAGAAAAGATTTGCGAGGATGACAAAGATGGAGGTGGAGGAGGAGACCCCCAGTTCTGACCCCCTGCCCCCTCAGGGAGAGGTAAGCAGCCCCATGCCTTCCCAGGACTCAGGAGGCATGCTCAGGGCCATCCAGGTAATGGAGTCTCCTATGCGGGGGGATCAGCTGGCATTTAATGATGAGGACATTACAGACAATGTGCCTGACAAGGTAAAGCCTGTCAAGTCCCATATTGTGGATAAAACAATTTTTGTGCCATTCAACACTGTGACTGATACAGACAATGTGTCCAGTGAGAGTCAGGCTGCTAGTCCTATCTGTAGTAATGCTGTGCCTGCTGATGCTGCAGTACAGCAAAGTTTGCCTTTAAAAAATGACATTCCTGCAGATGAACTACAAGATTCAGCAGAGCCTATTAACCCCCCTTTGGCTGAAGCTGTTTGCCCCACAGCTGCTGAGGACTCTACAGCACAGCTTCAGGAGACAGCTGATATTGCAGCAGAAACTGTGATTATTCCTGATGGGAATGTGAAGTTTTGTGTGACTGATAAAAATCATCCCAGTACCAGTGTGATGAACAATGGTCCCAGTTCAAGTGTGGACAGTCCTACCAACTCCGTTCAAGCAGTGAATAATAATAGTAATGTACAGACTGCTATGACTTCAGTGTGGGGCCTTGGCCCTGAAAAACTTACCTTTGCTCAGGTGGTACGCTCTGCTCCTGGTAGCTCTGCCCCCAAGCGGGGTTTTCCCCTACAGGCTACCACTTTGAGCACCCCAGGATCTGGTCTTGGGTCTCTGGCTTCTGCTGGGGGTCCCAGACGTAATGTTGTTATTCTGAAATGGGAAGGTGGTGCGATCCCTCCAGCACGGCGTGCAGTGGTGGACATGATTTTAGAGATGGGTTTTGGGGCAAATGATCTGTATGCCTTTATACATGTAGCTGGGACACGGGATTATACAGTTAGCTTCACCAGGCCAGAGGGTCTTGACCTGTTCTGGGAGAGATATGAGGCTCGGTGCAGGTCAAGACCTGAATGGGAAGGTCTGGCCCCAGTTGCAGTTTCTCAGAGGTCTACAGTAAAAAAAATCACAATTATCCTCACTAATGAGAGTGTCCCTGCCCGGGATCTAGAGGTTTGGTTAAGGAACTATGGGGAGGTTTTGACCAAGCCCAATAAAATCCTTGATGAGCGTAACATCTGGACTGGGGGTTGGTCAGTAACAGTCAGGTTGGCCAGGGATGGGAATGTTGTCCGTCACCTGCCCTCCTCAGCTTTTATAGGGAGGGATAGGATGACTGTTTTTTACCCTGGTCAGCCGAAGCTGTGTCACCGCTGTGGAGAAAAGGGGCATTTGAGTTCCTCCTGTTCAGCCTTGATATGTTCAGTGTGTCGGGGTCAGGGTCATATGGCTAAGGACTGCACCGAAATGATCAGGTGCAACCTGTGCCTGCGCCTTGGCCACCCCTACAGCAGATGTCCTGAAGCCTGGCACAATATGGAGAAGGAGGTAATTGATGACATGTCAAGGCTGGACAGGATGGAGGGTGAGGCCCCTGGTGTACCATCCTCCTCTGCGGTGACTGACTCCCCTGGTCCTGCTCAGGATCCCTCTCCAGTTCCTGTGGCCACCCCTCATGTGTCTGTAAGTATTCCTTCTGTATCTGTATCTGTCTCCCCCCAGCCTACTGTATCCCCTCCTCTTGTGTCAGAACCTTCCAAGTCTGTGCCCCCTGAGTCAGTTACCCCCCAGGAGTCTACCCCTCCTAAGTCTGATTCAAAGGGAGCACCCCCCCCCCCACCAGCAGTGGTAGTGGGTACTAAAAAGGTTGCTTCTTCCTCTGTAAAGAAGTCTTCTGTAAAGACTTCACAGAAAAAAGTAAGAGATGAGGGCATCTCTGAAGCTGACCTGCAGTACCTGGAGGAGAGAAGGAAGGTTGGGAAGCGGAAGAAGCAGGTGGTGAGGACAGAACAGGCTCCAGTGCCTGTCTCCAACCGGTATAGGTCCTCTAATTGGGATATCTCTTCATCTGGAGCTTCTTCGGAGCGAAGTTCTGATTCCGAAATGGAGTTTGAGGCGGCCTCAAGAAAGAGAGAGGCTTCTGGTGATGAGCAGCAGAGGGGAGCTAAGAAGCAAACCACCCAATAACCCAAATGGCGGTTCCCCCTCCGTTAAAAGTGGTGACAATAAATGTCGCCAGCATTAAGTCAGTAAGAGCTCGTTCTATGGCCTTCTTTTTGTTCAGCCAATTAGATGCTGAAATTTTATTTTTGCAAGAGACTAGGCTCACCTCCTTGGCAGATATTCATATGGCCAAGAGAGAGTGGAGGTATGGTCCATCTTACTGGTCTCTTGCGGCCGAGCCTTACGGCGGTGTGGCGGTGTTGTTTAAAACCGGCATGGTAACTGTCCGGCGGGTTATTGAGGTGGAGATTGGGAGATGTATGGTCTTAGACGTCCTTGTGGGAGGGCAGGACCTGCGCCTAATTAATGTTTATGGGCCGCACACAAAGTGGGACAGGAAATGCCTTTTTACAAGGATCAAGCCATTTCTTTTTACATCCCGGCAAGTGGTCTTTGGAGGTGACTTTAATACAGTAACTAGGCCCAAGGACAGGAAGGACTTCAAGGACAGGCTGGGATATGATAGCGTTTTTTTAAATAGTATGGTTAGGGATGCTGGTCTTGTGGATGTGCACATTAAGCACCTCCCGGATGACACTGGGTTCACCTTTCATCGAGGTAATAGTCAGAGTAGAATAGATAGGTTTTTTTTGAAGGAGACCTCTGCTTTCTCACCCCCAGTGGTGCAGGCAGTAGAGTTCTCTGATCACTGTATGCTATCTGTGGTCCTGAATGCTTCAGACGCCCCTCAGAGGGGCAAGGGCATCTGGAGATTGAATTCGACTCTACTCAAGGAAGAACATGTTAGACAATCCTTTGAGGAATTCTTTCAGGCACAGGTGACCATCCTGGACTTTTGTAGCAGCAAGGCTGAGTGGTGGGAGCTGACCAAAAAGAGGATTGCTGGATTCTTCAGGGGCCTAGCCAATAGAAAGCAGTTTAATAAATACATGACCTACCAACGTTTACGGAGGAAGCTGGATATTCTTGTCTCGAGAGGAGGAGATCCTGGGGCAATCTCCGAAGTGAAACTCCTTCTCAGGAAGTGTCAATATGACCGGCATGCCTCTTTGGTTCTGGAGAGGGACTATGGGAAGTACCACTCGCCTGACCCTTACCAGAACTGCAAACAAGGTGTAGCTGTTAAAACGGTCGTTGGCCTTAAGGACAGTACAGGTTCCTTGACAAAGTCCAGGTCAGGGATTCTGGAGGTCGTGAGGTCCTTTTATGCTGACCTTCTTGGGAGGAAAGAGCTTGACCGTGACAAGATGGAAAGCTTTTTGGACTCTACTCCAGGTCTAAATGATGAAGATGTCCCATTGATGAATTTGACAGAGGAGATCACAGTTGAAGAGGTGATAAGGGCAATTGAACAGCTTGCCATCAAAAAGTCACCTGGACCGGATGGCTTGACGGCTGAGTTTTACAAAGCTTTTAAGTCTATTCTGGCCCCACATTTGGTAGAGGTTTTTAACAGTTGCCTTGCTGAGGGGGTACTTCCCTCTTCCATGAGGCACTCAGCTGTGATTCTTCTTTCAAAGGGTAAAGATCCTTCGATGGTTGAGAATTGGCGCCCCATCAGCCTTCTTAATGTCGATAGAAAGATACTGGCAAAGATCATTTTCTGGCGCCTATCGTCAGTAGCAGAGTCTTTGCTTTCTCGCCATCAGCACTGTTCGGTCCAGGGTAGGTGCACCTTCACAGCAGTTTTAGCTGTCCGGGAGGCCTTGGAGCGGTGCAGGGCTGCAGGCTGGGGAAAGTATTTGCTGACATTGGATCAGGCAAAGGCTTTTGATCGTGTTAACCATGAGTACCTGTGGTTGCTCCTTAGTAAGTACGGTCTGCCGGGTGGTTTTGTCGATTGGTTAAAAGTCTTGTATGAGGGGGCAGAGAGCTTTCCTCTTGTTAATGGTTGGGTTGGGCAGTCCTTTGAGGTTGGCTCCGGGGTGCGCCAGGGTTGTCCCCTGAGTCCCCTGCTCTATGTGTTTGCAATCGACCCCTTCATCAGGAGCCTAGAGAGCGGCATGTTGTGTGGGGTGCCAGTGGGGCTTCCGGGTGAGCCGCCTTTGAGGGTTGTTGCCTATGCGGACGATGTGTCGGTGATTGTCACTGGGGCGGATGAAGCAGAGGAGGTGGTCTCTCTGACATCACGGTATTCTGAAGCATCAGGCTCCAAGATCAATCAGGAAAAGAGTGAAGTTTTCTGGATGGGAAAGGAAGGTGAGGGGTTTGATCTCCCGGACACCTTTCCAGTGCCCCAGGAAAGAATTAAGATTTTAGGCATTGAATTTGGACCTGGCGATTATGGCCTCAAAAACTGGGAAGGCAGACTGGAAATTGCCAATACTAAGGTGGTCAGCTGGAAGAGATGGAAGTTATCTATGAGGGAAAGGGTTGATCTGATTAAGACTTACCTGATTCCGATCTTCTTGTATGTCAGCTTTGTCTGCATCTTGCCAGTGTCTCTCTATGCTAGGGTCAGTAGTGTGTTCTTCCAGATGTTGTGGGGGAACAGACTGAACCCCATCAAGAGGAATGTCACCTATCTATCCAGGAGGGAGGGTGGCTTAGGTATGGTCAACCCAGTTCTTTTCTTTTCACTGCTTTTTCTCAAGTTTAATATTGGTAATATGCTTGCAGTGGAACCTCCTGGATGGGCAGGCATATTTAGATCTTGGTTTAGGCCTTTTCTACGACTTTGGGAAGAAGGTGGCCAAGTGAAGAATCTCAGGGGTCATCGTGGTCAGCTACCAGCCTATGTCGCTCCGTGCCTGAAGTTACTACGGCAGTGGCGATTGTCGGCTGAAGATCTCAGATCGGTTCCGAGGAAAGTCCTTATGAGTCGAGTCTTGAGCGAAGTCTTTCATGACCCACTGGCCTTAAGGGATTGCCCAGGCCCAGTTTTGAGGGCAGGGTTAAGACTTATTAATTTGGACAGAGTACCCTCTAAATTCAGGGATCTGGCCTGGTTGTGCTTCCATGGGAGACTCTATGTTAGGGGCAATTTGAAATTCCGCAGTGGGGTGGATCGTAGCTGTCCTCGGGAGGAGTGTGCAGGTGAGGAGGAGACTATGGACCATTTTCTGCTTCATTGCCCTTTTAACATAGAGGTGTACAAACAGGTGGGACGGGCCCTCGGTGTCCCTTTCCTCTCCAGGCTGGGTTATGCTGAGTGGGTGTATGGAGCATTCAATACTGGTGGGGTTTTTTGTTTAGATACACTTTTTCTAGTTAGCCTAGTAGTCCGTTATTTCACTTGGAATGCACGGTGTCAGGTCTGCATTCGGCGTAAAATCCTTCCTGTTCAGGTGGTGGTGTATGACATTTTGCATGAGGTGGAGAAGATTCGGGTACTTGAGAGAGACAAGCGGAGTCAGGGGGCTTGGTTGAAGGCGTGGAGGGGTTTCAAGCCTCCCTGACTGCCAGGAGTCTCTTTCCCGGGTGTGGCTGTCTGTCTCTTATCACCCTAGATTATTATTTTTTTTTTTTTGGATTAATTTTTGATAAATGGCTGCGTACATAGGTGATGGGTTGTGCCTCTTAGGCCCTCTCTGCTGCTTTATGTAAATAGTTTTGGTAGTGGATTATGTATATATTGTATATATTCTGAACATGGATGTGTATTCCTTGGATTTCTGTTGAAGTTTTGTACTATGGTTTTGTTTTTTACTTTTGTATAAAATTGGTTGCTTGATTCTTTTAATAAAAGATCAATAGTGCCACATCTTTGGTGGCACTGTATTGACGTCTGCTGTACAGAGGAAATGTTGGATGAGAGGAACCTTGTTCCTCTGAAGCCTCTGGAGATGTCACCAGGGGAACAGTGGTCTTATTGGATGTTGCAACACTGGATGACCTTAATGGCCATCCTTAATCCTTGCCTATGTTCCAGTTCAATGTAGTCTGGCACCATAATCACTGCCCCAGGTTTCTTGTTTCATGGTGGCTCCTTTCTCTTGTAGTGTCCTATGGAGCCACCCTTGCGTGCAGGAACTAGAGTTGTGTCAGTAGGGAAGGCATGGAACCTGTGTTCCTGCAAAGCAGAGACATGGATCCATGCCTTTCCCTAGTAAAAGCACCTCCCACACAGTCTAAAAACACTGTCTAGGCAAACAGATAACCCTTTGATTGCCCCTGATGTTAACCCCTTCCCGGCCAGTGTTAGTACAGTGACAGTGCATATTTTTCGCACTGATCACTGTATTAGTGTCACCGGTCCCCAAAAAGTGGCATTGTCCGATTTGTCCACCGCAATATCGCAGTCCCACTATAAGTCGCTGATCACTGCCATTACTAGTAAAAAATAAATAAAAATTCCATAAATATATCCCATAGTTTGTAGAGGCTATAACTGTTGCGCAAACCAATTGGAATTTTTTTTACCGAAAACATGTAGCAGAATACATACTGGCCTAAATTGATGAAGAAATTTGATTTTTTTATTGATATATATATATATTTATATTATATATATATATATATATATATATATATATATATATATATATATATATATCTTTTTTTGTTTATAGCACAAAAAATAAAAAACGCAGAGGTGATCAAATACCACCAAATGAAAGCTCTATTTGTAGGAAAAAAGGACTTTATTTGAGTACAGTGTCGCATGACAGCGCAATTGTCAGTTAAAGTAACACAGTGCCGTAAAAAAAAAAAAAAAAGGCCTGGTCAGGAAAGGGGGTAAATCTGCTGAAGTTGAAGTGGCTATCATGTGGATGGGTATAGACATGCACCCAGTATAAAAGTTAGTGACACTAGAAGGTATATTTAAGAAGTTTTTTGAAGATTACAGTTCACAGGTAAATGCCTCCCCCTTCCTCAGGGCTATAATGGTGGGTGTCATTGAAACAGACCTACAAAAATAGATGTAATTGTAAGACATTCAGTACAAAAGTTGGTCAGACTAGAGCAGGGGTCTCAAACTGGCGGCCCTCCAGCTGTTGCGAAACTACAAGTCCCATCATGCCTCTGCCTGCGGGAGTCATGCTTGTAACTGTCAGCCTTGCAATGCCTCATGGGACTTGTAGTTTTGCAACAGCTGAAGGGCCGCCAGTTTGAGACCCCTGCACTAGGGTTGCCACATCATCCCTTTAATCCAGGACACACATTAATTACACAGGTTCTGCATTAAATCAGCCTCAGAACATGTGTGATTCATATGTGTCCTGGATTAAAGGGATGATGTGGCAACCCTACCCTGCACTAGAGGCACATCCCACGTCTGCATAGGCAGTTTTTTGGTAAGGGTGAACTATGCCTTTAAAAACGTGTCTTTGTCTGTGTCCACGTTGGAGTGATTTCTCACCACTTCCTGTCCTGGCAAGAAGTAAGGCACAATCTCTCCAGTGGCACAGATGGCACTAAAAATTGAAACAGGCTCCAACCATTCCCCATTCTATCCAAAATAAAATGTTTGGTTGGGAAATAGGCTTGAAGAGTTAGTCTCTTGGTCTTTCTTCCCTTGCGTTGGCTTTGCAAACAGCACGCTAACAGGCACGCTCCGCCATGTAATTGTCATTACCCTAAGGCCTCTTCCTCCTTCTGAAGTGGCTTGTTTTCTTTCAATGACGTTCCACCATACAGATAAATATGTGTATCCCATTTCCTATCTGTAAAGGATAAAAGATATTCATTTTGCAACCACGACTTTTGTGACGCGAACAACCGAACGCATTCGCAGCCAGACATTCTTTTAATCTAGGCGAGCACGACTCGTTCACTGGGAATGCACCTCTCTCACTGACTCATCCAGCCGACGCTGAATGAAGTTGTGTGTAATGATGGACCTTGACTTGGAAATTTTGATTCTATCTGTTGACTTGACAGTGGGGAGCCTTAGAAAATGTCACAAGCGTCTTGAATTTTTCATTGAAATGTACGATTCAGACGGTGCTAGGAGAAGGCAGCTTCATTTATAATTAGGCAAAGGACTTCCGCTCTGCAGGGGAGAAGAGAAAAGACGAGTCGCTGCTTTAAGGCAATCGGAGGAGGCTCATGCTTAGGACTCGTTGCATCTGAACTCATCATGTAATACTAATAGAACAACTTTTACTATCATATACAACCTTATTATTTAAAGCCCAAATCAAGCCAACATTTTAAAAACAAACAGCTAAGTGCACAGATCAAATACATATATGGGAGCTGTTCTACCAGCCAAAGCATTTGTATTTGTGTCCATGCAGTTCTGAGATTTACACAGCTCTATTCCCCCAAAGTACACCACTTTCTGGCAGGGGACCTGATTCTGTGCTGCAGTTTCACGTTCACTTACAGTTCTCTTCCCCACCAGCAGGCTGTGAATGGACAATTAAAGGAGAAGCAGAGGACTGATAAGCTTATCTCTCTGTCACTCTGCTCTCTCTTTTCCAGTCTCTCTGCAGCACACCTGTAGGCAGGTGCAATTAGCTACTTTGCCACTAGGTGGCTCTGTACCAGAATAGTGACTGGTTACAGCAGATAGGGGGAGATTTACTAAAGCCAGTGCACACAGAATCTGGTGCAGCTGTGCATAGTAACCAATCAGCTTCCAGATTCTATTGCCAAAGCTTGATTGAACAACTGAAGTTAGAAGCTGATTGGTTACTATGCAAAGTTGCACCAGATTCTGCGTGCTCCAGTTTTAGCAAATCTCCCCCATAGTGTCATCAGGTGCTAGGCCCCTTTTAGTTACAGCATTCCAGCAGTGATGTCAGGGGTTAGTCAGCACGCATATATACACTATATTTTCAAAAGTATTGGGACACCTGCCTTTACACGCACATGAACTATTAATGGCATCCCAGTCTTATGCCCCGTACACACGGTCGGACGTTGTTCGGAAATTCCGACAACAAAATCCCAGGATTTTTTCCGACGGATGTTGGCTCAAACTTGTCTTGCATACACACGGTCACACAAAGTTGTCGGAAAATCCGATCGTTCTAAACGCGGTGACGTAAAACATGTACGTCAGGACTATAAACGGGGCAGTGGCCAATAGCTTTCATCCCTTTATTTATTCTGAGCATGAGTGGCACTTTGTCCGTCGGATTTGTGTACACACGATCGGAATTTCCGACAATGGATTTTGTTGTCGGAAAATTTTATATCCTGCTCTCAAACTTTGTGGGTCGGAAAATCCGATGGAAAATGTGTGATGGAGCCTACACACAGTCGGAATTTCCGACAACAAGGTCCTATCACACATTTTCTGTCGGAAAATCCGACCGTGTGTATGGGGCATTAGTCCGCAGGGTTCAATATTGAGTTGGCCGACCCTTTGCAGCTATAACAGCTTCAACTCTTCTGGGAAGGCTGTCCACAAGGTTTAGGAGTGTGTCTATGGGAATTTTTGACCATTCTCCCTCAAGCGCCTTTGTGAGGTTAGGCACTGATGTTGGCACTGATGGCCAATTCCTGGAACAGGAAGGGGCCATCCCCAAACTGTTCCCACAAAGTTAGTAGCAAAAAATTGGCCAAAATTTCTTGGTATGCTGACGCCTTAAGAGTACCCTTCACTGGGACTAAGGGATCAAGCCCAACCCCTGAAAAACAACCCCACAAATGATTTGGACCAGTGCACAAAGCAAGGTCCATAAAGAACTTGACTGGCCTGCATACTGTCCTAACCTTAACCCGATAGAACACCTTTGGGTTGAATTAGAGCGGAGACTGCAAGCCAGGCCTTCTTGTCCAACATCAGTGCCTGACCTCACAAATGCGCTTCTGGAAGAATGGTCAAACATTTCCATAGACACTCTTAAACCTTGTGAACAGCCTTCCCAGAAGAGTTGAAGCTGTTATAGCTGCAAAGGGTGGGCCAACTCAATATTGAACCCTACGGACTAAGACTGAGATGCCATTAAATTTCATGTGCGTGTAAAGGCAGGCGTCCCAATACTTTTAGTAATATAGTTAGTGTATGTGGGCCAGCCATAGTGAGGGCATTACATTACCTTTACTACCTCTAAGTGATCCTAAAGGCCAATTATTGCAGTTTTGCATTTCTCCCAGCTTCACAACATTGATAAGGTTTTGCATTTAGCTATTGAAACAGTTCTGCCAACAAAAGCTGTACACATTTTTTTGTACTTTGCGCTTCTTTTCTGTGCAGCATAACATTGTGATGAACGTATAAAACTTCAACACTGCGGCGCTGTCCTTGGTTGTATAATAAATAATTTATTCTTTTACATTTCATCTCTTTAGAGATGATGACAGATTGAATGACTCACCAGCTTCTCTCGGGGACCCTGATGGAGACATTTTTGCATTGAGTTCCCAGCTCCACCTACCTTCTACAACCATTATCAGAAGGTCTCACTGTCCCTCTTGGATTTTAAATGGATCTTACTTGACGTAAAAAAAAAAAAAGTGAAATTATTACAGCATTAGAAGTAAGAGATGGAAGTGGGATTAGGGGAACGTCATACCTGGAGTACCTTAGAGGTATAAGAAGCTACTGTATAATTCAGCCTACCAGCATCTGCCCATCACGTTAAAATCATGTGTGGGTGGATTGATCCCCTAAGGTAAATGTATTTTTAGTGTAGATGCAGAGTTCACTGAATACCAGTATTAAAAGCATCCACTCTATGGCTGGAATTTCTATATCCCCTTCCTGACTGCAACAAAAAAAGCACATCATCAGGCATGGTGCAAAAAAACTAGGAGCGTGCATTTCTATGCGCTTCTAGTTCTGTCCCAATACTTTTGGTAATATAGTGTATTCTTAAAAAATTGAATGTATTTTAAGATTTTTTTTGGTCCATTTAGCAGGTAACCTTCAATTTAGGATTCAATGATCTCTGGTCATGAAAGTTTTAGATTAATCCCACTAGGAGGGTAATACGGGGACTGCTTTTGCTGAAATCCTTTTGAACATGCTAGCTTGCTGGCTTTATCTGGCTTCACAAATTTCTGAGATGCTGAACAGAAACAAGCACTCCGATCAGGAATGTCAAAGTAAAGTCAGCTCTCCTAATCTGCATGCTTGTTCCAGGGGAGTGACTCAAAAGGCAAATTTTAGAAAGCAAAGTCAACAGATGCAGCTTTCATACCTCCATAGAACAAACCTTTTTTAACACAACAAAACCAATGATGTGCAGAGTGTAGTAATCCAAACGAACCAACCGGAAATTCAGTTTACTGAGGATAAAAGTTGGTTTTTGGTTGGTTGAACCATCTGAAAGTTTGGGATTTTCGCACAAAATTGGATGTTTGCGCAAAGGAAGGTGTACTTGTGGGGTACAGTGAATCCCAAAAGGGATACAGAATTCTACACCAAGACACAAACCATCATTAGAAGTGCAATTGTCAATGAAACTTCAGTGTGTTCAGAATTTCATGGACTAACACAAATACTTCAAACTGAGGGAAATTCCACATCAGTGTCACATTAAGATTAGCAACAAAGTGACACAGAAACAGAAATTAACACAGGCAATCCAAATGCTTTAAAAGAAGAAACCAGCCCAGAAGAGGCTTCAATCAGAAAATCCACCAGAAGCAACAAAGGCATCCTAGCCAAACATTTGTTCTATGTTGCTTGCGTAGCATTCAAACCAGAGCCAGATTCATGGGATGAGATACAAAGACTTCCAACCCACGAGAAACAAAAGTGGATTAGAGCATTTGACAAAACCGCTTACAAGAAACAGATTTATAGAACTAGAAATATGAAATGGGACTAATATAAGAAGTAGTTATTGAGTGGGGGTGTTGGAATACAGAATTGTATTTTGTTCAACAAATACTGTACATCAGTATTTAGTAGCGATACATTCTTCAACCAGTAGATGGCAGTGTTTATAAGTTTTTAGCTGTATCTAAAGTATGTCTTTTCCTTGAATGAGAAGTTCCTGTTTCCTATCTACAGTTAAGCAGCAAAGCCCATGTGGACTCTGCACTGTCTGTTCCGTAGGGCTATATACAGCATTATCTAACACATAGCCCTGCAAAGGATGTGATGACACAGAGGGACTGTCCACTGCCAGAGCGTGGGGGAGCAGAGGATCAAGTAAGTAAAACTGTTTCTCTTCTCCCCTAGACAAGACAAGCTATTAACCTGAAAGGGATAATTTTTTATTTGGACTTTTTTACCTTAAAAAACCTTCAGTGGGAAGCTCCCCCCTCAGCCCCTCTAATACTTACCTAAGCCAGCGATGTGCACGAGACCCAAGGGTCTCCCGGGCCTCTCCCCCCTGATTAGCTAATATGCAGGAGCCATTGGCTCCCGCTGCTGTCAATCACAGCCAGTGAGATGGAAGCGGGGGTGAGCCGTGTCTTATGGATGCAGAGAGCCGGCTCGGGAGCGAGCATGCATGAGTGCCCCCAAAGAAATCGGCTTGGTATGGGGGCCCTAGGCAAAGGGGAGAGGCCCAAAGCACTGGGGGGACCCCGAGAAGAAGAGGATCGGGGGTGCTCTGTGCAAAACCATTACACACTATAACATGTTTGTTATTTTTTTTAAATAAAAATGTTTCCTTTACAATCACTTTAAGTGATCCTTAAAGTGATTGTACGGGATTCAGCTTTAACTGCTTCCCGCTCACCGTATAGTAAAGATGAGTGTCGGGGGGGAGCACTCTCGTTCTGGGAGGATGTCACATGGCGTCCTCCCATTCTCGCCGCCATCGGTTCTGGGCTTTGTCCCTGGGACACAGGGCATCACCGATCATGGTAAAGAGCCTATGACGTAGGCTCTTTACCATGTGATCTGCTGTGTACAATTACAGCTAATCACAGTGTAAATAGGAAATGCCAGTTATTGGCATTCCTCTCCTCAGGCTGGCAGTGCGTGAGGAGAGGAAAGATGACGGTCAGGCGGGAGCACTCTTGTTCTGGGAGGATGTCACATGGCGTCCTCTCATTCTCGCCGTCATCGGTTCTGGGCTTTGTCCCTGGGACACAGGGCATCACCGATCATGGTAAAGAGCCTATGACGTAGGCTCTTTACCATGTGATCTGCTGTGTACAATTACAGCTAATCACAGTGTAAATATCTAATGCCAGTTATTGGCATTCCTCTCCTCAGGCTGGCAGTGCGTGAGGAGAGGAAAGTCGGTCAACGGCATTCCTCAGCAGGGACATCTGCACTGATAATCAGGGCACTGATCATCAGTGTCCTGATTATCTGTGCAGCCCCATCAGTACCCACCATTGCTGCCAATCAGTCCCCATCAGTGCTACCTGTCAGTGCCCATCAGTGATGCCTTTCAGTGCTCATTAGTGCCTCCTCATCAGTGCCAACTATCAGTGCTGTATCAGTGCCACCCATTAGTGCCACCTATCAGTGCCCATTAGTACTGCCTATCAGTGCCTATCATTGCTGCATATCCATGTTGCCTATCAGTCTCCATAAGTGCTGCCAATCAGTGCCCATCAGTGCTGTAAAATGCTTGTAAAAATGAATCCAGGAAGAATCCTCCACCATGTAAAAAAACACAGAAATAAGGTCAAGATCTACTCTTACCACAGAGTATGGACTCTAGTTATGGAAGGTCACTTAAGCCTTGGCAAATCAACCACTGGAAATTGGCCCAAGGAAGGCGGACGCGATGGTAAAGGACACACTCCCAGCTCCTGTTAGCCTAGTCTTCGGTCCTCCGGGTTAATCTCAATCCTCTTGCGAGAACCAGTTATTCCCTATCTGGGCACCACCATCTTGGACAGCATGGAGAAGATGAGGTCAGGCATTAGAGAGACCGTTCTATCCTTCACGTTCCACTGCTTTCTACATACCTCAGCACCTGGTAGAGTGACTGTGTATACAGGAGACCAAGAAGCAGCACAGATCTGGGCAGGGGGCCTCATCGGTGCCCGTCAGTGCAGACCCATCAGCAGACATCAATGAAGGAGAAAAATTACTTATTTACAAAATTTTATAACAGAAACTAAGAAAAACTTTTTTTTTTTTTTTTTTTCAAAATGTTCAGTCTTTTTTCGTTTGTCTAGCAAAAAAATAAAAAATCCAGTGGTGAAAAATATCACCAAAAGAAACCTCTATCTGCCTCAAAAAAATGTAATTTGGGTGTTGCATGATCGTGCAATTGTCATTCAAAGTGTGACAGCGCTGAAACCTGAAAATTGGACTGGGCAGGACGGGGGTGACAGTCCCCAGTAGGCAAGTGTTTAAATATTCTGTACTGAAAGGTTACATCTCAGAACTTTAGAAGGGATACCTGAATAAATTTGTCAGGGCTGACCCCCTCCCCCCCCCTTCCCAGCATGTTGTTTGGGACACAACTATACATAAGGTCTTGCTGCAGATATAATAAGCAGTTAGGGGCCTGAACTCTCCAATATAAATCAAAAAATAGCTGACCCTTTAAATAGGCCCAGTTGTGTACCATACATTGATTGTTAGAAACTCCTTAGTGGCATGGAGCCATAAATGCTGACCTTTATGTTCGAAATGAATCTTGGCCAACCGCGGGCCTAAATTACATTCATGGTAATTGCTGTGTTTTAATAACCACATTTTTTTGCATTCTCTAAATGTCACTCACATATCCATTTATAACTGAAGCAATTCAATACAAATGTATGTCATGGAGAGTTAAAGGGACACACAGATTCATTCTCCCTGTTACAAGTATGGATTTCTTAAAGGTCCTCTGTTGCTTCTGAAAAAAAAAAATAAAAAGCATTTTTCCTGCAATAGACAACTGTAAATACTTACCTTTCTGGCAGGTGTCAAGTCCGAACTCTGATATTTTGAAGTATTACAGCTTCTGCCAAAGTCTCCAGCATTTGACACCTCCGGGATTGTGGAATGCCTGCAACCCCCAGTTCTCTCAATGGTTTCTCCCACCAGCCCCTACGCCAGTAATGTGTCTCATAGCTTGTGGAAGGAACCACAGCATGTGGCAGGGGACTCAGGCACTTGACACTTCTCCAAGGGTTTAATGCTGAGGTCTTTGCCACTTACAGACAAGGTAGTTCAGACTTACCCCCTGCTGGAAAGGTAAGTATCCACCATCTTCTTTTGTAGCAGCAATGCTTTTGATTCTTTTTAGGAAGCATGTGTGGACATGTCTTGATTAGGGACTTGTCTCAGAATAAAATGAGGGACAAATGAGGAGGAAAGAGGGACAGTGGAACTTTGTTCAGAATGAGGGACAGTCCCTCAAAATCAGGGACATATATATATATATATATATATATATATATATATACACACACACACACTGCATTACCAAAAGTATATAAACACCTGCCTTTACTTGCACATGAACTTTAATGGCATCCCAGCCTTAGTCCGTAGGGTTCAATATTGAGTTGCCCCGCCCTTTGCAGCTATAACAGCTTCAACTCTTATGGGAAGACTGTCCACAAGGTTTAGGAGTGTGTCTATGAGAATGTTTTAGAGTGGAACCTCGGATTACGAGCATAATCCGTTCCAGGAGTATGCTCGTAATCCAAAGTACTCGCATATCAAAGCGCGTTTTCCCATTGAAGTTAATGGAAACTAAAATAATTAGTTCCGCATTGACTTCAATGGGATGCAATACCGCATGCGGCCAGAGGTGGGGGGCGCTGGAGAGCCTCGGAAAAGGCCGAAAAGGCCCGAGGACACTTCGGCTGACCTCGGCAAACCTCGGAAAGACTTCCTACCCAAGATTTGCAGAGGTCAGCTGTGCTGTTTTCAGGCCTTTCCGTGCATTTCCCAACGACGCCGATCGGCGACGTTCGGCTCTGCTCGGCTCCGGCACCCCCCCACCTCAGGCCAAAAGCGGTACTGCACACCGCTTTGGCCTGAATCGTGCTCGTTTTGCGAGACAACACTCGCAAACCGAGTTACGATTTTTAAAAATACTGTGCCCGTATTGCGAAACGCTCGTTAACCGCGTTACTCGCAATCCGAGGTTCCACTGTACCATTCCTCCAGAAGCGCATTTGTGAGGTCAGGCACAGATGTTGGATGAGAAGGTCTCAGTTCTAATTCATACAAAAAGTGTTCTATCGGGTTGAGGTCAGGACGCTGTGCAGGCCAGTCAAGTTCCTCCGCCCCAAACCTCCTCATCCATGTCTTTTTGGACCTTGCTTTGTGCACTGGCACAAAGTCATGCTGGAACAGGAAGGGGCCATCCGCAAACTGTTCCCACAAAGTTGTGAGCATGAAATTGTCCAAAATGCTTTGGTATGCTGACGCCCCTAAGAGTTCCCTTCACTGGAACTAAGGGGCCAAGCCCAACCCCTGAAAAACAACCCCACACCATAATCCTCCCTCCACCAAATGATTTGGAGTAGTGGGCCAATACTTTTGGAAATATAGTGTGGATGAGCGAGTTTGGAGTCTTGACTGCAACCTGATAGAAAACCTTTGGGATGAATTAGAGTGGAGACTGCAAGCCAGGCCTTCTCGTCCAACATCAGTGCCTGACCTCACTAAGGCGCTTCTGGAAGAATGGTCAACCCTTCCCATAGACACACTCCTAAACCTTGTGGACAGCCTTCCCAGAAGAGTTGAAACTGTTATAGCTGCAAAGGGTGGGCCAACTCAATATTGAACTCTACGAACTAAGACTGGGATGCCATTAAAGTTCATGTGCGTGTAAAGGCAGGCGTCCCAATACTTTTGGCAATATAGTGTATATACGATAGATAGATTAGATAGATAGATAGATAGATAGATAGATAGATAGATAGATAGATAGATAGATAGATAGATAGATAGATAGATAGATAGATAGATAGATAGATAGATAGATAGATAGATAGAGCTTTGCTATGACACGGACCTGGATAGCAGGAAGACTGCCTCTCTTTTCTAGCAGGGTTTGTACTGTGTGTAATAGCCAGTTATACACAGGTTTCCATCAAGCATGCAGCAACTTATAAGGCTGCCAATTCTCATGGATGCAAAAGTTTTGGATAGGGGATATAATTGAACAATTTTTTTTAGCTGTCTGTGTACCATTGGGAGAGATTTCCTTTAATTTTCCATCCTCCAAACACATCAAGAAGTGGGGGCACATTTTAGTAAGAAACTGTTAATTTTCACTGAAACAGGTGACCCAATAGGAAGATTTCTTCTAGGCTCCTGTAAAATTTTGAACTTCCCATCACTTTTTGGCTGTGACAATGGCCATCAGAACAAAAATTGAAGGCGAGACATTAATAAAAACCTGACAGAAGTTCCAACCCTTAAAGTGTTACTAAACCCCCAACAGTAAAATCAGTGTGTATATGCGGTAAAGCATGTTTGTTATACTCACTGTGGAACCTAAGGGGTTAATCCTCTGCATTATGTAAAAAGGCTGTATGATCCTGTATGCACAGATCCTCCTCTTCTTACACTGACTCCAGAACATGTCCAGATAAGACAAAGCCTTTGGAGTCAGGCTGCACATGCTCAGTTTGGTGTGTATTGCTAGAGAGTTTGTTTTCTTTTCCTCGGGGGAGTGCATGTGATCAGCACAGGGCCAATTAGCACTGTCCAGACATGTCAAGACAGAGGGTCAGGAGCCCTGCAGCCTCATAGGAAAGCTCAGTGCAGTATGAAAATTCCTCCTACAAGCTTCACCAGGAACTGATAGAAATCACAAGACATAGCCATATACTGCTGATGAGAAACGGTATTTGGAAGTTTATATTTACTAAAATAATTGCATTTCCATGTTCTGTGTACTGTGGGAGACCAGATATAGGGAATGCAGGCTCCTGGGTTTAGTAACACTTTAACCACTTGCCGACCACTGCATGCCGATATACATCGGCACAATGGCAGCGGTGGGCAAATGGGCGTACCTGTACATCCCTTTAAATGGTGGGGCTAGTGGGCACGCGCCCACCGCGTACAGCGTGACTGTGCCCGCAGGACCCGTGGACTTGATGTCCGCTGGTCTCCCGGCGATCATGTCACGGAGCCGCAGAATGGGGAAGTGTCTATGTAAACAAGGCATTTCCCCATTCTCGCTAGTGTCATGCCAGAGATCACTGATCCCTGTCATCGGGAGCAGTGATCGCTGTCATGTGAGTGGAAGCCCACCCCCCTCCCCCCACAATTAGAATCACTCCCTAGGACACACTGAAACCCCTTCATCGCCCCCTAGTGGTTAACCTCTTCCCTGCGAGTGTAATTTACACAGCAATCAATGCATTTTTATAGCTCTGATCGCTGTATAAATGACAATAGTCCCAAAATAGTGTCAAAAGTGTCCAATGTGTACGCCATAATGTCGAAGTCCCGATAGAAATCACAGATCCATTGGGCAAACCAATCAAAATAGGCTTATTGAGATTTTTTTTTTCAAAAAATATGTAGAAGAATACATATCGGCCTAAACTGAGGAAAAAATATGTGGTTTTTTATATATTTTTGGGGGATATTTATTATAGCAAAAAGTAAAAAATATTGCTTTTTTTTCAAAATTGTCACCCTTTTTTTGTTTATAGCGCAAAAAAAAAAAACGCAGAGGTGATCAAATACCACCAAAAGAAAGCTCTATTTGTGGGAAACAAATGACGTCAATTTTGTTTGGGTGCCACGTCGCACGACCGCGCAACTGTCAGTTAAATCGACGCAGTGCCGAATCGCAAAAGTTTTCTGGTCAGGAAGGGGGTAAAATCTTCCGGGGCTGAAGTGGTTAACCTCTGTATCCAAGACGAAAAAAAAAAGAAACTTGGACGTACTGTAGATGCAATTTAAATATGTGTTTTTAAAATGAAGGTTTTAAAATACAGCATTTCTGTAAGGCACTTAAAAATAATATAAAACAGCAATTTGTGAACTTTTAAGGTTTTTAATATTTTTTTTTTATTTGTAATTGGCATAAATTTTATACGTTCTCTTTAAATGTTAGCCTGAAAGAAAATTCCCTGAGCCACCTACAGTGTCCATCTGAATCACCTCGGTATTTTTACCGGAAAATCTGTCATGGGCTAGAAGCGGCCAGCAGCCATTACCATAAATTATCAGGAGACAAGACGCGGGCACATGGCTACAAAATCTTAACACCGCAAAGCCGTCACATTATAAATGACCATGTCGCTGGCACCGCCGCTGCCTAACTACATGGGGAAAGTGTGAAATTATTCCAATGGCTTTGCAAGGCGCAGAGAGAATGACTGACACTTGGCAGCTCTTTAAATCTCAGGGGTACGGCGCCTTCAGTGCCACGCAAGAGAATTTTGACCTTGTTGGCCTGGTGCCAGGGAAGAAAGGGTCGGATCGCTGTTTTGTGCTGTCACTCAAAGGGAGGCTGAATCTTTTTTTTCTGCGGTTTGTCAACAGCATTCCAGACGCTGCTAAATATTAATGTGCTATTTCTAACGGGAAATTTGCTGGCGTGCTGAGAGGAATAAAGAAGCTTCCAGGTACCCTTCCCCCCCATTCCATTTATGCAATTACATTAATAATAATGAAGATATCCTATGGTCGTCAGCTGGGTCATTCCATGACCCTTCGGCTGTTTGTAATTGGGACGCCTGCATCAGCCATTCAACCTCCAGCATGGAGAGGTAGGATGGGAATTTTTTACAGTAACTATGTTCCAGTATATGAGTAGAAGGAAAAGAAGCTGACGTTGTTGCCATTATCGATCAGATTCAAATTTATCAATGTTTTAAAGTGGAACTAAACCCATCGATTTAACAGTTTCAAAAAAGCTCATACAGTGCCTTGAAAAAGCATTCACAACATGCCGGGAATGTACAGTTCTTTGAAAAAGTATTCATACCCCTTAAAATTTTCCACATTTTTGTCATGCTACAACCAAAAACGTTATTGGGATTTTATGTGATAGACCAACACAAAGTGGCACGTAAATGTGAAGTGGAAGGAAAATGATAAAATGATTTTCAAATATTTTTACAAATAATTATGTGAAAAGTGCGGTGTGCATTTGTATTCACCCCCCCCCCCCCCCCCAAGTCAATACTTTGTAGAACCACCTGAATATGCTTTGATCTTAACCAGGGGTCTCAAACTGGCGGCTCTCCAGCTGTAGCGGGACTACAAGTCCCATAAAGCATTGCAAGGCTGACAGTTACAAGCATGATTCCCACAGGCAGAGGCATGATGGGACTTGTAGTTCTGCAACAGCTGGAAGGCGGCCAGTTGCAACCCCTGATCTAAACCATTCCATTGTAGCTCTGGCTGTATGTTTAGGGTCGTTGTCCTGCTGGAAGGTGAACCTCCACACCAGTCTCATGTCTCTTGCAGACTCTAATGCCGCGTACACACGGTCGGACTTTTCGTCTACAAAAGTCAGACAGCCTGTCCGACAGACTTCCGGCAGACTTTCGACGGACTTTCGACGGACTTGCGGCGGACTTTCTAACGAACAGACTTGCCTACACACGATCACACAAAAGTCCGTCGAATTCTTACGTGATGACGTACACCGGACTAAAATAAGGAAGTTCATAGCCAGTAGCCAATAGGTGCCCTAGCGTGGCTTTTTGTCCGTCGGACTAGCACACAGACGAGCGGATTTCGGGGTCCGTCGTAGTTACGAAGTAAAGATTTGAAGCATGTTTCAAATCTAAAGTACGTCGGATTTGAGGCTAAAAAAGTATGTTGAAAGTCCGGAGAAGCCCACACACGATCGGATTACCAGCCAGCTTTAGTCCGTCAGCGTCCGTTGGACTTTTGTAGACGAAAAGTCCGACCGTGTGTACGCGGCATTACAGGTTTTCTTCTATGATTGCCCTGTATTTGGCTCCATCCATCTTCCCATCAACTCTGACCAGCTTCCCTGTCCCTGCTGAAGAAAAGCATCCCCACAACATGATGCTGCCACCACCATGTTTCACGATGGGGATGATGTGTTCAGGGTGATCTGCAATGTTAGTTTTCCGCCATGCTTAGCGTTTTGCTTAAGGCCAAAAGGTTAAATTCTGACCAGAACACCTTCTTCCACATGTTTGCTGTGTCCCCCACATGGCTTCTCGCAAACTGCAAACGGGACTTCTTATGGCTTTCTTTCAACAATGTCTTTCTTCTTGTCACTCTTCCATAAAGGCCAGATTTGTGGAGTGTACGACTAATAGTTGTCCTGTGGACAGATTCTCCCACCTGAGCTGTGGATCTCTGCAGCTCCTCCAGAGTTACCATGGGCCTCTTGGCTGCTTCTCTGATGAATGCTCTCCTTGCCCGGCCTCTCAGTTTAGGTGGACGTCCGTGTCTTGGTAGGTTGGCAGTTGTGCCATACTCTTTCCATTTTCGGATGATGGATTGAACAGTGCTCCGTGAGATGTTCAAAGCTTGGGATATTTTTTTATAACCTAACCCTGCTTGAAACTTCTCCACAACTTTATCCCTGACCTGTCTGGTGTGTTCCTTGGTCTTCATTACCCTTAATGTTCACTACGGTTCTCTAACAAACCTCTGAGGGCTTCACAGAACAGCTGTATTTATACTGAGATTAAATACTGAGATTAAATTACAGACAGGTGGACTCTATTTACTAATTAGGTGACTTCTGAAAGCAATTGGTTCCACTAGATTTTAGTTAGGGGTATTGGAGTAAAGGGGGCTGAATACAAATGCACGCCACACTTTTCAGATATTTATTTGTAAAAAATTTGGAAAACCATTTATCATTTTCAATCTACTTCACAATTATGTGCCACTTTGTGTTGGTCTATCACATAAAATCCCAATAAAATACATTTACGTTTTTGGTTGTAACATGACAACTGTGGACAATTTCAAGGGGTATAAATACTTTTTCAAAGCACTGTACATTCCCGGAATGTTGTGAATGCTAACTGTCACATTTGCTTGTGCTGTTAACCAGACTGTCAAGTCATCAAATGGCTGTTGTCATAACTGATCACATGTGCAGCACCATGGCAGTTGCAGATCAAACAGAAGCTAAGATGGCAGCTTCTTTAACTGAAAAGGAAGGGAAAGTTCCACATTAAAGCAGTTAGAAATCAGAAGCAGCCAACTGTCACTATTAAAAAAAAAAAAAAAAGTGTTCCCTGTAAAGAATTAATATTTGCCCATCCCACCACCATCGCCCAAGATCTACGTTCTCCTGAAGAGCTACTGTGGCTGATTACTTCTGGGTGCATTGAATGGCGGGTCACCCCCGTTGTGTGTGGTGGTTCCTTCTGCTAGTCCCTACATCACTACTGAGTCCTGTTGTGAGAAGTGGATGGAACCACAGCCTGCAGAGGGGGGGGGGGGGGGGGGGGGCAGGCATTGGACACACCCAAGAGGTCTGACGCTAGGAATTCTTCAGCAAGCATCAGCTCTTAGGGCCAGTTCACACCGGCATGTTTTTGGCAGCCCATTAATTTCAATGGGCTGTCAAATGCATGGAAATCCACAAGAAGTATAGTGGGTACAACTGTTACAATCACACCGCACCAAACTGAATGGTACTGTGGTTCGAAGGTGGTTTGGTGGCCGCAAAACGCGCACACATTTCCTAGATGTGCTTGGGGTGCCATTAACAATTAATGCCACTAACATGTGTCTAGCAAGGACAGTGCATTTCCTTGTGTGCACTTAAAGATTGGGACAAGTACCGGTAAGTATTAATTATTAATAAGGAAACTCTTTTTTTTTTTAAATAGTGACAAAGTCAGTTTAAAGTGTAACTCCACCTTTATTGAGAAATAAAATAATCTTCCCTGGGTGATCAATGTACATTATAAGGTTTTTTTTAACCACTTGCTTACTAGGCACTTAAACCCCCTTCCTGCCCAGGCCAATTTTCAGCTTTCAGCGCTCGCACTCTGTGAATGACAATTGCGCGGTCATACAACACTGTACCCAAATTAAATTTTTATCCTTTTTTTCACACAAGTTAAGCTTTCTTTTGGTGGTATTTATTCACTACTGGGGTTTTTTATTTTTTTGCTAAACAAACAAAAAAAAGACCGAAAATTTTGAAAAAAAAACAGTTTTCATAGTTTGTTATAAAATTTTGCGAACAGGTAATTTTTCTCCTTCTTTGATGTGCGCTGATGAGGCGGCACTGATGGGCACTGATAGGTGGCACTGGTGAGCACTGATCAGGAGGCACCGATGAGGCTGCACTGATAGGTGGCACTGATATGTGGCACTGATGGACACTGATAGGGGCATTGAAGGGCACTAATAGGTGGCACTGATGGGTGGCACTGATGGGCACTGGTAGGTGACACTGATAGGCAGCACTGATAGGTGGCACTGATGATGAGGCACTGCTGGGCACTGATAGGTGGCACTGGTGGGCACTGGTAGGTGGCACTGGTGGGAACTGCTTAGCAGTACTGCTATGCACTGGTAGGTGGCCCTGGAAGATACTGGTAGGTGGCACTGGTGGGCACTGCTAAGCAGCAGTGGGTGTGGAGTGTGTGGGACCGAAGTCCGTTTACACAAGCCAGTAATCGGCTTTTGTTTATTCCTCATGCTGTGAGCATGAGGAAAAAAAAGATGATTACCGGCTTCTGTTTACATCACGTGATCAGCTGTCAGTGACTGACAGCTGATCACGTGATAAGGGGCCAGGATCGGTGCCTTACTCCGATATGTGATCAGCCGAGTCTCATGGACTTGCTTATCACAGAGCTTGCTGCCCGCTCCCCGCAGGGGGCGCACAGGCAGCGCATTCTCGGGAGGACATACATGGACGCCCTCCCGGCAATTTAGGCCCACACTGTAGCTGTCTTTCGGCTATAGCGCAGGCGCAAAGAGGTTGAAGTGGAAGAAAAGCCTAACACTAGCTATTCTTAAAAATGTTCCCTCCCTCCTCCTCCTAGCTATCTTACATACCCTATGCAAAAAAGATCTGTGTACTTACCTCTTTTTATTCCACTCTGGGCCATGGGAGTCTATGGGTGATACCACAGCTCCCAGAATTCACAGCCATTGTTGAGCACCCTCTTAAGCCAGCAGATCAAATTCGGCTGGTTCAGCAGGAACCAGCCAAATTTTGATCCATATGTGACAGACCCAACCGGTACAGTGGCTTTTGGAGGGGACTGCAGAGTGGCTTCTTGCCTACTGACTATGAACCCTGGCATTTGAGGGAGCTACAAGCATTCATGAAGATGTCCTGTTATATAATGCAAGATGACATGTTATTGCCACATTTAACAGTCAAGGAAGCCATGATGGCCTCTGTCAACTTGAAACTCAATGAGAAG
Source organism: Lithobates septentrionalis (assembly GCA_037952835.1). Lineage (NCBI taxonomy): Eukaryota > Metazoa > Chordata > Amphibia > Anura > Ranidae > Lithobates > Lithobates septentrionalis. The sequence continues at coordinate 298,646 of JBBDGP010002240.1, read as the reverse complement.
ATGGATGAGAAAAGAAAGCTGGGTAATTAGATTTGGACAGCCCTGGGTTTTCTTGAATACTGGGGCCAAACTGTCTGGGTGGGCACTGACCTGAGTCACTTAGGCTTGTCTAGGTGACTAGTTCTTAATTAGATCCAATGGTGGCTGGTGCTCAAAATTTGGGGGGGGGGGGGGGCACAAACAACCTGAAAAATACTGAAAAAACCCCAACAATTGCAGCCTCACTGTGTCCATCAAATGCAGCCACTGTGCCATCAATTGCAGCCATTATGCCCATCAAATGCAGCCATTGTGCCCATCAAATGCAGCCACTGTGCCATCAAATGCAGCCACTTTGCCTTTAATTGCAGCCATTGTGCCCATCAAATGCAGCCACTTGTGCCATCAAATGCAGCCACTGTGCCATCAAATGCAGCCACTGTACCATCAAATGCAGCCACTGTGCCATCAATTGCAGCCACTGTGCCCATCAAATGCAGCCACTGTGACATCAACTGCAGCCACTTGTGCCCATCAAATGCAGCCACTTGTGCCTATCATATGCAGCCACTTGTGCCCATCAAATCCAGCCACATGTGCCTATCATATGCAGCCACTTGTGCCCATCAAATCCAGCCACATGTGCCTATCATATGCAGCCACTTGTGCCCATCAAATCCAGCCACATGTGCCTATCATATGCAGCCACTTGTGCCCGTCATATGCAGCCACTTGTGCCCATCAAATGCCACCACTTGTGCCCATCATATGCAGCCACCTGTGCCCATCAAATACCGCCACTGTGTCCCCCACCCACCCGATGTCTGTCCAGCACTTACTCCATCTTGGTGGCGGGTCAGGCAGCGGGTCACGGTGGTGAGCTGTGAGACGGCTCCTTTGTCCTCAATGCTGTCTTCCATGCGTCTCTTCTCATTCTGCTAGGCGTCCAATCGGAGTGCTTGTGCCTTCAGCCAATCAGGTAACGGTATTAGACCCGCGCTTCCTGATTGGCGGAGAGGCTGTTCCGTGTTAGAAAAGCAAATATTCATTTGCCTTTCTAACACACCTGGGTGGACTGTGAGCGCAATGCTCTGTGCTCCAAGTCCACCTTTTTTGAAGCCTATTAGAGCCTTTTGGCTTTAATCAGGTGCTTCAAAAACACCCCCGCTGCTGTAATTCAGGTGCACTGCGTTCAAAAAGGGGTCGGACGCTTAAATAGGAGGTGGCAGCGGCAGCCATGGATAGATTCATGCAATGCATGAATCTATCCATTGGGGAGGTGGTGTGACAGAGGGGGCGGCGTCCGTGCGCCCTTAATGGACGCACTGCCACTGATTAGATCACTGTTAGAAGTTAGTTGCTAGCTGTTGATTAGCCTACTGTTTATGTTTATGTTAGCTGTTCTGATGATATTACTGTTTACCTTGTTTAGGATAATGTGATCAAGCTCTTTTGTGATTTTGTGTGGTATATATTCTGTGTGAGTTTACAATAATACTTCCAGTTTGCACCTAAGCAAGTGTCGTCTAGTTCTTGGGTGCAATTCTCAGCTATAATACCTGGTTCCTGGTTCCAGAGTGGAGGAAGCTGTATCTTGGCAGAAGCACCCAAGCAGGGTGGCAGGCGGTCCGCCACACTATGTATGTCTGTTTTTTTTCTGAATGATCAAAGCCGCTAGCTATAGCCGGCAACAATGAGCATTGTATTCTGCCAGGAGGGAAGGCCCCCCGCCAGCAGAACACAATAGCTCTGTGGGAAGGATTCCCCCATTGGCACCAAGTGTGTTGATGGGGGAATCAGCACATTTTTTTTTCGTTCATCCAAAAATAAATGTATGGCAAAGCTTACAAAGGGAAGCCACAGCGGCAGGATCATGTGAATGGACTGGACTAAATAAAAGGTAACATAGATCTTTTTTTTACACAGCGTATACAGGATAGGTAGGAGGAAGGGGGAGGGAATGATTTTAAGAGCAGGTAATGTTAAGCTGCTCATAGACCAATCAAAATTCAACCATTTCAGGACCTTTTTAGGACCTGAACAAATTTTGATCCATCTATGAGCAGGCTAATTGTACTGAAGTCGATCTATTGATCAACTTCAGTACAAGTCTGTCAGGTTTTTTTCATGCGATCACTGTCGCTGGCTATAGCTGGCGGCAGTGATCATTGTATTCTGATGACAGGGAAAGCCTCCCGCTATTAGAATACAATAGCACAGCGGGAGGGAGGGGGATTGTGTTCAAGGGGGAATCAAGCGACTTTCTTTTCTTTAACCTGTGGTTGAAGGAATGAAAATTGCATAATGTGTGGCCAGCCTAAGGCTTTTCTTCCATTTTAACAAACAACAGTACTACCTTTTTCTGTTCTGGTGAAATAGCTGTTTGTATCATTAAATACTATCCAAACTGATCCCTGAATGGGAGAGGCTGTGTTCATTATAACCGCCTGGTGCACTTTAAGTACTTTAATGAGCAAAGCTATAGCGTTTGCATCCCTTTTGGAGGTTTTTAAACCTTAGGGAGTATCTTACAAAAAATGAAATTCCTATTGCAGGGAGTGCCTAAGCTTTTACTTGTATCTCAGTGCAGATGTGTGAGAGAATCAGTTCTTTTTGTACATTAGCAAAGAATGCCTCCAGGTTGCCATATTGCATTCAATTTTTAAAAACATTTTTAGAGAATTACAGCGACTTCACGTTGCAATGGAAAGTACATTTTTAATAACATTAAATACAAAATGGCTTGTGCCACAATTTTATATGCTATATTAATTTTAGTAGGAAAGTGGGGTTCTTTTTAAGACACTCTGGGGTTGATTTACTAAAGGAAAATAGACTGTGCAAATTGGGCTTGGATTCCCTGGTCCCAGCAGTCAACAGAGGAGCCCAGGACTCAGAAGAGGTAAGTATACGCTGCTGCGGAGAGAGAGCTTTGGGTGGTCTTTTTTCCTTGCCCTGCATAAAAAAGACCAGTATATCTAAAGCAGTGTTTCTCAATCTTTTTTCACTCCTGGCACCCTTTAAAGTTATGCAAAATCTAAGAGTACCCCAGTGTAAAATGTGAATAAGCCCCCCAATTACACAGTTCTCCTATCACAGAGCCCCCAATTCATACAGTTCCCCCATCACAGAGCCCCCCAATCACACAATCCCCCCGTCACAGAGCCCCCCAATCAAACAGTCCCTTCATCACAGAGCCCTCTAATCACACAGTCTTCTCATCACAGAGCACCCCAATCACACAATCTCCCCCATCAGAGAGCCCCCCAACCCCCAATCACACAGTCCTCTCATCAGAGCCCCCACATCATACAGTTCCCCATCACAAAGCCCCCCAATCATGCAATCCCACCATCACAGAGCCCCCTCAATCACACAATTCCCCCCCCCCCCCATCACAGAGCCTCCTAATCACACAGTTCCTTTATCACAGAGCCCTCCAATCACAAAGTCTTCTCATCACAGAGCCCCCCAATCACACAATCCCCCCCATCAGAGGGCCCCCTCAATCACACAGTTCTCCCATCAGAGCCCCCACATCATACAGTCCCCCATCACAGAGCACCTCCAATCACACAGTCCCTTTATCACAGAGCCCTCCAATCACTCAGTCTTCTCATCACAGAGCCCCCCAATCAAGCAATCCCCCATCAGAGAGCCCCCCTATCACACAGTCCTCTCATCAGAGAGCCCCTCAATCACACAATCACCCCCCTTACATCACAGACCCCATCAGAGTCCTCACCTTACATTATGGTCCCCATCAAAGTCCCCCTTACATCAGGGTCCCCATCAAAGTACCCTCTTACATGGTGGTCCCCATCAGAGTTCCCCCTACATCACGGTCTCCATCAGAGTCCCCCTTACAGCAAGATCCCCATCAAAGTCCCCCTTACATCACGGTTCCCATCAAAGTACCCTCTTACATCAGGAATCCCATCAAAGTCCCCCTACATCATGGTCCCCATCAAAGTCCCCTCTTACATCATGGTCCCCATCAAAGTCCCTACTTACATCATGGTCCCCATCAAAGTTCCCCTTACATCATGGTCCCCATCAGAGTCCCCCTTGCATCATAGCCCCATCAAAGTCCCCTTTACATCAAGGTCCCCATCAAATTCCCCTCTTACATCATGGTCCCCACCAGAGTCCCCCTTACATCATGTTCCCCACCAGAGTCCCCTCATATATTAGTGTCCCATCAGACCTGCGCTGGAGATTGCAGGGGAGGAGGGACAGGGAATACCAACTGATCTGAATCTTCATTCTGTGCACTGGGTCTGAGGATATGCCACTGACCCAGGGCCAGTGCTACCACTAGGCAAACTAGGCAGCCGCCTAGGGCGCACTGCTGCCTAGGGCGCCCAACCACTGGTGTTCCTACTCTCTTCTCTGTGCAGCAAGCAAATAAGTCTTAGCATTAGCAGGCAGCCGCCGCTCCGTTCGCACATAGTGTCAGAGAGGCGCAGCGGCGGTGGAGGACTGTATCTGTGTCCCAACTCCTGAATGAATGGAAGCAAGCAAACATTCATTGATGGGCACTGGTAGGCTGCACTGATGGGCGCTGGTAGGCTGCATTGATGGGCGCTGGTAGGCTGCATTGATGGGCGCTGGTAGGCTGCATTGATGGGCGCTGGTAGGCTGCATTGATGGGTCCTGTTAGGCTGCATTGATGGGCGCTGGTAGGCTGCATTGATGGGCACTGTTAAGCTGCACTGATGGGCGCTGGTGAGACTACATTTGATGGGTGCTGGGGAGGCTGCATTGATGGGCGCTGGTGAGGCAGCGTTTAATGGGCGCTTCATTAAAAAGGTGGGGTATACATGGGCTGGGCAAAGGGTGTGGAGCCAGGGGTGGAGCCAGGGAGGGGAGGCGGCAAAATTAGGTTTCGCCTAGGGTGTCAAAAATCCCTGCACCAGCCCTGCACTGACCCTAGCCATGGGCCAAATCAAATCTTGCAGTGACCTGGGTGAGGCCCACAGGCTGTAGTTTGGAGACCCCTGGGCTAGATGATTATGGACGTCCTCCAGCCAGGAAAGGATGGTTCCAATACACACTATGAGAAGCTCACAGTGTGCAGTGAAATGAGAGGAAGCTATTTCAAGTTGCAGTTCAACTTTAAAAAGTTTACATTGTAAAAACAGGTGTTCTATAAATTAACCCAGAAAGAAAAAAATCTCTGCCTATATACTGAGATCAGTTTGATATACTGTATGACTCTTTTTGCAGTTTGTGACCGAAATGTAGCAATTTTCTATTCTCTCACAAGTCAGAAGTTCTCTTCCAACAGTTGTACAGACACTCTGAGCCCTGCAGGACTGTCTGTACTCCTCTGGATCTGCCCATCATTGTCTGTAATTGTACATTGATTTGCCACGCTGGAGCTTTTCATACAAGCATAGTAATAATTAGAGTGAAAACATCTGGGTTAGACGCATTACAAATCCCATCGCCGGTGACTATAATTACATAAAATACAATACAGTTATTTGTTTGCTGGAGCTATGGGGCATCTTATTGTCTCTGGGGGAAATTAATCTTATTGCTCCAGATAGCAGAGCACAAGCAGTTATCACCCTTCCGCTGCAAACATAATTAGCTATAGGAAAATTTGCTGCGTGCCGGAGAGGTGGTGGAGGGGTGGCCATGCTGGAGAGTGGGAGGTAAGTGATAGCTCTGGGGCCAGAGAGATGAGCATGCACTGTACACTGTTTACCCCAGACCGGCTATGAGCAGTTTTCATTAACAATTGCATTACCCCTCATCAGGACCATCTTACCAAGTGGGCACACCTGGGCACAGCCCAGGGGCCCCAGATGCATCTGGGGCCCAATCAGGGCCAGTCGGATCTAGAGTGAAGCTATTGGCACTAGTGCTAGGGTGGAATTGTATACTGCAGCCCTTAAATGGTTGATTGGGAGCCGTTCTCCCAGTGATTACCCCGGTGGAAGAGAGCATGGAGGAAGGGGAGAGCCATGGGGTCACCGAGCGGTATAGCACGCTGTTACAGCTTACATTGAAATTGCCTCCGCTCTGCTCGCCGTCACACACAGCCCCGCCTCCTCCTGACCCCGTGCCTGTGATCGACGGAATGCGGGTCCAATGCTGGGATGTGTTCTGTCTATCACAGGCGCGGGGTCAGGAGGAGGCGGGGCTGTGTGTCTGCAAGTGAGGCACAGTGAGGCTGCAATGGGGGCACAGTGAGGCTGCGATGTTGGGCACAGTAAGGCTGCAATGTTGGCACAGTGAGGCTGCAAGGGCCACAGTGAGGCTGCAATATTGGGCACGGTGAGGTTACAATGTTGGGCACGGTGAGGCTGCAATGTTGGGCACGGTGAGGCTGCAATGTTGGGCACAGTGAGGCTGTAATGTTGGGAATGGTGAGGCTGCAATGTTGGGCATGGTGAGGCTGCAATGACAGTGAGGCTGCAATGTTGGGCACGGTGAGGCTGCAATGTTGGGCACAGTGAGGCTGCAATGACAGTGAGGCTGCAATTTTGGGCATGGTGAGGCTGCAATGTTGGGCACAGTGAGGCTGCAATGTTGGGCACGGTGAGGCTGCAATGACAATGAGGCTGCAATGTTGGACATGGTGAGGCTGCAATGTTGGCACAGTAAGTCTGCAATGGGGCATAGTGAGGCTGCAAGGGGCACAGTGAGGCTGCAATGGGGGCACAGTGAGGCTGCAATGTTGGGCACAGTGAGGCTGCAATGTTGGGCACGGTGAAGCTGCAATGTTGGTACAGTGAGGCTGCAAAGGGCACAGTGAGGCTGCAAGGGACACAGTGAGGCTGCAATGGAGGCATGGTGAGGCTGCAATGTTGGGCACAGTAAGGTTGCAATCTTGGGCACGGTGAGGCTGCAATGTTGGGCACAGTGAGGCTGCAATGTTGGGCACGGTGAGGCTGCAATGTTGGGCACGATGAGGTTGCAATGACGGTGAGGCTGCAATGTTGGGCATGGTGAGGCTGCAATGTTGGGCACGGTGAGGCTGCAATGACAGTGAGGCTGCAATGTTAGGGAACGGTGAGGCTGCAATGTTGGGCACAGTGAGGCTGCAATGTTGGGCACGTTGAGGGTGCAATGACAGTGAGGCTGCAATGTCGGGCACGGTGAGGCTACAATGTTGGCACAGTGAGGCTGCAATGTTGGGCACGGTGAGGCTGCAATGTTGGGCACGATGAGTCTGCAATGACAGTGAGGCTGCAATGTTTGGCACGGTGAGGCTGCAATGTTGGGCACGGTGAGGCTGCAATGACAGTGAGGCTGCAATGTTGGGCACGGCGAGGCTGCAAAGATGGGCACAGTGAGGCTGCAATGTTTGGCACGTTGAGGGTGCAATGACAGTGAGGCTGCAATGTTGGGCACGGTGAGGCTGCAATGTTGGCACAGTGAGGCTGCAATGTTGGGCACAGTGAGGCTGCAATGTTGGGCACAGTGAGGCTGCAATGTTGGGCACAGTGAGGCTGCAATGCTGGACACGGTGAAGCTGCAATGACAGTGAGGCTGCAATGTTGGGCACGGTGAGGCTGCAATGTTGGGCACAGTGAGGCTGCAATGTTGGGCACGTTGAGGGTGCAATGACAGTGAGGCTGCAATGTCGGGCACGGTGAGGCTACAATGTTGGCACAGTGAGGCTGCAATGTTGGGCACGGTGAGGCTGCAATGTTGGGCACGATGAGTCTGCAATGACAGTGAGGCTGCAATGTTTGGCACGGTGAGGCTGCAATGTTGGGCACGGTGAGGCTGCAATGACAGTGAGGCTGCAATGTTGGGCACGGCGAGGCTGCAAAGATGGGCACAGTGAGGCTGCAATGTTTGGCACGTTGAGGGTGCAATGACAGTGAGGCTGCAATGTTGGGCACGGTGAGGCTGCAATGTTGGCACAGTGAGGCTGCAATGTTGGGCACAGTGAGGCTGCAATGTTGGGCACAGTGAGGCTGCAATGCTGGACACGGTGAAGCTGCAATGACAGTGAGGCTGCAATGTTGGGCACGGTGAGGCTGCAATGTTGGGCACAGTGAGGCTGCAATGCTGGACACGGTGAAGCTGCAATGACAGTGAGGCTGCAATGTTGGGCACGGTGAGGCTGCAATGTTGGGCACAGTGAGGCTGCAATGTTGGGCACAGTGAGACTGCAATGTTGAGCACAGTGAGGCTGCAATGACAGTGAGGCTGCAATGTTGGGCACGGTGAGGCTGCAATGTTGGGCACAATAAGGCTGCAATGACAGTGAGGCTGCAATGTTGGGCACGGTGAGGCTGTAATGTTGGGCACGGTGAGGCTGCAATGACAGTGAGGCTGCAATGTTGGGCACGGTGAGGCTGCAATGTTGGGCACAGTGAGGCTGCAATGTTGGGCATGTTGAGGGTGCAATGACAGTGAGGCTGCAATGTTGGCACAGTGAAGCTGCAATGTTGGGCACAGTGAGGCTGCAATGTTGGGCACAGTGAGGCTGCAATGTTGGGCACGGTGAGGCTGCAATGTTGGGCACGTTGAGGGTGCAATGACAGTGAGGCTGCAATGTTGGGCACAGTGAGGCTGCAATGTTGGGCACGGTGAGGCTGCAATGTTGGGCACAGTGGGGCTGCAATGTTGGGCACGGTGAGGCTGCAATGTTGGGCACAGTGGGGCTGCAATGTTGGGCACAGTGAGGTTGCAATGTTGAGCACGGTGAGGCTGCAATGACAGTGAGGCTGCAATGTTGGGCACAGTAAAGAATTATACTTTGGGACAGGCTTGTAGGGGCCCCAGGGCAATACTTTGCCCAGGGGCCCATGATGCTGTTAAGATGGCCCTGCCACTCAACATTCACACTAGATGTTACGTTTTCCAGTGCAAAGCATAATCCTACATTTTTCAGCACAGCAAAAACCCATGTGCACCATTGCACTACATGTTTGGAGAATGCTTTGCTGGGGTTTTTTCCCTTCCTCTGGATTAACTGTGAGTGAAGGATTGTGTATATGGGATATTATTATTATTTTTTTTTTGGGTTGAACTAGATGGTCTTTTTTCAACCTGACTAAGGCTGGCCATACATTATACAATTTTTTTACAATTTTTTGTACAATTATCTTTAGATTTACCTTCAACAATGTAGTGCAAGGGCCTGCCTAATTGAATACAATTTAAACTGTTGTTTAGGTGTGACCTCATATTATATGTTTTTTGGTAAATCTAAAGGAAAATTGTACAAGACGATTGAACATGTATGGCCAGCCTAACTATGTAACTATGTGCAGCTCAGTGTGCATACCCGGCAAACTCCAGCTGTGCTGGTATGACAGACTCCCATCGTCATGCACAGAATGACATCATTCCTCGACTGGCCAATCAAGAGGCTGAAAACCCGACTGTAGGCTATGATTTACGTGGGATGATGTATGTGTGTGTGTGTGTGTGTGTATATATATATATATATATATATATATACTCACCGGTCACTTTATTAGGTACACCTGTTCAATTGCTTGGTAACACAAATTGCTATTCAGCCAATCATATGGCAGCAACTCAATGCATTTAGGCATCTAGACAAGGTGAAGACGACTTGATGAAATTCAAACCAAGAATCAGAATGGTGAAGAAAGGGAATTGAAGTGACTTTGAACATGGCATGGTTGTTGGTGCCATACGGGCTGGTCTGAGTATTTGGCGCAGGGGAGCCAACCTGCCGCAGTGAAACTGCGGCGACTGGTCTGGAAGCCGTTACTTACCCTTTTTTTTTGTTGTTTCTCCTTTAGGGGGGGTGTGGCAGGGGGCGTGCCCTATGCCTACATACATTTGCTAGTAGGTGTCCCTCATTCCCATCTCAAAATGTTGGGAGGTATGGTAAAAGGAATTTATGTCACTCTGGGGTTGTTTGATTGGTCAAAAGACAAGTCATACTATTTCAAACTAGGAGCAAAATCTTATCTTGTTCGTGCAAGTCGGTTGGAAGTGGACCGATGCAGGACAGATGTAGGACAGATGTAGCAGGGCAAAGTAGGATGACAGTCGTGTCGTACTAGTGTGAACCCAGCCTTAGAACAGGAAACTGAGGCTACAATTTGCACAGGCTCACCAAAATTGGATAATAGAAGAGTGGAAAAATGTTGCCTGGTCTGATGAGTCTTAATTTCAGCTGTGACATTTTGCAGTGCTCAGATACATTTTAGTTTTGCTTTATGCCCCTTTCACACTTGTACGACTTGTCCTACGATTTGGGACTACCATTCATATTAGTACTACTTCAAGTCATGCCGACTTCAAAGTAGTCCCTGCACTACTTTGGTCCAACTTTGATCCTACTTCATCCGACTTTGGCAAGCGACTTGTGCTCCGATGATCTTGAAGGGGAACTCCACGTCAAATTTAAAAAAAAAACTGGCATGGGTTCCCCCTCCAAGAGCAAACCAGGCCCTTCGATCTTGTATGGATTTAAGGGGAACCCCCACGCCGAAAAAACTGCGTGGGGGTCCCCCCAAAATCCATACCAGACCCTTATCCAAGCACATAGCCTGGCAGGTCAGGAAAGGGGGAGGGGTGGGTGCTTTGGGGCCCCACCCCAAAGCACCTTGTCCCCATGTTGATGAGGACAAAGATCTCTTCCTGACAACCCTGGCCGTTGGTTGTCGGGGTCTGCGGGCGGGGAGCTTATCGAAATCTAAGAGCCCTCTTTAACAAGGGGGCCCCCAGATCCCAGCCCCCCCCACCCTATGTGAATGAGCATGGGGTACATTATACCCCTACCCATTCACCTAAAAAAAAAGTGTCAAAAGAAAACATAGTACACAGGTTTTTTAAGTAATTTATTTAGGCAGCTCCAGGATCTCTTCTGGGGCATGATGGGCGGTGACGTCATAAGGGGCGGGCCTCCAGGGACCCCACCCCATGCCAATTTAAGTTGTGGCACACCGCGCACCCAGCATTAAAGTGGGAGAGAGCATTGAGTAAACATCGGAAGAAGTACAGAGGGAGAAGACAGCAGAGAAGACCAGGCAAAAGAGCGAGAAGACAGTGGAGAAAATCTGGCAGAGGCAGAAGACAGCGGACAGAGGGAGAAGAACCAGAGAGGATTAGAAGACATCAGTAGGAGCGGAGAAGACCCGGAGAGGGAAGAAGAAACGGCAGAGGCAGAAGACATCAGTGGAGGAGGCAGAAGGTGTTGCCAGAAGAGGGGAGAAGAACCGGAGAGGGGAGAAAATGTCCTAAGTAACCCTGGAGCTGCCTAATAAATTACTTAAAAAACCTGTGTACTGTGTTTTATTTTTGACACTTTTTTTAGGTGAATGGGTAGGGGTACAATGTACAATGTACCCCATACTCATTCATATAGAGTGGGGGGGTCGGGATCTGGGGCCCCCTTGTTCCCCCTTCCAGATTCTGATAAGCTCCCCACCCGCAGACCCCGATAACCAACGGCCAGGGTTGTTGGGAAAAGGGCCTTGTCCCCATCAACATGGGGGCAAGGTGCTTTAGGGTGAGGGGCGCAGGGCCCCCCCCCCGCGCCAAAGCACCCACCCTCCCATGTTGAGGGCATGCGGCCTGGTAGGGTTCAGGAGGGGGGCGCTTGCTCGTCCCCACCCTCTTTCCTGACCTGCTGGGCTGTGTACGTCCGGCGTGGGGGTTCCCCTTAATATCCAGACCAGACTGACACAGCCCGGCAGGTCAGGAAAGAGGGTGGGAACGAACAAGCTCTCTCCTGAACCGTACCAGACCGCATGCCCTCAACATGGGGGTGTGGGTGCTTTGGGGCAGGGGGGGCCCTGCGCTCCCCCATCCCAAAGCACCTTGCCCCCATTTTGATGGAGACAAGGCCCTTTTCCCGACAACCCTGGCCGTTGGTTGTTGGGGACGGGGAGCTTATCGGAATCTGGAAGCCCCCTTTAACAAGGGGGCGCCCAGATCCCGCCCCCCCACCCTATGTGAATGAGTATGGGGTACATTGTACCCCTACCCATTCACCTAAAAAAAGTGTCAAAAATAAAACACATTACACATGTTTTTAAAGTAATATATTAAGGCAGCTCCAGCGTCTCTTCCAATCTCTTCTTCCCTCTCCGGCTCTCCTGCCTTCTGCCTCTACCGGTTCTTCTCCCCTCTCCGGGTATTCTAGCCCTCTCCGGGTCTTCTCCCTCTGTCTTCTGTCTCTGCCGGGTCTTCTCCGCAGTCTTCTTGCTCTTTTGCCGGGTCTTCATGCTCTTTTGCTGGGTCTTCTCCCTCTGTTCTTCTTCCGATGTTGACTCGACGGTCTCTCCCGCTCTAATGCTGGGTGTGCGGTGTGCCACTACTTATATTGGCACCGGGCGGTGACGTCATAAGGGGCGGAGCCTCCATATGACATCACCCAGTGACCCTACCCCATGCCAATATAAGTAGTGGCACATCGCGCACCTAGCATTAGAGCAGGAGAGAGCGTTGTGTCAACATCGGAAGAAGAACAGAGGGAGAAGACCCAGCAAAAGAGCAAGAAGACCCGATAAAAGAGCAAGACGACAGCGGAGAAGACCCGGCAGAGGCAGAAGACAGCGGACAGAGGGAGAAGAACCGAAGAGGGCTAGAAGACGTCGCCAGAAGAGAGAGAAGAGCCGGAGAGGGGAGAGGAAGTCAGAAGAGACACCAGGGCTGTCTAATAAATTACTTTTAAAACCTGTGAAATGTGTTTTATTTTTGACACTTTTTTAAGGTGAATGGGTAGGGGTACAATGTACGCCATACTCATTCACATAGGGTGGGGGGCTGGGATCTGGGGGCTCCCTTTGGTAAAGGGGGCTTGCAGATTACAATAAGCCCCCCACCCGCAGACCCCGACAACCAACAGCCAGGGTTGTCGGGAAGAGGCCCTTGTCATCAAGATGGGGACAAGGTGCTTTGGGGTTGGGGGGCGCAAGGCCCCCCTGACCCAAAGCATCCATCCCCCCATGTTGAGGGCATGTGGTCTGATTCAGGAGGGGGGATGCTCGCTCGTTCCCACCCCCTTTTCTGACCTGCCAAGCTGTGTGCTCGGATAAGGGTCTGGTATGGATTTTGGGGGGAACCCAATGCCGTTTTTTTGGCATGGGGTTTCCCCTTAAAACCCATGCCAGACTGAAGGACCTGGTATGGTCTTGGAGGGGGAACCCATGCTGTTTTTTTTTTTTTCATTTTACGTGGAGTTCCCCTTCAAGATCATCAGAGCACATGCCAAAGTTGGATCAGTTAAGACGGCGATCCGACTTTGATCCGACTTCAGTGATATTTAATGGACTGCAGTAGGATCAAAGTCAGACCAAAGTAGTGCAGGGAGCATTTTCAAAGTCGGACCAATTTGTGTTGGACCAGTTAAGACGTCTCCCATAGGGAAACATTGATTTTCACACGTCATGCGACATGAGCTCCCAACGTCAGAGCGTTTGTCGTAGGTTTTTATTTATTTTATTTTTTTAGGTAGAATCAAAGAAGAAGCAATCAAATGAGTTGGACTTTTGTTGTTGTTTTATTATGGGATGAAAACAGAGAGAATTCTCTGTCGGCGTTTCTACCTTTGCTTTCCCCGTACCATGGGATTTTCCTCTCTGCTGCTACAGATGTTGCAATATAAATTAAAAATCCAACAGTAAGACTCCCTCCAGGCAGCAGCAGGTAAGTAGATGCAGAGCTATGGCTGCCAAGAGATTTGGGAAGTCACTGATTCATTTGACCCATCAGCCCATCTTAGTGAGGCCCAGTCTATCCTTTCAATAAAACAGCATATGCAGCTCAATTTCAGTGTTTTCTGATCTTGGCACCAGCCGAGTAATGATTGACAGTAAACCAGCAGACTTGTGCTCTGAACAAGATGATTCCTACCGAGCTGCCCCTCTGGAATTGCCCCTGAATGGCCTCCAAACATCAACAGCTTGATAGGCCACATGTTTTCATGTCTCAGGTGAAAATCCCTCACTATGTGGATCACTTTACGTTATCCATGTTGGCTCACAATCTAACAGAAGGTGTGCGGGGAAGATCCCAATAGTATACTCATCAATCGATACAAGCTACTCGTCCTGAATCTATAAAAGCCCTTTAGCCTTACTACTACACTATATACTTCTGTCCAACCAGATGCATCATCATCATCCATTGCATTTCTTGTCATTGTTGATTGTTAGTAGATGGAATTCCATAATAAAAGGGTTCTCAAGTTTTGTTGGAATTTCGTTTTTACTGGGATATCTCCACACCAGTTTCTTTTAGAGCAAATGTTAAAAAAATAAAAACACAACCACCATGTAAAAAAAGTAGGTAAATAATACCTACCTGGTGAATCAAATGTATCTCTTGAAGACCTAAAGCTGGCCACAGATGGTTTGAATCTTGGGCCAGTTCAGCAGGCACAATAGGAGAGAACACAATAGCTCCGCAAGAGAGATTCCCCCCATCAACACTGACTGGAAAGAAAATCATATCATCTATGACCTGCCTAACGGGTCGTACACAAAATGAGAATATCAGACGAATGAATGGCCGTTTTCTTTTGCATACCAGTCTCTATAGAAAATGGAGAGGTTACTCAATTTATGAAAGTTCTCGTACGACAGAATACAACATCGGAAGTGATGATATGTATTGTATTTGTATTGTATTTTCGGACGAAAATGAAAATCTTACGACCTGGTATGATATGAGAACATTTTTTGTGTTTGCCCCTTTAGATAATTTCGGATGAACTGTCATGATCGCTTCTCAAAAGCTGTGTACTAACAATCAGATTATCGATTCGAAAGCGGTATTTTTCGTATGATTTCCTGATCGTGTGTACCAGGCTCAAAGTGGTTGTAAAGGCTGAAGTTTTTTTTTACCTTCGTGCATTCTATGCACGAAGGTAAAAAACCTTCAGTGTGCAGCCCCCCCCCCCCAATACTTACCTAAGCCCGATCTCGATCCAGCGATGTGAACGAGACCCGAGGCTCTCCCTCCTGATTGGCTGAGATGCAGCAGCAGGAGCCATTGGCTCCCGCTGCTATCAATCACAGCCAGTGAGACGGGGGCGGGGCTGAGTCATGTTCCCTGTGTCTTATAGGCTTGCTATGGGGGCACTCGGCAAGGGGGAAGGGCCTTGAGAGCTGTCGGGGGACCCGAGAAGAGGAGGATCAGGGCTGAGCTGGGCAAAACTGATGCACAGGGCAGGTAAATATGACATGTTTGTTATTTTTTTAAATAAAAAAATTTCTGTTCAATCACTTCAGGCGCTCCACTGGTATCATTTTGGATGTATCGGATAACTGGTCACCCACTGGTCTATAGTGATGAAGTGGGCAGCGGAAAGAAATCACAGAATTCAGAGGGGGGCTAAGTATCTGACACACCCAGAATGCTGATACCAGTGGCACCCATAGCGCTTTCAAGAGTGATTTGACTCAGCACCCGATTATGTTTACATTTTTTTTGCGGCAAGCAAATGCTGATTTTGCCACATGGAAAAACGTGCAAAAACGCAACAAAATGTTTAGTTCAAAACGTGTAAAGCTGGGTACACGCTATACAATTTTCTGTAGATTTTTTCCTTGAGATTTACCAAAACCATATAAAATGAGGTCAAACCTTAAGAGTTTCAATTTGTATGCAATCAGGCAGGCCCTTGCACTACATGGTTTTGGTAAATCTAGGGGAAATCGGACAACATAAGTTGTATAGTGTGTATGGGATCTTAAGCCTCGTACACACGGTACGATTGTTGGCCAACCGAGCATCTGATTTTTGTCCAAAGGGCGTGTGCCAGGATCTTGTCTCGCATACAAAAGGTACACAATTTTCGTGCCACAAACACGAACGTAGTGACGTACTACGAGGAATTTCAGCTCTTGAGCGCCACTCTTTGGGCCCCTTCTGCTAATTTCGTGTTTGGTGGGCATTGATTCCGAGCATGCATGTTTGTATATTCGACTTTTGTGTGACAGATTTATGTACTGACCATACGAAAATCTGACGTCAAACCGCTGTCTGCCGAAAATTTACTAGCCTGTCATACAACATTTGTTGCCGGAAAATTGAACAACAATTGTCAAAAGGAGCGTACTAACGGTAAGATTTTAAGACAACAGTCTGTCAACAGACAATCCCCTGCCTACAATCGAACCGTGTATATGAGGCTTAAGTCTCAAAAAATAAAAGAGCTACATGAGCTACAGTGAGGGAAAAAAGGATTTGAACCCCTGCTGATTTTGTACGTTTAACAACAAAAATATCCAGAAAAGCACATTTCAAAAAAGTTATAAATGATTTGCATTTTAATGAGTGAAATAAGTATTTGAACCCCTATCAATCAGCAAGATTTCTGTCTCCCAGGTGTCTTCTATACAGGTAACCAGCTGAGATTAGAAGCACTCTCTTAAAGGGAGTGCTCCCAATCTCAACTTGTTACCTGTATAAAAGACACCTGTCCACAGAAGCAATCAATCAATCAGATTCCGATCTCTCTACGATGGCCAAGACTAAAGAGCTGTCCAAGGATGTCAGGGACAAGACTGTACACAAGGCTGGAATGGGCTACAAGACCATCGCCAAGCAGCTTGGTGAGAGGGTGACAACAGTTGGTGCGATTATTCGCAAATGGAAGAAAGACAAAATACCTGTCAATCTCCCTCGGTCTGGGGTTCCATGCAAGATCTCACCTCGTGGAGTTTCAATGATCATGAGAACGATGAGGAATCTGCCCAGAACTAAACGGGACAATCTTGTCAATGATCTCAAGACAGCTGGGACCATAGTCACCAAGAAAACTATTGGTAACACACTACGCCATGAAGGACTGAAATCCGGCAGTGTCTGCAAGGCCTCCCTGCTCAAGAAAGCCCATGTACAGGTCTGTCTGAAGTTTGCTAATGAACATCTGAATGATTCAGAGGAGAACTGGGTGAAAGTGTTGTGGTCAGATGAGACCAAAATCGAACTCTTTGGCATCAACTCAACTCGCCATGTTTGGAGGAGGAGGAATGCTACCTATGACCCCAAGAACACCATCCCCATCGTCAAACATGAAGGTGGAAACATTATGCTTTAGGAGTGTTTTTCTGCTAAGGGGACAGGACAACATCACTGCATAAAAGTGACAATGGACATGGCCATGTACCATCAAATCTTGGGTGAGAACCTCCTTCCTTCAGCCAGGGCATTGAAAATGGGTCGTGGATGGGTATTCCAGCATGACAATGACTCAAAACACACGGCCAAGGCAAGAAAAGAGTGACTCAAGAAGAAGCATATTAAGGTCCTGGAGTAGCCTAGTCAGTCTCCAGACCTTAATCCCATAGAAAATATGTGGAGGGAGCTGTAGGCTCGAGTTACCAAACATCAGCCTCAAAACCTTAATGAGAGGATCTGCAAAGAGTGGGACAAAATCCCTCCTGAGATGTGTGCAAACCTGGTGGCCAACTACAAGAAACGTCTGACCTCTGTGATCACCAACAAGGGTTTTGCCACCAAGTACTAAGTCATGTTTTGCAAAGGGGTCAAATACTTATTTCACTCAATAAAATGCAAATCGATTTATAATTTTTTTGAAATGCGTTTTTCTGGATATTTTTGTTGTTATTCTGTGTCTCACTTGCCCAAATGGGTGATAAACGATATCAAAGCTGATACAAATTACAGCAATTTACATCTTGTTTAGAATATAAAAAAAAAAAAAATAGAATGTTCATAGCAGTGGGACAGTGGCATACATAATCAGCAAAGGGCTACATTGGGGGAACAATCCCCCCCCCCCCATTTAAAGGGGTTGTAAAGGTACGTGTTTTTTCACCTTAATGCATCCTATGCATTAAGGTGAAAAAACACCTTGCAGTCACCAGCCCCCTACCCCCCCCCCCCCCCCCATTTTACTTACCTGAGCCCAGAATTTCCGTTGGCGCTTTCCCAGTCGTCTCTCTCTCCACGGGTTCCTAGCTCTTGATTGGATAGTTTGATAGCAGCGCAGGCATTGGCTCCCGCTGCTGTCAATCAAATCCAATGACGTGGGCGCCGGGGGCGGGGCCGAGCCCTGCATTCGACCTCTATGGACACCGAATGCTGGACTGAAGACAAGGTAAACCTCTCGGGAGATCGCTTCTCCGAGGGGGTTATCTAATGCGGGAGGAGCCCAGAAATGGATGTTTGGGGTCACCCTGTGCAAAGCGAGCTGCACAGTGGAGGTGTGACTTGTTTGTTATTTAAAAAAAATAAAAAGATTATCCTTTAGTATCACTTTAATTACAGGGAATAGTTGAGACATCATGAAAGATATCCCTTCTATTTTTACCTATATGGCAGCAGGGGAGGGTATCAACACCGGCCCGATACACACCAGATAGTTCCCTAAATCCCAGAGGGCCCTACAGAGTCTGTAAAAACTGCACATCTGCCCTAGAGTCCAATAACTCTGAAGATCCAAACCTGTACAACGGAATTGTGGTAGATCAGGTGAACAATTTTTTCGGGTATTTATTCCTTTTCTCATCACTAGTCAGGCACATTCAATTTAACCAAAAGATATATATATATATATATATATATATATATATATATATATATATATATATATATATATATATACATATATATATATATATATATATATATATATGTATATATATATATATATATATAAAGAAAAAAAAATTCTACTACCACTTCAGCTTGTAAATTGATTTTTTTACATTTGCATTATTCCTTAATTTTGTGCAATAGAAAGTAATGAAAACAGAAGAGACAGCATGTTCAGGAACATTATTACAGTAGTATAGTCAGAGAATGTGTTCTTTCTTTTAATGCTTCCTGCTCCATCTGAAGAGTGAGTCATCTCAGAACCTTTTTTTTCTTCAATGAAATGGCAAAGCCTTGTAATTTCACTTTATGTGGCGAGCCAGATGATAAAAAAAAAAAAAAAAATCAGAATTGATTTTATTTTTAGGCTTGAGCAGTTCTGTTTTATTATAAAAAAATCTGTCACAATCATGACACAGTTTTATTTTTTGCTCACTGCTCGGAAAATTTAAAAAAAAAGGCAATCTGGTCTGATGGAAAAGAAGGATATCGTTTTATAATGAGCTGTTGCAATTACCAACCATCACCAATTAACTCCTACGTTCCTTGAAATATACAGTCCTGGACGTGACACACTGGGACATTTTGCATCTGTGCGTCTGTGCCCGCCCCCCGCTCTGCATAATGCTGATTGCCAGTGCGTCTTGACGGAACTGGAGAAACTCCTACTGCATTATAGTAAGGGAGATTTTGTTTTTTGGTTTCCGTTTTGGTTCAGATCTAATCAACCATTAAGTGCTGAGGAAATAGAGTAGCCAGTGGTCAATCCCAATAAGAATTCATTGACAGGTGCATTTGACCTGCAGATGACCATCTTCTGACTTGAATTTGAACTGCTTCAAGTGGATTTTGCATCCCAGTAGACTTGTATGGGAATGCAAAACCCGTCTGAAGTGTAGAAAAAAAACACAGGCCCTTAGAGACATGGGGACTTTATCAGCAATATTTTTTTCACACAAAAGGTCATTGTTTTTCAAAAATTACAGTGAGGATATGTTATAAAGTCAGTTTTGATGTAAACGCCCATCTTCATTTTCTTACACTATCTCTTCCAAGCTGCAACTAACTGATACAGGTAAATGATAATAATAATCTGGCTACTATTACAAATGAACAGATCCATTTTATTGAACCGGGTTTTAACCTAGGCTGGGCAATTTTGCACAAATGATTGCTATAGATCCCTGATCCACCAAGTAAGAACTAGTAAAGGGATTCTTTTGGACTTCTTTTCAATTTTGCTCAGCGGGAAAGAACAAGAACTTCTGACTCACGTTTTCCAATGCCAAGGAAACTACCTGGTAGAAATGCCTTGTTTATAATGATTGGCACAAAGTATGGGTAACACTACTCTCAGAATGATTTCAAAGTCTTCGCTCCTACTCTCAGAATCCCCATTGGGACTTCCAGAATCCATGATTTCCACTGGTGCTAGGAAAATTCATGCCATGACTTTCAATGGTATCTACAGAATCCAGGACTGCCGTGACTTCCAGAGTTCCTGGTAGTAGTTCCTATTAATATTTGAGCACCAGTGTCATTGTCAGGGGTTAGGCCCAAAGACCCGTAGTTATAGCAGTAGAGAGGCTCACACCGAGCAACTGGAAAAGTATACAAGCAGGTCACCCTGGCGGATGACGGGGGTTAACCTGAGGTGTGGGGGTCTAAGTACTAACCAGTGTTCACCAGAGCTCCTGATGGTAGAGATGGGTTTTGGTGCATGTTAGTACCAGGTTGAGGTCCTCAGGTTCACCCACCAGGAGGTCAGCAAGCTGGGGTCCAGGTAGCAGATATAGCAGGTAGGAATCAAGCAGAACCATAGACAAGGAACAAGCCAAAGGTCGGTAACGATTGGTTGCAAAGATTTGGATGGACGAGGAGTAACAAGAGCTAGATATTGGCTGGAGAGAGCACAGTAATCTGGCAAATGGGAAGTGCAGAGACATGGCTTAAAATCAGGAAGTTCATGGGAGGAGCAAAGAGTTCAAGGTTCAAATAAAACAAGACATAAGGTGATTCGTCAGATTCGGCGACCCGTCAGAATTTGTAATGGAAGTGACGTTCTGCCATTTTGCTACACCCTTATACCCTTGCACCTTATAAGCTCCGTTTACTGTTAAAAATAAGTGTGAAATGCAAAACTCCGGTGGGTGTAACAAGATGTTCACTTGCCCCCTTCTCAATGTATCCTTACTGTGGAGGAATGCAGGATGTAGCAAGATGGCAGCGAAGGAACGTCACTTCCGTTACAAATTCTGACGGGTCGCCAAATCTGATGAAACAAAGGCAAGGTTGTTTAGGCAATCAGGCAGGGCGCTGTCCAGCATCTCAACAAGAGGAGTTACTTCCAGACACAGCAGAGGTCCTGGGTTCAGGTCCAGGGCCTGATGGACAGTCTTTGAAGTGGCTGAAATACTTGAGCTTGACCTCTCTATGCTCTTGCTTGCTAAGCCTGCCTAGAACTCTGCTCAGACATGACTTCTCTCTCACCTGCTGCCTGACTTTTCCCCTGTCTTGACCATGCTGCAGCCCTGTGAACAGTCTCCACACCATGGCCTCTCTGTTTCGGCCACCCCTTGGTGGGGTGCTCCTAAGGACTATAACCTGGTGACAATTTGAAGTAGAAGTGCGATTTGTTTACTTGCACATCAAAATTCGGACAAAATTTTTGTTAACAGGTGATTCGATGTATCCAAATCTGCGAATCACAATAGTAACGAATTTCAACAAATCCTAAATCCGAATACGGCCCTTTGCCTGCTTTTATCTGGCCCTTGGGGCAGTATTTCATTCACTGACACCAATGAAGGGGCACAGGTCCTCCCAATTACACCATCAATGGGGCCCAATAATACCAATGATGGGGGACCATTCCTCCCAATGACACCAGTGATGGGGCACAGTTTCTCCCAATGACACCAAAGACCGGGCACTATTCCTCCCAACGATACCAACGATGGGGCACAGTTGCCCCCAATGACCTCAACAATGGGGGCACTATTGTTCTCACTGACACCAAAAATGGGACATTGTTTACTTTAACTGATGCTGGGATAATTTTTTTTTCACAGAGAGAGAGACATGTTCATACCTGATGATCCTATTATGTCGGTTTTCCATCATCTCCCTAAAATCTATAAGGGATTGGATCCCCTTACCGGGAAACTGATCGTTGCCGGCATTGGATCCCTTAACAAATGACTGGGGGATTGGGTGAACAGCCAGCTGCAGCCTTTAGTAATTGGTCTTCTGGGTTTTTGAGGGACACGAAGCAACTCCTGGTGAAATTTAAAGATTTAGAATAGGGAGACAATTATGGATGGATTACTTGTGATGTATCGAGTCTTTACTCGAGTATTCCACATTCTTTGGCACTACAGGTTATTGCCTTCTTCCTTAAAGAATCTGGTAGATATTCATTGGTTCTTCAGGAGTTCATTTTATTTAGTCTAGAGTTTTTGCTCACACATAATTTTTTCAAGTTTGACGGGTGCTATTATCTTCAGAGATGCGGTGCCTCTATGGGGGCGAAATTTTTGCCCTCATTGGCCAACCTTTATATGGGGTGGTGGGAGAGGACCCGCATCTTTGAACATAATAGCCCCCACCGTTTGAACACCGTTTTCTATTGTCATTACATAGGCGATCTGCTGTTCATTGTATCCAATCACCAAACAGATATTGATGTATGGCTTGACTACTTGAATGACAATGAACTCAATTTATAATTTACGGGCCATTCCCATGCCAGATACATCAAGTTCCTTGATGTGCAGTTGTCTGGTGAGGGCAACACCATTGTCACTGGTTTATATAGGAAGCCATCTGCTGGTAATGCTCTGTTGCGGGCCGATTTTAGCCATCCAAGGCACACTATCAGGGGCATACTGGTCGGCCAGGGTAGTAAGGACACCAACTTCACCAGGGAGGTCACATGGTTTGCAGATTCAAACACAGAGGTTATTCCGATGCGATTTTGAATCGAGCTTTACACATCGCAATTCCCAGGAATGATTTGCTGTCTGACACAAGTTCTAGGGAGCATTAAGATACAGTAGGGGGCATCCCTCATCTTCTACAGTCAGTATTCCAGTGTTCTCTACCCCATTCAGTATAAAATTTAACAAAATAAGAAACACAGTTAATAAATATCTTCCCGTTTTGTTTAATGATCCTATTTACTCTCCGATACTTTCGTGCAGACTGAAGGATCGTCTCTATGATCATTTAGGAGACATTGAGAAAAAACACTCCACGACTGTAGCCAACATTGGAACATAGTCCATAACAAGGATGTGTCCAGTTTTTTTATTCAGGGGATTGAAGCTATAGTGACACCCAGGGGCGTCGCTAGGGAGGGGCTATAGCCCCAAATCTGGGGCCCATAGCCCTGAGTCTCTTGCCGCAGGGTCCCTGCCTAACCAGCTGATCGTGGCTGCGGCGGGTGGGCGTGCTGCATGAGAGAGGCAGATGAGAGGAGAGAAGCGAGCGGGAGGACGAGCAGAGATGACATCATCTCTCTCTGCCCGCTCCACATCACCGCTCTTCCGCCCTCACAGCTGGGCCTCTTTAATGTGGGAGCGAGGTGCGGTGGGGAGCAAAGAGATGACATCATCGCTCACTGCCCGCCACACATCAGTGCTCTTCCGCCCTCACAGCACGGGCCTCATCAATGTCGGAGGTGCAGCGGGGAGCAGTGAGATGACATCGTCACTCACTGCCCGCCACGCATCACAGCTCTCCCGCCCTCACTAAATGGACCAGTGCTGCCAGCCTGCCACCAATGCAGCGACAATGCACATTTGGTGGCACTGGCTGGCATTGCAAATGACAATCCACATCAGTTAGCAAGTGACAACCCACATCTGGTGCCAGGCAATGTGGCAAGTGACAACCCGCATCAGGTGGCAGGTGACGTGGCAAGTGAAATCTGCAAATTGTGACAGGTGACGTGGTAAGTGACAATCTGCAAATGGTGGCAGGTGATATGGCAAGTGGCAATTCGCATCAGGTGGCAGGTGACGTGGCAAGTGACAATCTGCAAATGGTGGCAGGTGATGTGGCAATCTGCAAATGGTGGCAGGTGACGTGGCAAGTGACAGTCCGCATCAGGTGGCAGGTGACGTGGCAAGTGACAATCTGCAAATGGTGGCAGGTGACGTGGCAAATGACAATCCACATCTGGTGCCAGGTGACAATCCACATCTAGTGGCAGGTGATGGTGGCAAGTGATACGCTGCATCTGGTGGCAGGAAATGGGGCAAGTGACACGCCCAGGGCTCCCACTGATTATGCATTATGGTGAGTTGAACTATTTCATTTTATATTACAATGTAACGATAGAAACAATGTGCTTCAATCACCCTGGAAAAATTGCTTACCACCCCCCCCCCCCCCCCCCCAAACCCCCGGGCCTGCAAAATGTTGGTGACCGCTGCTGTGGGCTCTAGCCCCAGATCTTTTGCAGACCTAGTAACGCCCTTGGTGACACCCCCTAGGGGAGGCAATAGATTTGGAGCGCTTGGCAAGAGGGAAGTTTACTATATTTTTTCCCTCAATACCAGGAAACCAGCAGGATTAAATTTTGAGTGGGATGTCTCATATTATTATGATTAACTCTCAATTGAGTTTTTTTTCATATATACATTTTTTATGTTTAAACTGATGTTTTATATGGGGTTTTTCCTGCGTTTTTTCTGCGTGGTTTTTGTTGGTTCTTCCTTCTTTTTTTGCATATTTTCTGTTTTTTTTTGCTGTTTTGCTGCTGTTTTTCTGGTGATTATATATCCCAATTAGTTTTCAGGTCTCCCGAGATTTAGATATTTGTCAGGGTTCTTCTAAATATTATTTTTGCATGTTCATGTGGTTAAATGGTGGCGTTCTTTGATGTAGTCATCACTAATTAATAGAGTTTTTTTTAACTATTTACTAGACATCATCACACCGCCACTTTGTATTTGTGCCCTTATTCCTTAGTGGCACTCCATGAACCGAAGTTCCTACATATAAACATGGTACATTCCAACATGTTTTGGTAGATTTTTAGACATTATTTCTAAACACGAAAGAGGGGGGGGGTGGTGCTGCGCTAACCAGAGATGTCTCTACTAATGGGAATAAATATTAAATCCTGATATTCACAGGTCATGGGAAGATTAAATGGTAAAAAACATCAGCAAATCGCATAGGATAAAAGTATGTGAATCCAATAAATACTTGTATATATAGGGATAGGTACTGGTGTAGGGTAATAACACATAGATTGGTAAAACTCAGTAAATCGCATAAGTAGATATGGTGAAAAATAAATATATGAATCCAATCAGTGCTTAAGATTAAAAAATAGAAGGTAATAAATACTGGTGTACGGTTAAGACAAATATTAGCAACCAATTAAAATATATTGACATGTGTAGAAATCCACTGTGACTAATGGTGCTCGTGCTCTTGTGACTAAAAACTCAAAAAATTCATTTGTTAAAGTGCAACAATCGATGAAAGCAAACAGTCATAACACAAGTGGTAAATGGCAACCAAGTGACATAAATAAAGCACACAAGATGGTCGCTTTATCCTAATATTGCGACCTTCTACGATAGTGCGACTATAGTGTGAGTGATCTTATATGTGGCTAAACCACTCTAATCATAAGGTGTCCAAAAAAATAATTATAAAAATAATAATTCAAAGTGTCCAAAGCAAAACAGTATTCAGCAAGCCAGTGTTTTTAAAACGTAATCCTTCCAATGGCAGTGAGGTGTTATTTCTAAAACATTCTCTCTCTTGTTCGTGCAGCATGCACTAGGGTAGACAGTGGCCCCTTACCTAGCGGTGCTAGGTCAACCGCATATGAGTTGTTTAACTCTCGTGGTCCTGGGTCTCTCCTGTGTCTCTGTGTCCAGATTTGCTGACTCTACAAGATCCTGTATGGGGCTGGTATGTGTCTAGCTGAGGTCCTGGGACAGTGCCGCTCCTAACTCCTCCTCCACATCACATCTCCATTATATGCAAAATAGGATAAAGTGCCCAGATAGTGAAGTATGTTTTTTATAGGTCACTTTATTCACATAAGTCATATACAAGGTACTCACATTTAGCAGTTTTTTCAGAGCATAATATCCGACGAGCAGCGAACTCGTACCGCATTCAGCAAAGTGAAACGAAAATGAAAAAAGCCTATTCCGTCCCTACGCGTGACGTCACTAGACCACGTGACTTCTTCAGGGGATAAACGAAATAGGCTGCTGTGTGTCTTAAATAGTCTCTCTCATTAGTGTAAATGGGCGGCCATTTTCTTGAAGCCGCGCCGGCGATCGTTAGATCACTCATGTGCGCGGCCATTTTCTCGGTTGGTAAAAGGTCTGGCCAATGGGTTTCGATGGGAGGAGATCAAATTGTTAATGTGTTTCCATGGTGATAGGGCGAAACACCCTTATCTCGTTTGTATATCCCATCGAATTCTGTGAGGGTGGAGACTCATTGGTGTATCGAAAAATAATAAAATTAAAGGCTAATACTGGGTGGTGTTTCTCTGTGACAATGTGAAAAGACATTCTAAAAATCTTTATTGAACATATTAGACTTAAAATGTAGGGCCCTCAAGTATAAAAACTTGTGAGCAGCTATAGGGACATTTAAATGAGTGAAAGGGACCGGTTTCTTCAGTATCAAAAGTCTGTATAAATATATATATAAAAACATGGTGATACGTTAGTTCCTTCACAGGGAGGGGGTGGAATAGGCTTATTTCCCCCATCCTTTAAACAATGCACTTGATAAACAGGGAGGGGGGGGGGGGGGGATGGGGAAAGGAATAAAAAATCAGGGGGATATATATTAGCATCCAGACTCAATATTTAAACGGGAGGAGATTGTACACTATTCATTGGAAATCACATAAAAAGTCATATTTTAAAACGCTTAAAGAAGTCGCATATAAAATCGCTAAAACACTGACATATTGAAAATCCAGTGTTTTAGCGATTTTATATGCGACTTCTTTAAGCGTTTTAAAATATGACTTTTTATGTGATTTCCAATGAATAGTGTACAATCTCCTCCCGTTTAAATATTGAGTCTGGATGCTAATATATATCCCCCTGATTTTTTATTCCTTTCCCCCCCCCCCCCCCCCCCCCCCCCCTCCCTGTTTATCAAGTGCATTGTTTAAAGGATGGGGGAAATAAGCCTATTCCACCCCCTCCCTGTGAAGGAACTAACGTATCACCATGTTTTTATATATATATTTATACAGACTTTTGATACTGAAGAAACCGGTCCCTTTCACTCATTTAAATGTCCCTATAGCTGCTCACAAGTTTTTATACTTGAGGGCCCTACATTTTAAGTCTAATATGTTCAATAAAGATTTTTAGAATGTCTTTTCACATTGTCACAGAGAAACACCACCCAGTATTAGCCTTTAATTTTATTATTTTTCGATACACCAATGAGTCTCCACCCTCACAGAATTCGATGGGATATACAAACGAGATAAGGGTGTTTCGCCCTATCACCATGGAAACACATTAACAATTTGATCTCCTCCCATCGAAACCCATTGGCCAGACCTTTTACCAACCGAGAAAATGGCCGCGCACATGAGTGATCTAACGATCGCCGGCGCGGCTTCAAGAAAATGGCCGCCCATTTACACTAATGAGAGAGACTATTTAAGACACACAGCAGCCTATTTCGTTTATCCCCTGAAGAAGTCACGTGGTCTAGTGACGTCACGCGTAGGGACGGAATAGGCTTTTTTCATTTTCGTTTCACTTTGCTGAATGCGGTACGAGTTCGCTGCTCGTCGGATATTATGCTCTGAAAAAACTGCTAAATGTGAGTACCTTGTATATGACTTATGTGAATAAAGTGACCTATAAAAAACATACTTCACTATCTGGGCACTTTATCCTATTTTGCATATAATGGAGATGTGATGTGGAGGAGGAGTTAGGAGCGGCACTGTCCCAGGACCTCAGCTAGACACATACCAGCCCCATACAGGATCTTGTAGAGTCAGCAAATCTGGACACAGAGACACAGGAGAGACCCAGGACCACGAGAGTTAAACAACTCATATGCGGTTGACCTAGCACCGCTAGGTAAGGGGCCACTGTCTACCCTAGTGCATGCTGCACGAACAAGAGAGAGAATGTTTTAGAAATAACACCTCACTGCCATTGGAAGGATTACGTTTTAAAAACACTGGCTTGCTGAATACTGTTTTGCTTTGGACACTTTGAATTATTATTTTTATAATTATTTTTTTGGACACCTTATGATTAGAGTGGTTTAGCCACATATAAGATCACTCACACTATAGTCGCACTATCGTAGAAGGTCGCAATATTAGGATAAAGCGACCATCTTGTGTGCTTTATTTATGTCACTTGGTTGCCATTTACCACTTGTGTTATGACTGTTTGCTTTCATCGATTGTTGCACTTTAACAAATGAATTTTTTGAGTTTTTAGTCACAAGAGCACGAGCACCATTAGTCACAGTGGATTTCTACACATGTCAATATATTTTAATTGGTTGCTAATATTTGTCTTAACCGTACACCAGTATTTATTACCTTCTATTTTTTAATCTTAAGCACTGATTGGATTCATATATTTATTTTTCACCATATCTACTTATGCGATTTACTGAGTTTTACCAATCTATGTGTTATTACCCTACACCAGTACCTATCCCTATATATACAAGTATTTATTGGATTCACATACTTTTATCCTATGCGATTTGCTGATGTTTTTTACCATTTAATCTTCCCATGACCTGTGAATATCAGGATTTAATATTTATTCCCATTAGTAGAGACATCTCTGGTTAGCGCAGCACCACCCCCCCCCTCTTTCTTTTACCAATTGTGTTTGGGCTGGTGTTTGAGCCCTTTGTTCCGGTGCATGCAGCTTTCCAACGAGAGAAGTTGCACACAGTAGGAGACCGACTTCCCCAACTGGTAGCGCAGGAATAACTCCCATTTTTACCTATTTCTAAACACGGTTTTACTATTAAAGGTTGCTTCGCAACAATCTGCACATGTACTTTTGTTTATAAATGTATCTAGTTTTTATTGTTACGATTTCACGTTTTCATGCGTTTCCCCCGTATTATACATGGTGATGGTTTACTATGTCTTTATTATGTTTTTACTTTTTTGACTATTTCGAGACATTGGATTTTCTTATATATGTGCATCCTTGATATGGACATGTATACATAGCAATCCCTTTTTCTTTCTTTGTCTATGTTAACCATCTAGTTTTTTGGTCTATTTCCATGTTTTCCATTTTTCCATGTTTTCTCAGTGGCCTTGCATGTATGTATGTATCTCTTCCTCCCCTCCCCTCCCCTCCCCTCCCAATTTTTTTGGCCACATGTGTTTGCAATTTAAAATCATTGAATGTATCATGTGACATGTTTGAATCTGGTATATATTTGTCAAACAATATGAGGATGGCTAAGATAGAACATGAAAGACACATAGCGGAGGAGAGCAAAAAAAATCCCAAGAAATTCTTTAAGTATGTAAACAGTAAAAAAGGGAGGACAGACCATATTGGCCCCATAAAGAATGAGGAAGGACATCTGGTTACAAAGGATGGGGAGATGGCAGAGGTATTGAATTTATTCTTCTCCTCAGTATTCACGAGTGAATCGGGGGGCTTCAGTAACCAAAACTGCAGTGTTTATCCTCATGACACAACACAGGAAGCACCTACATGGTTAACAGAGGACGGAATTAAAATTAGACTTGAGAAACTTAACATTAATAAATCACCGGGACCAGATGGCTTGCATCCGAGGGTACTTAGGGAACTCAGTCAGGTGATTGCCAGACCGTTGTTCCTAATTTTTACAGACAGTCTATTGACTGGAATGGTGCCAGCTGATTGGAGAAAAGCCAATGTAGCACCAATATTTAAAAAGGGCCCAAAAAACATCCCTGGGAATTACAGACCAGTTAGCCTAACATCAATAGTATGTAAACTCTTGGAGGGGATGATAAGGGACTATATACAAGATTTTAGTAATAAGAATGATATCATTAGCAGTAATCAGCATGGATTCATGAAGAATCGTTCTTGCCAAACCAATCTATTAACCTTCTATGAGGAGGTGAGTTGCCATCTAGATAAAGGAAGGCCCGTAGACGTGGTGTATCTGGATTTTGCAAAAGCATTTGACACAGTTCCCCATAAACGTTTACTGTACAAAATAAGGTCCGTTGGCATGGACCATAGGGTGAGTACATGGATTGAAAACTGGCTACAAGGGGGTGTTCAGAGGGTGGTGATAAATGGGGAGTACTCAGAATGGTCAGGGGTGGGTAGTGGGGTCCCCCAGGGTTCTGTGCTGGGACCAATCCTATTTAATTTGTTCATAAATGACCTGGAGGATGGGATAAACAGTTCCATCTCTGTATTTGCAGACGATACTAAGCTAAGCAGGGCAATAACTTCTCCGCAGGATGTGGAAATCTTGCAAAAAGACCTGAACAAATTAATGGGGTGGGCGACTACATGGCAAATGAGGTTCAATGTAGAAAAATGTAAAATAATGCATTTGGGTGTCAAAAATATGAATGCAATCTATACACTGGGGGGAGAACCTCTGGGGGAATCTAGGATGGAAAAGGACTTGGGGGTCCTAGTAGATGATCGGCTCAGCAACGGCATGCAATGCCAAGCTGCTGCTAATAAAGCAAACAGAATATTGGCATGCATTAAAAGGGGGATCAACTGCAGAGATAAAACGATAATTCTCCCGCTCTACAAGACTCTGGTCCGGCCGCACCTGGAGTATGCTGTCCAGTTCTGGGCACCAGTCCTCAGGAGGGACGTACTGGAAATGGAGCGAGTACAAAGAAGGGCAACAAAGCTAATAAAGGGTCTGGAGGATCTTAGTTATGAGGAAAGGTTGCGAGCACTGAACTTATTCTCTCTGGAGAAGAGACGCTTGAGAGGGGATATGATTTCAATTTACAAATACTGTACTGGTGACCCCACAATAGGGATAAAACTTTTTCGCAGAAGAGAGTTTAATAAGACTCGTGGCCACTCATTGCAATTAGAGGAAAAGAGGTTTAACCTTAAACTACGTAGAGGGTTCTTTACTGTAAGAGCGGTAAGGATGTGGAATTCCCTTCCACAGGCGGTGGTCTCAGCGGGGAGCATTGATAGCTTCAAGAAACTATTAGATAATCACCTGAATGACCGCAATATACAGGGATATGTAATGTAATACTGACACATAATCACACACATAGGTTGGACTTGATGGACTTGTGTCTTTTTTCAACCTCACCTACTATGTAACTATGTAACTATGTAACTATGTGGTCATTTAGCTATGACTAAGCAACAAGGATGTGGTGAAACGCGTACGCTGTTTGTCCTGCTTCTGTTGTCACATGAACGTTGACTATTCATTGCAATAAAGGCTTTTATCGGAGTGCGGCTGTCCAGAATCCATTTCTTCAATGCTATGACTAAGCAACAATGTTGTGAAACGCGTCAGCTGTTTGTCCTGCTTCTGTTGTCACATGAACGTTGACTATTCATTACAATGAAGGCTTTTATTTGGGCTGTCCAGAATCCATTTCTTCAATGCTATGACTAAGCAACAATGATGTTGTGAAATGCATCAGCTGTTTGTCCTGCTTCTGTTGTCACATGAACGTTGACTATTCATTGCAATAAAGGCTTTTATCAGAGTGCGGCTGTCCAGAAACCATTTCTTCAATATTGCTCGTGCTGAGCCTGCACCTGGCTTCCACTTTGAGGAGGACGTTTTCTTCAGTACACCACCTGGAGCGGTTCACCCTTGTTTAGAAGGTTTGGAGACCTCTGCTCTCAACCAATGAAACATGAACTGCACATGACCGCTCCCCAAGAGTCTTCCTTTATCAAAGTATCTGAAGCAATATCTGTCTAGTTTGTTCTGTAGTAACCAATCACTGTCAGACACTCGGATTTCTTCCATTATAAAAAAAAAACCTATTCACACTGGCTTCCAATGCTGACCTCTTTGTGATATTTCTAGCTGTCTGGCTGATCTTATGATGCTGATACCCAATGACAACCCAATCACAACAGCTCCTGAACTATTTTTGGGCGACGTGCGTTCCGCGATTGCAGCGCGGTTTATCGCGCGACAATTCGCGGCAGACCCGCACCGCGATTTAAGGTGTCATTCAAATGAATGGCATCTCAAATGCGAGTCCCGTGTTTTGGTCATTCACACCTTGGCGCTGTCGAATCGCTGGACAGATCCGCGGCAAATCTGCCCGCAGTTCAAAACGATGTAGTGCGAACGCAGCCTGACAAATTGAAGCTGAACTACAGCTCACACTGCAGTTACACAAGCAGTTAAAGCTACAGTTTTGTTCTTTTTGGGATAAAGGTTTTAAATGAATAAATAAAAGCTGATCATTGTAAGCACCTCTGCATGTGGTTAATGGTTTGCCTCATGCCTGTAATTGCTACATCTGCAGGGGAGTTGTTCTTTTGAAAAACAACTTACTGGCCAGATCTTCAGGTATAATCAGCTTTTGATACATGTTGACACATTACATATTCTTAGAAATTCATTTTTGCTTTTGATCAGTTTAATTTAGCGCCACTATTTTTTTCACTATTTTATAGTTCAATAGAGATTTAAATACTATTCATAAATAAAGGAAAGAATGCTTAAAGTGGTGTTCCAGGCGAAATTATACTTTTTAAATAAAAATACCCCTATAATACACAAGCTTAATGTATTCTAGTAAAGTTAGCCTCTAAACTAAGGTCTGTTTTGTTAGTTTATAGCAGTAGTTTGTTATTTCATAAACTTACAGCAGGCCGTGGCCATCTTAAGTGTGGGCATCTGAAGCCAGACTGTATTTCTTCCTCAGTGCTCAGTGCAGCACAAGCAGTGTAATAGGTTTCAGGTCAGGTTTCCATAGCAACGGCAGTGTCAGAGGAAGTTGCCTCCCCTTCCCAGGAGGCATTGCAAACAGGAAATGATGCGATGGGCCGGGGCCAGGGAGGAGGAAGTGAAAAATGAATACAGCAGATATACAGTTGGTGCTGAGAAAAAAAATTTAAAAATATCCAATTCGTTTACAGTGCACGGTTTAGTGAGGGATGCTGAAGAGTTGTAAAAGTGGGTGGAACTCCACTTTAAAGTGTTACTAAACCCACAAAACCCACAAATGTAAAATCAGTCTGTATATGCAGTAAAGCATGCTTGTTATACTCACTGTGGAACCTAAGGGGTTAATCCTCCGTATTGTGTAAAAGAGCTGTTTGATCCTGTCTACTCTTCCCTTCTTCCACAGTCCCCAATCTGTCTCCTGATAGTACAGAGCATTGGGGTGAGCTTCACATGCTCAGTTTGGTGTTTATTACTAGAGAGTTTTTTTTTTCTTGGGGAGAGTGCAAGTGATCAGCACAGGGCCAATCAGCACTTTCTGGGAAGAGGGTCAGGGGTCCTGCAGCCTCATAACACAATCAGGGGAGAATGAAAACTCCTCCTCCAAGCTTTAATCAGACACTGATAGAAGTCACAAGACTGCTATATACTGCTGATGAGAAAAGGTATTTAGCCGTTTATATTTACTAAAAGAATTGCATTTCCATGTTGTGTGTACTGTGGGAGACCAGATATAGTGAATGCAGGCTCCTGGGTTTAGTAACAAAAAGAAAACTAACGCAGCCAACACAGTAAGGATTATGTTATGTTATGTTATTTATTTATTTTTTAAACACTAAGGAAAGGTCTGTCAGATTTTTACATTGGTGTCCCTGCTGATGATATTTCTCCATACTTTATTTCTCAGACACAACAGAAAATGGGATGAAACGCAAAACCCACCGGAAGCAAGTCAAATGCATGCCGGCAGATAGTTGACAACGGGTCAAATGTACCTGTCAATGAACTCTGAATGATCTCAGGAGCATCTAAAACGGATGCCATATGTTGACACAGACCCTGGCAAATGTTAAATTGTGGACGCCTCATTTTCCGTCCTAGTGACAGCGGTCACTTAGACAGGAAGCGAGGGTAAATCTCCCTAACGGGGACACTGACCGTGATGAAACCCAACTGAGGTTCCGATCCTTCCCTATCCGAAACTTTTAAAAAGGTTTTCTTAGCATTCCGAAAACTTTAGTTACATTTGAAAACCCATATTTGTGGTTAACCATCCTCTTAAAAGATAAAGCATAGGCAGTGACAGTGAACAGTTGGATGGTTATAGTTACGTACGTTCCTCTAGCCGGGGTCAAGTGCAGGAAAGATATGTATTTATAAATAGATGTGCATTTTACAAGTCACTATCCCTCCGGCATTAAAAGGTTAATAGGCCTTTTCCCAGGAGGACCCGTGCCACTGTCGCCATAGTAACAACCGTCTCTCAATAGCTTCTGTCCCACTTTCTAGCAGGTCCCAAATACCGCTACGGATCTTTCCTATTCCTCCAGAACTGTCACTGCGCACACAGGGCCATTAGCTGCTGGTATTAATAGTACAGACATCGCAGATGGTATATAGAGTTAGCAGTAACATGGTGGCAACACTTCCTGGTATCAAGAGAAGCGTTTGTGTTGCCCTTGGCAACCGCAATCCATCTAACATTTTTTTAGTGAAAGATGACATTTGACTGATGGTCTATGCAGCCACCAATGGTGCAATTTCTTACTGTGGGAGTTTAGGGCATCTGCAGATGGATGGAGGCCCTATAGGAGGGAGGCAACGCCCGGGCAGCGGGTCAGGCCCCCCCCGTGCTTGAGAACCACTGCCCTAAGGCTATTTAAAGAATTTAAAGAGACCCTCTACCGCAACTAATTGCTTAACCACTTCAGCCCCGGAAGATTTGGATGCAGAATGACCGGGCCATTTTTTGCGATTCGGCACTGCGTCGCTTTAACTGACAATTGCGCGGTTGTGCGACATTGTACCCAAACAAAATTGACGTCCATTTTTTCTCACAAATAGAGCTTTCTTTTGGTGGTATTTGATCACCTCTGCGGTTTTTGCGCTATAAACAAAAAAAAGAGCGACAATTTTGAAAAAAACACAATATTTTGTACTTTTTGCTATAATAAATATCCCTAATTTTTTTTTAAAAAAAAAAGCTAATTTCCTCAGTTTAGGCCGATATGTATTCTTCTACATATTTTTGGTAAAAAAAAAAAAAAAAAAAAAAAATCACAATAAGCGTATATTGATTGGTTTGCACAAAAGTTATAGCGTCTATAAAATAGAGGATAGATTTATAGCATTTTTATTATTTTTTTACTAGTAATGGCGGCGATCTGCAATTTTTTTTTATTGGGACTGCGACATTATGGCGGACACATTGGACACTTTTGACACATTTTTGGGACCATTGGCATTTATACAGCGATCAGTGCTATAAAAATGCGCTGATTTCTGTAAAAATGTCACTGGCAGGGAAGGGGTTGACACTAGGGGGCGATCAAGACGTTAACTGTTTTCCCTGTGTGTGTTCTAACTGTAGGGGAAGGGGACTCAGGAATACACCAACCTAAAGGAATGGTGTACTTATGGAGCATTATAACACTACCCCAGATGCTTGATTGGCTACAGCAAGAGTTAGGGCTCACATGTGGGGCTATTATTGCTGCCCCTCTGAAAAGCAATCAGCAGTGCATCACTTTAGAGAGGGCGCTTGACAGGCAGCGAGGGGGCCATATGTCAAAACCTTGCTAGCTGTTTCCCCAAATTCTGACCCACCACACTGCAACCGCATGCACTGCACACAGTTGCAGGGCCGTTGGGACTTGACCCCATTTGTTTTAATGGGTTATGTTCAGCATTTTTTTTTCGCTACAGCTGCATTTATGTGTTTAGATGGGCGGTTGTGGGGTTGTAAAACTGCTTTTACAACCCCATGGCCACCCGTTTGAATGGAGTCTTTTGCTGAAATTTGTTGTTTACTGTACAAGTAAAAATCAGTTTGTTTGTTTTCTTTTGCTAGAAAATCACTTAGAACCCAAACATTATATATATATATATATATATATATATATATATATATATATATATATATATATATAATTTTTTTTTAGCAGAGACCCTAGAGAATAAAATGGCGGTTATTGCAATATTTTATGTCACACTGTATTGGCGCAGCGGTCTTTCAAACAAAAGTTTTTGGGAAAAAAGAAACTTTAATGAATTAAAAAATAAATAAACATTAAAGTTAGCCCATTTTTTTTTGTATATTGTGAAAGATGATGTTATGCCTAGTAAATAGATACTGGACATGTCATTCTTTAACCGCTTGCCGACCGCCTCACGCAGATATACTGAAGCAGAAGGGCTCGTACAGGCAAAACCACCTAACTGTATGTTGCCTTTTAAGAGGCGGCCAGCGGGCGGGCGCGCACCCGCGGCAAGCTCCGTGAGACGGGTCGCGGGTCCTGCGGATGTAAAACAGCATCTCCCCGTTCTGCCTAGTGACAGTGTCACTCGATCTCTGCTCCCTGTCATCGGAGCAGAGATCAGTGACGTCACACACACAGCCCATCCCCCTGACAGTTAGAAACACGCCCCTAGGACACACTTAACCCCTACACTGCCACCTAGTGGTTAACCCCTTCACTGCCAGTGTCATTTATACAGGAATCAATGCATTTTTATAGCACTGATTGCTGTATAAATGACAATGGTCCCAAAAATGTGTCAAAAATGTCCGATATGTCGGCCATAATGTCGCAGTCACGATAAAAATCGCTGATCGCCGCCATTTAAAAAAAAAAAAATTATTAATAAAAATGCCATAAAACTATCCCCTATTTTGTAAACGCTATAACTTTTGCGCAAACCGATCAATAAACGCTTATTGCGATTTTTTTTACCAAAAATATGTAGAAGAATACATATCGGCCTAAACTGAGGAAAAAAATTGTTTTTTTATATATTTTTGGGGGATATTTATTATAGCAAAAAGTAAAAAATAATGCATTTTTTTCAAAATTGTCGCTCTATTTTTGTTTATAGCGCAAAAAATAAAAACCGCAGAGGCGATCAAATACCACCAAAAGAAGGCTCTATTTGTGGGGAAAAAAGGACGTCAATTTTGTTTGGGAGCCACTTCGCACGACCGCGCAATTGTCAGTTAAAGCGACGCAGTGCCAAATCGCAAAAAGTGCTCTGGTCAGGAAGGGGGTAAATTCATCCGGGGCTGAAGTGGTTAAAAATGCGCCCGCTCATTGAATGGCTACAGACTACGGTACTTAAAAATCTCTATAGGCGACGGTTTAAATTTTTTTTACACGTTAAGAATTATTGCTCGCGGCGATACCTCACATGTGTGGTTTGAACACTGTTTATATAAGCGCACGTGCTCAGAGGGATGGGGTGCTTTAATTTTTTTTTTTTCATATTTTGTAATTCTTGTAATAGAAATAAGCATGATAGGTCCTCTTTATTGAGAGATCTGGGGTCAAAAAGACTTTTGGGAAATACATCATCATATGTGCATGCACAGGTAAGCATCGATGTACATGAGTGCAGCAGCATAGTCATTCACTTGTATAGTAGGCTGTACGCAGCGCCTAGGGCTACCTGGGCATGGAAAATGCCCAGAATTGTATGCCTCTCACCATCTCAATGCATGAAGCCAGTAACTGACAATGTCAGTGGTTGGGGCAACCCAGGTGATGCCCCAAGCATCCATTATGGTAACTATGAGTGGCCAAACCCTGGATAATTAGAGACGAGTTTTAGGCAGGTCACTCTTCCTGTAAAAAAGACCGTTCACTGCTGCTCTCTCTCCTTGTGCAGGATGACTGGTCTTGTCTCCGCCCCCTCCTGTAGTTTTCTACAGTCAGCCTGTAGTGGGTGGAGCCTGCTGGGCCCCTCCCACAGCTCTGCTCTCGGCACAGGCTATGGACAGCACAACAATGATATCACTGCTACTTTTACAAGATATCTAGACTTTCAAAGGAATTTGGTGCACAGGAAGTGGATTTCTATCCTTTGCGGCTATTGAGAAATATATTTCAAATAATTATTTTGTGCCCAGAGTTCAGATTTAAATAAATTCTCCATAGTACTTTGTCACATTTACTTACACATCAAACCTCAGGTTTTGCTTCTCTTCGAAAAAGTAGTCCAGCACAAATTTCCGGACAAAGTCTGGATTCAGCGTGTTGTCGATGACCTCTGTCCGTCCAAACTGTTAAAATAAACATAAATGGCTGTGCTTAGAAATTGTGTAATAGTAGCAGGGAAGGTCTGGGATGGGGGTAAGGGGTGGGAGAGGGGGGAGCATTTGCACACTTCCCAACTTCTTGAGATGGGAATGAGGGACACCTACTAGCAAAAGCATGTAGGCATAGGACACGCCCCACTGCCACGCCCCTTTAAAGGGGAATTAACCTAAAAAAAAGATTTGTTAAACACACAAGAGCTTTATTTTTTTTTTTTTTTTACCACTACTATTCCTTTATATTGGCTTTTTGAAATTTACAAATGCAGCAATTTAGATTTTGGATGAAAGGTTTAGCACTGGGAAACACTTTTTGAGATATAAAGAGTGCATTTTATATACAACTATATAGATCAGACCAACATGAGGGACAAATGAGGAGGAAAGAGGGACAGAGGGACATTGCTCCAAATCAGGGACAGTCCCTCGAAATCAGGGACAGTTGGGAGCTATGGCATTTGCCCCCTGGGCTACTCCCAGTTAGATGCATTGGGGTTGATTTACTAAAGGCAAATAGACGGTTGCACTCTGCAAGTGCAGTTGCTCCAGAGCTCAGTAAATGAGGTAAGGCTTCACTGTGCAAAGAATACCCAATCATGTGCAAGGGAGATTTTTTTTAAAAAAAAAGTATTTTTGCTTACACATGATTGGATGATGGAAGTCAGCAGAGCTTCTGCTCATTTAATAAGCTCTGGAGCAACTGCACTTGCAGAGAGCAACTGCACTTTGCAAAAGTGCACATTCTATTTGCCTTTAGTAAATCAACCTCATTTCGAAATGTTTCATCATTCAGACAACAGTTAGAGAGGAACCCGCAATCAGTGACACATGTTGGTCATTATCTAGCTACCTGTTTACCGTTCAGACCTGTGATCACGGCTTCTGGCAATGGGAAGTCTTCCAGAGACAATTTCACAGCTCTGAGATGTTATGTGACTGAATGGCGAGAGACACAAAGCAAGCTGATGCTGGAAGATCTGAAGACATGTCATAGTTAAAGAGGATCTTCACCCTAGCAAGAAAAAATTAAAAGTCAGCAGCTACAAATACTAGAGCTGCTGGCTTTTTAAAAAAAAGGACACTTACCTGTCCAGGGATCCAGCGATGCCCTCACCTGGGCCGCATCTTCGCCGGTCTTCAGGTCCCGACGTCGGCATGTTTCCTAAGGCTGCTCTCACACGGGCGTTGACGGTAAAACGCTGCTAGTTTTAGCGGCGCTTTACCGTCATTTTAGTGGCGCTATTCGATTTTAACCCCCGCTAGTGGCCGATGAAGGGGTTAAATGCCCCGTGTAGCACCGCTGCCAAAGCGCTTTGCAGGCGCTTTGCAGGCGCTTTGCAGGCGCTTCAGCAGCGGTGCCCATTCATTTCAATGGGCAGAAGCGGTGGAGGAGCCATGTATACACCACTCCTTCACCGCTCCAAAGATTCTGCTTGCAGGGCTTTTTTTAACATCCTGCCAGCGCATCGCCTCAGTGTGAAAGCACTCGGGCTTTCCCACTGAGACTGCAGGGGAGCCGTTTTTCAGGCGCTTTACAGGCGCTATTTTTAGCCCAAAAGTGCCTGAAAAACATCCCAGTGTGAAAGGGGTCTAAGGAAAGCCGGCTGTGACTCTTTTGGCTTCACAGCAGGCATGCTGTGCTTTGTGAATGGCCCTTCAGCTTTGGAGATGTTGTCAGAACTCCTTCTGTAGCAGTCTGTCCCCCATACTGTACAGAGGTATGGAAGTTCAAAAGTTAAGTGAGCGCGCACATGGAGCCCATGCTAAGCAGGCGGCAGGGTCCCATTCTGCCATACCGGGGAGAGGTAGTGGCAAACGCTGGACAGGTGGATGTGGACATAAGCTCAGTATGTCCCTTCTAAATGCAAGTTACAGTGAGAGGTGTGCATTTACATGGGGACCTGAGAGTTACAGTGCAAGTGTACATGGATTACGTTCATCGCCGAGCTGCTGACGTACTTGAACTTCGCCGCTGCCTGGTTTTCAGGAAGTGGGGACAGGGTACCCAAACGTGGCACCAGAGGGGGGGAGGATAAACGGAATTTCCACTTTTGGGTGTAACTCCGCCTTTAAGTGTTATTAAACCCAGGACCCTGCATTCACTATATCTGGTCTTCCCTGTCTGACAGTGCCGATTGGCCCTGTGCTGATCACATGCACCCTCCCTAGAAAAGAAAAACTCTCCAGCAATACACACCAAACTGAGCATGTGCAGCCTGTCCCCTGGCTCTGTAAATATCAGGTTATTTTTTGAAGACACTGGAAGGGGAGGATCAGAGAAGACAGGATCAAACAGCCTTGTTACACAATGTGGAGGATTAACCCTTTAGGTTTCACAGTGAGTATAACAAACACTCTTTACTGCTTATACAGACTGGTTTTACTGTTGTGGGTTTAGAAACACTTTAATACATCAAGGGAGTTTACTAGAGTTCGTTCATGTTTGTCATTTTCCGGGTCGTGAACGTGACCCAAGTAAAGGTACCCCATGGGTGAGGAGAGTGACCCTGTGGGGGTAGTCTTCTTATGTGACCCGACTTGGCGCCCAACGAGTTAAAGTGATTGTAAATGATCACCTTGTAAAAAAAACCATTCAGTTTAAAATAGAAATGAAAGGCAAAACATTTGCATAGATATAAAAAAAAAACATTATAAATACATTTTTCCCTCTTTTATAAGTGATCACTTTCCCTCTGTTCTCAGCTGCATAAGAGCTGGGGGAGGAGAAGCAAAAGCACACTGAGCTTCCCAGTGAATGGCTGTGAGGGGGGGGGGGCATGTCAGGGCAAGTCTGATCATTGGAGGAGAGCAGGCTGGATAGCTAGAGAACCTGCATAGCTAGAGAACTGACCACACTGTACTCCAGGCATGTCCAAAGTCCGGCCCGCGGGCCAATTGCGGCCCGCGGTCTGGTTTCGGACGGCCCGCCTGGTAATTTTGACATATATATCTTTTGTGGCCCCCAACGAATCCCCGAGCACCGGGGGCCATAAAAGATAAATATGCTGGCTGCCTTGGAGGGGGCGGGACGAGCGCCGTACAGGATACAGGAGAATTTCCTGTTTACACGGCGTCCTGTGTAAAAGGAAGTCCTGTCTCCTGCGCTGCCATTGGACAATTGTTTTGTCCATCATAGGAGGCGGGACTTTCAATTAAAGAGGCTGCCGATAAAAACAGGAATTTCTCCTGTATATCTGTTGGCGCTTGTCCCGCCCCCTCCCTGTCTTCTCCAAGGCTGCAGATGGACATGAATCAGGCTGCACTGACGGCAATGGTGAGTCTGCATTCATGTCAATGTGGTGGGGGCTGCATTCATGTCAATGTGGTGGGGGCTGCATTCATGTCAATGTGGTGGGGGCTGCATTCATGTCAATGTGGTGGGGGCTGCATTCATGTCAATGTGGTGGGGGCTGCATTCATGTCAATGTGGTGGGGGCTGCATTCATGTCAATGTGGTGGGGGCTGCATTCATGTCAATGTGGGGGCTGCATTCATGTCAATACCGTGGGGGTTGCATTCATGTCAATACTGTGGGGGTTGCATTCATGTCAATGTGGGGGCTGCATTCATGTGAATGTGGGGGCTGCATTCATGTGAATGTGGGGGCTGCATTCATGTTAATATGGTGGGGGCTGCATTCATGTCAATACGGTGGGGGCTGCATTCATGTCAATACGGTGGGGGCTGCATTCATGTCAATACGGTGGGGGCTGCATTCATGTCAATACGGTGGGGGCTGCATTCATGTCAATACGGTGGGGGCTGCATTCATGCCAATACGGTGGGGTGTGAATGAAAAACAGAAGTAGATATGTCAATACGGTGGGGGCTGCATTCATGGCAATGGAGTGGGGGCTGCATTCATGAAAATACGGTGGGGGCTGCATTCATGTCAATACGGTGGGGGCTGCATTCATGTCAATACGGTGGGGGCTGCATTCATGTCAATACGGTGGGGGCTGCAGATAGGCACTGATTAGGCTGCATTGATGGGCACTGACCCTTATTTTGCTTCACAGTTCTTTATTTAAAATTTAAGATTTTTTTCCTGAAACTTCCTTTTTAAAGTGAAGGTGCGTGTTATAAGCCGATTAAATATCCAAATAACACGCCCGAGCTCATCTATTCACAGCACAAAGGCAAAAGAATTCTTGTTGGGCCGTGTATTAGCGCTCGGACGGACACACTTAGACCAAATTTTATTGGTTTAAAAATGTCAGGCAAAATGGTCGGCCCTCAAGCATGTTCTATTCATCAAATCTGGCCCTCTTTGAAAAAAGTTTGGACACCCCTGCTGTACTCTGATAC
Source organism: Lithobates septentrionalis (assembly GCA_037952835.1). Classification (NCBI taxonomy): domain Eukaryota; kingdom Metazoa; phylum Chordata; class Amphibia; order Anura; family Ranidae; genus Lithobates; species Lithobates septentrionalis. The sequence continues at coordinate 256,597 of JBBDGP010002240.1, read as the reverse complement.
AGCGAGCGGCTATGGCTGCCTGCTTTATCACGGAAGCGCGCCCGCAAGCACTCAATACCATGCGAGGGAGCCTCGCATGTTGAGTCCTTGCAGGGGGGAGCCGAGACAGCCGCCGAGGGACCCCAGAAGACCAGGTTCGGGGGCCACTCTGTGCAAAACGAGCTGCACAGTGGAGGTAAGTATGATATGTTTGTTATTTTAAAAAAAAAAATATCTTTAGTGATCCTTTAAAGGGGAACGTGGCGGAACGTCTGCCACCTATCCCTTGCCTACACGCATTATGATCCTATCACTGACCCGGCTTCCCCTCTGATCTTGTTCTCGGATTACCCTTGTCTTTTCATGTTTGCTGTTTGCCTCCGCTACTGACCTCGGCTTGAACTACTGACCACACTTTTGCCCAGTGAATCTGTTCCTTGCTGGCTGATTGATGCCAAATTCTGCTTGTTCCTGGCTCTGGTTCTGCTTACATCCTGGTGTCTTTCCACTCAGCTATCACTCACCCAGGTTTGGGACCTGACGCCACCTTTAACTGGACTTGGCATCTCCACAGTGGATCGCCAGCTGTACTTCTGTTCGTCATATAACCAGCACTCTCAAGTTTCTGCTCACCGTGTCTACACTTTGGCACTTTTACCTTTCTTTTACTCCTGCAACGTCCATGGGTGTCCATGGGTGTTCGGACAGGAACTGTGCAAGAGGCCACTTCCCAGGCTTATATACAGATGCGTGACAAGCACTTTGCCTATGTGCAAGTGTTTCCTGTAATAAAGACCAGTCACTGCTTCTTTTGTCTCCTCATGCAGGATGACTGGTCTTGTCTCCGCCCCCTCATGTACTTTTCTGCAGGCAGTCTGTAGTGGGTGTGGCCTGCTGGGTCCCTCCCACATCTCTGCTTTCTGAACTGGCTATGCACAGCACAGTGAGGGAGTCACTGCTATGTTTACATGGTAACATCTGGTTTTGCAAAGGCATTTGGCACACGCAGAGAGTATTTATAACCTTGTAGCTATTGAATATATTCAAAGAAAAGATTTTGTGTTCATATTTCAGCTTTAAAGTACACCTGTCATCAGAGAAATATTTGGAGCCGTTGTTAATGACCTCTTTCTAATAAAAAATGCTTGTTGCCTGGCCTGGTTTTAATACCTCTTTTCATGCAAAGTCTAATATACAGTAAGAGATAGGTTTAGGAATTAGACTGCTGGTGGAGTTAATTTGAGGTTTACGGCTGGAGGTTATTTTTGAGGATCACACTAAGTTAAAACTTTTAGATGTGATAGATTAGATTTTACAGGTGTGATCATTTTAATTTTCAGGTCTCATTTTATTTTTTTTACAGACTTTCATTTACAGCCAGCAATTTAGATGATGCTTTACATACTGTACATTCGCATCAGTCCCTGCACCCAAGGAGCTTACAATCTAACATCTCTATTGCCGCGTACACACAAGCGGACTTTTCACCATCAAAGGTCCGACGGTCTTTCCAATGGACTTTCAATGGAGTTATGACGGACTTTCGAATGACCGGACTTGCCCACACACAAACGGACTAAAGTCCGTTGGTTTGAACGTGATGACGTACGAAGGGACTAGAATAAGGAAGTTCATAGCCAGTAGCCGATAGCTGCCCTTGCATCCTTTTTTGTCCGTCGGACTAGCATACAGACGAACAGATTTTTTCGACCGGACTCGAGTCCGTCTGAAAAATTTGAAACATGTTCCAAATCTAAAGTCCGTCTGTTTTTCGACAGAAAAAGTCCGCTGAAGGTCCGATGAAGCCCACACACGGTCGGATTGTCCGACGGATTCGTTCCGTCGGACCAGTCCGGTCAAAAAGTCCAGTTGTGTGAACACGGCTTTACTCACACGTATACACATACTAGGTTTAATTTAGACAGGAGCCGATCTTTGGTGTGTGGGAGAACGCAACTACAGAGAAAACATGCAAACTTCATGCAGATATTGCCCTGTCCAGGATTTTAACCGTGGACCCCAGTGCTTCAGGGCAGAAGTGCTAACCACTTATCGCTTCGTCTCTCAGGTGTGATATTTTTTGGTGCTGAATTTCAAATACCCCTTAAAATGCCTTGCGCTAAGGAACCGGGATAAAGTTGTAGACAAACGGCGACTAATTTAGAGCATCCCCAGAAGTCCTCTTTTTATTTCGCCCACCTTTAATCTGAGTGTGCGGAAGATTAAAAACAGACAGTTAAGATTTGCGCATGGGGTCACAATGCCGCGGATCATCATGGTATGAGCAGGATGGACATATGTTCTCTAAGTGTTAAGAAAATCCGTGCTAGATTACACTTGAGGAGAGGCTGCCGACAGAGCAGAACACCCACTAGACATGACAGTAATTAAACTCTATTACCCTCTCTACAGACATCTCTCGGCATGACCTGACCATTTGCCATGATTATAATACAATTTTATTACACTCTGTACAGACATTAAATCAGATTTAAGGTCCAAACATCAGATTTGCAGCTTTGCAATGCTGCTACCGTTTACAAATTAGTATCTACACCAGTAGTGGTCAACTTTCATGATATAGGAGGCCTCACATGTGGCTTCAAATGTCACCAAAGCTCAGCACACATTATCCAGCGAATGTGATGCTATGGAAATTTGGCAGAGACTGCAGGTTATCAAAGGACTACTAGCATGCTACAAATGATATTCAGAGACTGCAAACATACTGTAGAAGCTGCGGAAGACTGCAGACATGCAACAATAGATGGTCAGAGATCACACTCATGCTAAATAAGATGGCCAGAGACGGCAGACATACTGCAAGAGTTGTGGGAGACTGCAGATGTAGCGCTACCCTGGATTAGGGCCATTCGTTTAGAGCCCTTTCACACTGGGGCGGTTTGCAGGCGCTATTGCGCTAATAATATCGCCTGCAAACCGACTCGAAAGTGCCGCTGCTTTCATTCCAGTGTGAAAGCCCCGAGGGCTTTCACACTGGAGCGATGCGCTGGCAGGACGGGAAAAAAAGTCCTGCCAGCAGCATCTTCGGAGCGGTGAAGGAGCGGAGTGTATACCGCTCCTTTACCGCTCCTGCCCATTGAAATCAATGGGACGGCGCGGCTATACCGCCGGCAAAGCGCCTCTGCAGAGGCGCTTTGCGGTGGTTTTAACCCTTTCTCGACCGCTAGCAGGGGGGTAAAACCGCCCCGCTAGCGGCCAAATACCGACGGTAAAGCGCCGCTTACAATAGCGGCGCTTTACCGCTAACAACGCCCCCGCCCCAGTGTGAAAGGGCTCTTAAAGTCCTGGGTTCTAGTCCCGCTAGTACCAACAGAACGTGTCCCAGCCTATTTCATTATCTTCAGATACACTATATTACCAAAAGAATTGGGACGCCTGCCTTTACATGCACATGAACGTTAATGGCATCCCAGTCTTAGTCCGTGGGGTTCAATATTGAGTTGGCCCACCCTTTGCAGCTATAACAGCTTCAACTCTTCTGGGAAGGCTGTCCACAAGGTTTAGGAGTGTGTCTATGGGAATGTTTGACCATTCTTCCAGAAGCGCATTTGTGAGGTCAGGCATTGATGTTGGACAAGGCCTGGCTCGCAGTCTCCACTCTAATGCATTCCAAAGGTGTTCTATCGGGTTGAGGTCAGGGCTCTGTGCAGGCCAGTCAAGTTCCTCCACCCCAAACTGGCTCATCCATGTCTTTATGGACCTTGTTTCATGTTGGAACAGGAAGGGGCCATCCCCAAACTGTTCCCACAAAGCTGGAAGCATGAAATTGTCCAAAATGTCTCGGTATGCTGACACTTTAAGAGTTCCATTCACTGGAACTAAGGGGCCAAGCCCAACCCCAGACAAACAACCCCGCACCATTTTTGGGGATGTCTCTAGCAGCTTTGCACATCTAGAGAGCGTCTGTGAATAGCAATTTTCAAGTCTTGCCACAAATTCACCATAGTGAGCTCCTTTCTATTTTGGGTAATACCTGGTCATTAACCTTGACCACTGAGTGATCGAGTTCCCTGGTCGTTTTTGCTGTACCAATCCATCCTGTCGATCAAGTTGTTCCGAGCTGGTGGTATATACTCCCTGGATAAGGGCCCTGGCTGGGTATTAGCCGCAGGCTTATAACTGCTTGCCTTCCGGTAAGCTCGCACTTTATCTGTTGGTGGTGCATAGATTTATGGTGGTGGTTTGAAGATAATATGAGTTCATTGATGTTTTTCAATACATGGACTATTTTTTATTTATAGATCAGGTTTACACTTTGGTGTGTTGCAACTAATTTGGATTTATATATTTATAATTTAGTGTGATAGGCTCGTTTATCACAATATCAACCTTTAGCGCAGTTCCACTATAATTATTGTTTCTATTTATGTGTGTATCTCACCTATTGAGCTGCTGCTCCTCTGTGTTAGTTTTACTTACCATAAAATAATAAAGAAAAAATACTGTGCTAAGTATAAGAGCCCTTTCACACTGGGGCGGTTTGCAGGCGCTATTGCGCTAATAATAGCGCCTGCAAACCGACCCGAAAGTGCCGCTGCCTTAATTCCAGTGTGAAAGCCCCGAGGGCTTTCACACTGGAGCGATGCGCTGGCAAGACGGTAAAAAAAGTCCTGCTAGCAGCATCTTCAGAGCCGTGAAGGAGCGGAGTGTATACCGCTCCTTTACCGCTCCTGCCCATTGAAATCAATGGGACGGCACGGCTATACCGCCGGCAAAGCGCCTCTGCAGAGGCGCTTTGCGGGTGTTTTTAACCATTTCTCGGCCGCATACCGACGGTAAAGCGCTGCTTACAATAGCGGCGCTTTACCGCCGACGCCGCCCCCGCCCCAGTGTGAAAGGGCTCTAACATGTTTGGGTTTTTTTTTGTTTTTGTTTTTTTTTGTTTTTTTAAACAAGCCTTTTAAATCACTTGAACTTGAGCAGTTATGCAAAGAAGGGTGGGCAAATATTGCAAAATCTAGATGTGCAAAGTTAGTACTGTAGAGACATACAGACTAAAGGCTGGAATTAAAGCAAATTGTGGTCCAACAAAATACTAACACAAGGGGGGTGATCCTTTTTTCAACTCAGTAATTCTATTTTTGAATGTTTTTTTTATATTTTCTGTCAAGTTTCTGTCAAGTTGGTGTTATACAGTGCCTTGCAAAAGTATTCACCCCCCTTGGCATTTTTCATGTTTTGTTGCCTCACAACCTGGAATTAGCCACCTTTTGCGGCTATCACAGCTCCAAGTCACTTTGGATAAGTCTCTATGAGCTTGCCACATCTTACCACTGGGATTTTTTCCCATTCCTCCTTGCAAAACTGCTCAAGCTCCTTCAAGTTGGATGGTTTGCGCTTGTGAACAGCAATCTTTAAGTCTGACCACAGATTTTCTATTGGATTGAGGTCTGGGCTTTGACTAGGCCATTCCAACACATTTACATGTTTAACCTTAAACCACTCAAGTGTTGTTTTAGCAGTGTGTTTGGGGTCATAGTCCTGCTGGAAGGTGAACCTCCGTCCTAGCGTCAAATCACACACAGAGTGGTACAGGTTTTGCTCAAGAATATCCCTGTATTTAGCACCATCCATCTTTCCCTCAACTCTGACCAGTTTCCCAGTCCCGACTGCTGAAAAACATCCCCACAGCATGATGCTGCCACCACCATGTTTCACAGTGGGGATGGTGTTCTTTGGGTGATGTGATGTGTTGGGTTTGCACCAGACATAGCGTTTTCTTTGATGGCCAAAAAGTTCAATTTTAGTCTCATCAGACCAGAGCACCTTCCTCCATACATGCCTTTTCGCAAACTCAAAACATGCCATTTTGTTTTTTGCTGAAAGTAATGGCTTTCTTCTGGCCACTCTGCCATGAAGCCCAACCCTATGGAGCGTACGGCTTATTGTCGTCCTATGTACAGATACTCCAGTCTCTGCTGTGGAACTCTGCAGCTCCTCCAGGGTTACCTTAGGTCTCTGTGCTGCCTCTCTGATTAATTTCCTCCTTGCCCGCTCCGTGGGTTTTGGTGTGCGGCCGTCTCTTGGTAGGTTTGCTGTTGTGCCATGTTCTTTCCATTTGGTTATGATAGATTTGATGGTGCTCCTAGGGATCATCAAAGATTTGGATATTTTAACCCTGACATGTACTTCTCAACACCATTGTCACTCCATTGTTTGGAGAGTTCCTTGGTCTTCATGGCAGTGTTTGGTTAACGGTGCCTTTTGCTTAGGTGTTGCAGCCTCTGGGGCCTTTCAAAAAGGTGTGCATATGTAATGACAGATCATGTGACACTTAGATTGCACACAGGTGGACATCATTTCACTAATTACGTGACTTCTGAAGGTAATTGGTTGCACCAGATGGGTTTCATAACAAAGGGGGTGAATCCATACGCACATGCCAATTACCAGTTTTTTATTTCTGAAAAATTGTTTTATGTATATATTTTTCTAATTTTACTTCACCCACTTAAAGACTATTGTGTTCTGATCCATCACATATAATTCAGATTAAAAGAACATAGAACTAAAGGCTGTAATGTAACGAAATAGGTAAAAAGCCAATGGGGGTGAATACTTTTGCAAGGCATGGTATATTTCACTTGGATGTTATAATTTGCACTAGTAAATACAGCTGGATATGGCTGCAAAACAACAAAGTTGATTATTTTAAAAGGGGGTGATTCTTATCTATACCCACTGTAAGTATGCAATAAAAATAATTACTGGAGTTCAGCTCTAAAGCACAACTGTAGAAACATATAAAAGACCAACATTAAATCCATTTTTGTATCTATTTGAAAGAAATCCTTAAATGTATTTTAAAAGAGTACTTCGGCCTGTCTTTATATTAGCGTTGTATAATCCTCTGTACCAGCTGGACCCTGTAAGTCAATCAGGTTCTACTTCATTGCACAGTGGTCTCAAGCTTGCACATAGGAGAAAAGAGCATAGAAATGAATTTAGGGGGTTCTGCTGCACCCGTCCAATCACAGGCAGAGGTGTGTCCTTGACCAAGCTGTAGTGTCTTAAATACAGAGGAGAGAAAAGAGGTCAGGGACCTTGCTATGATGTCTGACAAGGATAAGTCAATCCAATGAGGGGATGATCAGATTTACAGATCTTTTGACAGTTATAATAGTTCATGTATTTCTTTAGCTTCCTTTTTTTTAGTTCTCCTTTCAGTAATTTTACTGATCTTTTTTCCCTATGCAGTTTTTATTATTGTATTAATATTTAAGTAGCTGGTGGATGACTCACATTAAAAACAATACAAGCCATATTGCGATCAGCTGTATCTATGCCGCTGGCATTGTGCCAGTTTTCTACATGCAATCGATGCTGTTGTTGGTCAATTCTGATTACTACAGGACCAGAGTCTGCTCTGGCAACACCTCATTGCCAGCTTTAAGGAAAACAATGCAGTTTATTGTTCTCTCCCTCGCAGTTATGTTTATTGCAATGGGCACTCTTCCAGCTTTTCATAAAATCATCACTTTTAAGTACTGGGGAATTCCTCGGCCATCTGTGTTGCATTCTGTGGCAGAACTGAGATTAACGTGCCCCCCTTTTTATCTGTAATCCCGGCTGCGCTGTGTTTAGTCCTCCAACCTTCCGTCTGTCTGTTTACTAGGTCTTATGTCTCCCACTCCTCCATTGCTTTCTTTACTTTGCACCGTGTTCCTGTGGATTTATTCCAGTACTATGGATTCGTTTATTGAATGCACAGACCAATACCCATAGCAGCCTATGCACATGACACCTGTAAAAGCTGGTTGTAGAACCCATGCCCTTCACAGATTATGCCTGGAGAACTCTTGCACTTATTAACCACATCAACTCTTGCACCTGTATACCCTGTGATGCTGGATATAGTTTCAGGGCTTGTTGGCTCACTTTTATTTAAAGCAGAACGTCACCCAAAAGGGGAAATTCTACTTTACGTTCTCCTCCCCCTTCCTCTGCAAAATTTGGCGTATCATTATGAGGAGGGGGAAGCATGTACCTAGTTTTGACAGATATCCACTCCCACTTCTACTCGGATTGCCTAGGACCCCGGGGGTCCGCGGCCTGTTTGCAGCTGGACCCCAAAGGCTGCACTGTCAGAGCTGCAGCGGCGGTGGTTGAGCAGAGAGGTGACATCATCTCTCACCACCCAACCCGCATCACCGCTGTTCCACCCTCATTCGGAACCCACCACTGCTCCAAGGCAAGCCTCTGTGCCCAATAGACTAATGCGCACATCTGTGCTTCGACCAATGCAGTGACAATCCACATCTGGTGGCAGGTGATGCGGCAAGTGATAATCTGCATCTGGTGGCAGGCGAAGTGGCAAGTGATAATCTGCATCTGATGGCAGGTGATGTGGCAACTGACAACCCTCATATGGTGGCAGGTAACGTGGCAAGTGACAATCCATATCTGGTGGCAGTTGACGTGGCAAGCGTCAATCGGTATCTGGTGGCAGGCGACGTGCTAAGTGACAATCCTTATCTGTTGGCAGGCGACGTGGCAAGAGAAAAGCCACACCTGGTTGCAAGTGACAAGCTGCATCTGGTGGCAGGCGACGTGGCAAGCGACAAACTGCATCTGGTGGCAAGCGACAGTGGCAAGTGACACGCTCTGGGCTCCCACTGATTCTGCATTATGGTGAGTTTTATATTACAATGTAACAATAGAAATAATGCGCTTCAATCATCCTGACACCATATCAACCACGGTGCCATGATAATTAAGCGCTAACACCAGCCATTGCCCCGACAAATTGCCAACGAAAAACCACATACTCACCCACTCACCACTCAAACCCCCCCCCCCACACACACACACACACACACACACACCTCCAAGCCTTGGCACATTTTTCTTTCACACAGCCGGTCCCCGGTGCCCAAAAAGGTTGGGGAGCGAAGGCGTAGGCATAGATCAAGTTTTTCCCCTCCCCACACTCTTCTCGGACACGTCACAGGTTACAGATCCCAGAATACTGCTGGATCATTCACAAATCGCTGAACCCCTGTCCTTTTATTAAAAGTCAGCAGGTTAATATTCTTATCTTCATACACGCTTCCAATAACCCACACTGACCAGCCATATAATAGCTAAATAATGGTGACACTCCTAGAATATAGAATATGAAACTTAACCCTTTGATATTGATACTGATATTAATATTTACTTTATTTTCTTTTATTTCATGTTTCTTCTATATGGTGTTTCTTATGGTGTCTATCGCCTGGTTTTTGGGCACTTACGGGCCATTTTTGACTGTCGTATATTGTATGTTTCTGGCCTCTTTATCTTTTTGTAAACTTTGTACTGTGATACAAATTTCAATAATTATTATTTTTAAAAAAGTCAGCAGCGAGAGTATTTGTAGCTGCCGACTTTTTTTTTCCCCCAGAGTGAACAACCTCTTTAGGAAGAAGGTAAAAAGTTCAACTCCAACAAAACAGAAAGGTTACCCTCGCAGGGGTTACTACCATCACTTCAAACACAAAAGTAAAACCACATTACCCCTCCTTGCTTCTTCTTGCAGAGCCACTGCTCGGGCCTCCAGCCTAGACCTGTTGTTTGGTCTTACAGCCCTCCTGTGCTCACATACAACCACTGCATCTCTCCTGCAGCTTCCTGCTGCTCTGGCTCATGACCTCACCTCTGGGCAGGGGACCTCCTGTCTCCCGGGTGGAGCCTTAAATCACTGTCAGGCCCTTGATTATGAAGGCTGTGAACATCTGCAAACACAGCCTACTGGTCACCAGTAAAACCTGGACCCAGGCTCAGAGGCTTCTTTACTCCCAAGACTCTTTGAAGTCTCTGAATTCCAGAAAACAAATCTGCAATATTTTTCTAAGCTTAGAATAGACCTTTTGGAGCCCTTTAATCTGTATTAGTGAGATATCTGTGTGCCATTTACCTCTTTTTGCACAGTCGCTGGGCCTGGCACAGTCACAACTCAATGTGTAAAATTCCCATTGCATATGTTCCTGGAAAACGTAAGGAGCTGTAGCATAGCTCCCAACTGTCCCTGATTTTGAGGGACTGTCCCTGATTTGGAACAAAGTCCCAATGTTCCTCTTTTCTCCTCATTTGTCCCTCATTTTGGTCTGATCCAAATTCCATAATTGGCTTTCAAAAAGTGTTTCCCAGTGCTAAACCTTTCATCCAATTTCTAAATTGCTGCATTTGTAAATTTCAAAAGCCAGTATAAAGGAATAGTAGTGGTAAAAAAGCACTTGTGGGTTTAACTAATCATTTTTTTGTATAATTCTCCTTTAAAGGGGTGTGGCGGGGATGTGTGCGGGGGTGTGTGTCCTATGTTTACATAATTTATCTAAAAGGTGTCCCTGGTTCCCATCTCAAAAAGTTGGGAGGCATGGATGTAGCAACTACCAACTGGAGACTAGTAACATCGTAAGTCAAAGCACATATCGCCAGCACACCATGAATCTTCAAGGTAACGTCCAAATGTTTATTAAGATGATCACGTCACAGCGGTAAGGTACAATTTTTCCAGGCCATGCAGGACCCCTTTGTCAGGATTGTGATGATGATGGGGTGCTGTGTTGGCCACCAAAACATGGATGGCTGTTATGTGATCATCTTAATAAAGATGTTATACTGAAGCTCCATGGTGTGCTGGCGATATATACTTTGTATACCCTTTATGGACCAGAGCAATCTTTCCCTTTCTTTTACAGTATGACAACATAACATTGTATCTATTTGGTACTTCGCTGTAATATTATATGTGGTATGCAGTCCTGAAGGCCGCTTACCAACAACCATAGTGTCCTGCTGGACCCTCGGAGGAGTTTGCTAAATAAAAAATTAAAAAGATTGGAGCGCCACGCTAGTTCGTACAGTCCATAAAATATTTTAATCTGCAACAAAAGCCAACACATTTTGGGGGCTGAAAACTAGGCCCCCAAAATGGCCCATTCTGCCAGCTATTTCGTTTCATTACCTGTTGAGGTTAGTTATACCCAAGTCTCCTCATCAAGGTCCGCTTCTGATGCCATTTCCGTTTATGGCGACTGCTAATTCAGCATCGCATGTTAATCCTCGCCATTCATTCAGCAGTCTTCTGGATCCTGAGAGCACCCCTGTGCTGGCTGGCCAATGGGAATTCCTTGAAGGGTTCTTCTTTCATGTGTTCACATCACTGTTTGAGTAACATGGACATATGGAAGAAAAACCCCTCCAGGAAGTGAACAGAAAGTATTTATTAATAATAATTTTATCCCAGAATTGCGCTTTAAGCAAAATACATTCTAATTGGTCTTGTACTTAAGAATAAGATTTGTTTTTTACTCTCTTAATAAATTTACAAAGTGCTATAGATTAGCATCTGTAAAGTGTTAACAGCGCTTCACATTTTCCACATTTTGTTATGTTACAGCCTTATTCCAAAATTAATTAAATTCATTATTTTCCTCAAAAATTTACAAACAATACCCCATAATGACAACGTGAAAGAAGTTTGTTTAAAATCTTTCCAAATTTATGTACATACAGTAAATATTTACAGCCTTTACCATGACACTCAAAATTGAGCTCAGGTGCATCCTATTTCCACCGATCATCCAGTTGGATTAGAGTCCACCTGTGGTAAATTCGGTTGATTGGACATGATTTGGAAAGGCACACACCTGTCTATATAAGGTCCCACAGTTAATAGTGGATGTCAGAGCACAAACCAAGCCATGAAGTCCAAGGAAATGTCTGTAGACCTCCGAGACAGGATTGTATTGACGCACAGATCTGAGGGAAGGGTACCAAAAAATGTCTGCAGCATTGAAGGTCCCAATGAGCACAGTGGCCTCCATCATCCATCAATGGAATAAGTTTGGAACCACCAGGACTGTTCATAGAGTGGGCCGTCGGGGGGGGAAGGGCCTTAGTCAGGGAGGTGACCAAGAACCCGATGGTCACTCTGACGGAGCTCCAGCGTTTCTCTGTGGAGAGAGGAGAACCTTCCAAAAGAACAACCATCTCTGCAGCACTCCACCAATCAGGCCTGTATGGTAGAGTGGCCAGACAGAAGCCACTCCTCAGTAAAAGGCACATGACAGCCCACCTGGAGTTTGCCAAAAGGCACTTGAAGGACTGTCAGACCATGAGATACAAAAAAGTGGCTACGGGAAAACTCTGTGAATGTCCATGAGTGCAGGGCCGTCTTTAATTTTGATTGGGCCCTGGGCAAACATTTTCTTGGGCCCCCCCCCCCCCCCCTCCATTCTGAGACATACAAAAAATAGCAGGTAGACTCAAAATCAGTTTACTGCAGCAGATCACGCAGCGATTGCAATTGTTTGCCAGAGGTTACAGCCTATCATTACTGCTCAATGACTGGTTTCTAGAGGTTACAACACATAATTTCTGCTTGCCGATTGGTTGCTAGAGGTTAATGTACATTATTAGCGCTCACTAATTGGTTGCTAGGGGTTACAGCACATCATTAGCACTTACTGATTGGTTGGTAGAGATTAAAGCAGATCACTACTGTTTGCTGATTGGTTACTAGAGGTTCATGCACATCATTACCTCTCACTGAGCAGTGGAGCGATCCCAAATAATTGAGCAAGTAAAGGGGCACATTAATACACATACTACAGGAGAGGTTCAGAGACTGCGGACATACAGCAGGAGACAACAGAGACTGTGGACATACTGCAGGAGACAATCAGAGACTGCGGACATACTGCAGGAGACAATCAGAGACTGCGGACATACTGCAGGAGACAATCAGAGACTGCGGACATACTGCAGGAGACAATCAGAGACTGCGGACATACTGCAGGAGACAATCAGAGACTGCGGACATACTGCAGGAGACAATCGGAGACTACGGACATACTGCAGGAGACAATCGGAGACTACGGACATACTGCAGGAGATTACCAGAGACTGCGGACATACTGCAGGAGACAATCAGAGACTGCGGACATACTGCAGGAGACAATCAGAGACTGCGGACATACTGCAGGAGACAATCAGAGACTGCGGACATACTGCAGGAGACAATCGGAGACTGCGGACATACTGCAGGAGACAATCAGAGACTGCGGACATACTGCAGGAGATTACCAGAGACTGCGGACATACTGCAGGAAACAATCAGAGACTGCGGACATACTGCAGGAGACAATCAGAGACTGCGGACATACTGCAGGAGACAATCAGAGACTGCGGACATACTGCAGGAGACAATCAGAGACTGCGGACATACTGCAGGAGACAATCGGAGACTGCGGACATACTGCAGGAGACAATCAGAGACTGCGGACATACTGCAGGAGACAATCAGAGACTGCGGACATACTGCAGGAGACAATCAGAGACTGCGGACATACTGCAGGAGACAATCAGAGACTGCGGACATACTGCAGGAGACAATCAGAGACTGCGGACATACTGCAGGAGACAATCAGAGACTGCGGACATACTGCAGGAGACAATCAGAGACTGCGGACATACTGCAGGAGACAATCAGAGACTGCGGACATACTGCAGGAGACAACAGAGACTGCGGACATACTGCAGGAGACAACAGAGACTGCGGACATACTGCAGGAGACAATCGGAGACTACGGACATACTGCAGGAGACAATCAGAGACTGCGGACATACTGCAGGAGACAATCGGAGACTGCGGACATACTGCAGGAGACAATCAGAGACTGCGGACATACTGCAGGAGATTACCAGAGACTGCGAACATACTGCAGGAGACAATCAGAGACTGCGGACATACTGCAGGAGACAATCAGAGACTGCGGACATACTGCAGGAGACAATCAGAGACTGCGGACATACTGCAGGAGACAATCAGAGGCTGCGGACATACTGCAGGAGACAATCAGAGACTGCGGACATACTGCAGGAGACAATCAGAGACTGCGGACATACTGCAGGAGATTACCAGAGACTGCGGACATACTGCAGGAGACAATCAGAGACTGCGGACATACTGCAGGAGATTACCAGAGACTGCGGACATACTGCAGGAGACAATCAGAGACTGCGGACATTATACAAGGGATGGTCAGAGAACTTTCAGCAATGCACAGCTTTACAGTTAAATAACACAGCTCAGGGTTTAAACAGTCAGGCATTCTATGGGTGTAAGGACATACCTGGCCAGCCAAACTCACTACATACATTCAGGACTGTGGGCGGGGTTTCCACTCTATGCTCTCACTAAAGCAGCTGGGAGCTCCACTGATGCTTTGTTGGGTGGGCCCTGGGCCCACATCACCCATGAATTGTCGCCCTGATGACAGCTTTGCAGAGCGCACAGAGGACATGGGAGGATGTATTCCGCGCTGGCCAGCTGAGAGGGGCGGGGCCGGGAGCTCCACTGACGCTCTGACCCCGCCCACGTGCAGCCTGTGCACTGTGTATAGAGCGCCTGTAGTGAGAGCGTCATTGGAGCTCCCGGCCCCGCCCCCGGACCTCTGTATTCACCAGCCAGTATAGAGGGGGCGGGGCCGGAAGCTCCACTGACACTCGCACTCCGATCACTGGCTCTCAACACAGAAGCTCTTTTCCGAGTACACAGGCTGTACGTGGGCGGGGTCAGAGCGTCAGTGGAGCTCCCGGCCCCGCCCCCTCTCAGCTGGCTAACGAGGAATACATCCTCCCGTGTCCTCTGTGCGCTCTGCAAAGCTGTCATCGGGGCCCCAATTCACAGCTAGCGCGGGCCCCCCAACAAAGATTGGGCCCGGGGCAAGTGCCCCGTTTGCCCTGCGCTAAAGACGGCCCTGCATGAGTGGACCAGCCAGAGCCCAGACTTGAACGCAATTGAACATCTTTGGAGAGATCTGAAAATGGCTGTGCATCGATGCTCCCCATCTAACCTGATGGAGCTTGAGAGATCCTGCAAAGAAGAATGGGAGAAACTGCGCAAAAATAGGTGTGCCAAGCTTGTAGCATCATACCCCAAAAGACTTGAGGCTGTAATTGGTGCCAAAGGTGCTTCAACAAAGTATTATTTTTATTTTTAATAAATTTGCAAAGATTTCAAACAAACTTATTTCACGCTGCCACTATGGGGTATTGTTTGTTAGAATTTTGAGGAAAATAATGAACTTAATCCATTTTGAAATAAGGCTGTAACATAACAAAATGTGGAAAAAGTGAAGCGCTGTGAATACTTTCCAGATGCACTGTATTTACTTAATGTAGCTGTCATCTGTTCTAAGTAATACAAAAGGAAAAGCAAAAATATTCTTAACATGCATACTACCAAAACAAATGACTAATCAAAGACTGAGCAGGTGTTGCGAGACATCGGCCAGATATAACTAAGTTTCTTCCAAATGTTCTAGCTGTCTTCAATTTAAATCTGTTTGCAGTACTAACAAGAAAGGGAATCCCATAAGGGGGGAATCCCAGCCAAAAAATGAAGTGTGCCGGGCGGCAATCTTTGGCCATTCGCTGAGAAAAAAATGGGGGATTCTTGTTAAAGCAGAGGCAGCCCACACCCCAGCAGATGGTAGAGGACAGTGAGCAATTCAATGCTCCAGCCCTGCAGAGCGCTAATGGTAATAACATACAGCCCTATATATCCAGGGCTTTTTTTTCAGCAAAGACTTGGCACCCCCAACGCTGAGAGTATGCAATGGCCAGTGGTGGTGGGGGAGTACTGGAGGGTCTATTGTTGCTGGCTGCTTGGGGATCTATTGTCGCTGGAGGGGGGGGGGGGTATTGTTGCTGGTGTGATCTTTAACTGCAGTGGGATTTATTGTTATTATGAGGATCTATTGTTGCTGGTGAGGATCTACTGTTGAGGGGAGGGGTGTATCTTGCTGGCTGCTGGAGGGTCTATTGACAATATATCAGAAACAATCCAATAAAACAGTTATTTAATCGATTCCTATTACTGTCAGTTGTCTGATACATGCAGATATTCATGTAATTAACTGTTTTAAAGCAATCAATACAATTCTGTCATGGTCGATTAACGTAACATCCTCAAAGTCATTTGAAAGCTCACTAAATTGATCCATTGATCCAATTGATTGTGGTTTACGATTTTTATTCAATTTGATCATTTTAGTGGCACTGAAGGAGGTGAAAAGTTGGAAAGAGCATGCTGATAAAGTAAGAGAGCAGAGTGAGTGACAGATTCATCAGCTGCTTCTCCTTTTACTGTCCAGTCACAGGCTGGGGAGGGACAAGATCTGTAAAGTTGAACTAAAGTCCCAAATACTCACCAAGCTGCAATGATCCAACACTCACGGGGTTCCTTGCTGGCATCTTTCCCCGTGTTCTTCCGGGTGTCGATCTTCAGCTAATTTGATTGGCCAACACTGGACGATATCACTCCTGCGCGTGCATGAGAGTGTAGTCATCCCAGCACACTGGCAGTGTGCCAAAATACAAACTGAGCTGTGCAGGCTCATTGTACATTCTGTAGGGGATTGTGACCAGGCAGGCAAGTGTATTTTTATTGCAGAAGAGCAGTGGTGGAACTACCAGGGTCGCATTTGCGAACGGGCATTCCGCCACTACTGCCCCAGTGGAGTTTCTGGCTGCAGGGCTCTGAGCTGAGAGCGTCTCTCTCTCATAAATCCCAGAGCCTACACTGACAGTTCCCTCTACCTCCTTTCTTGCATGAATGGAAGAGGAGAGAGCCGATCTGCTCCTTCTCCTCCCGCCCCTCTCCTCCTGTGTGTGCACCGTGGGAACTGTGAAGTAAGCAGCTGTGTTTGATCATTCAGCTGCTCTGCTTCATACTTCCCGTGGTGCACACATAGGAGGAGAGGGGTGAGAGGAGAAGGAGCAGATTGGCTCTCTCCTCTCCCATCCGTGCGAGAAAGGAGGGCGGGGGGGGGGGGCGGATTGTCAGTGTAGGCTCTGGGTTGTATGAGAGAGAGACGATCTCAGCTCAGAGTCCTGCTGAGGAGGCACTGATAGGCAGCACTGATGGGCACTGATAGGCGGCATTGATAAACACTGATAGGCAGCACTGAAGAGAACTGATAGGTGGCACTAATGGGCGGCATTGATGAGCACTGATAGGCAGCACCAATGGACATTGATAGGTGTCACTGATGAGCACTGATAGGTGGCATCGATGAACATTGATAGGCGGCATTAATGAACACTGATAGGCAGCACTAATGAGCACTGATAGGTAGCACTGATGGCCACTATTAGGCAGCACTGATGGGCAGTGATGGGGCTGCACTGATAATCAGGGTACTGATTATCAGTGCCCTGATTATCAGTGTAAACAATGTACTGACAGTCTTGCTGGTTAACGACTCTTCTTTCCCCACACAGACACAGCATGGGAATTCTGCAATGAGCTAGCTAATTTTTTCATTGACAAAATCGACAGCATTCGGGAATCAATTCAACAGAAAAAAGCAACCAACCTTAACCAACCAAAGCAAAAAGAAGACATTGACGCGAACAGCACTCAACCGCCAGACTTCTTCTTGAGCCCAATTACCACTGACACGACAAAAAACATTATGAGAAGCCTTCGAGACAGCACATCACCAAACGACATCATTCCCACGAAACTCCTGAAAGAATGCGCCGACATCCTGGCTCCAACTATAACACACCTCATAAATCAGTCATTCAAAGAAGGGATTGTGCCAACCACCCTCAAGCAAGGCATAGTCAAACCCCTGCTAAAGAAGCCCAATCTTGACCCTAAAGACCCTAACCACCGCAGACCGATAACAAGCCTCAACACCGTCTCCAAGATTATGGAGAAAGCGGTAGTACAACAGCCACAACGCCACCTTGACACGCATCAACTTCTGGACACTCTACAATCAGGTTTCCGCCCAGGCCATGGTATGGAAACTGCACTTCTAAAAATATGGGATGATGCACTCGAAGCAGCAGATGACGGAGAATCATGTCTCCTGGTACTGTTAGACCTCAGTGCAGCATTTGACACAGTGGACCACAATACTCTACTTGTCCGGCTCACAGAAGTAGCAGGAGCCACAGATTCTAGTTTAAAATGGTTCGCATCCTTCTTAGAGAATCGCACGCAGACAGTGAAACTAGGAGCATTCACCTCGGAAACCCGGGCAATCACCTGTGGAGTCCCTCAGGGCCCCCCCTTGTCGCCAGTGCTATTCAATATTTACATCCGCCCTCTCCTCAATATCATCAAAAAATCAGACCTCTGCTTCCACTCATACGCAGACGATACCCAAATGTACTTTCGGATCACCGGACAAAAAGACCACCATCAGCAACGAGAGAAATGCCTCACTTCAATAGATGACTGGATGACCATTAGTTCCCTCAAACTCAACCAGTCAAAAACAGAACTTCTCTACCTACACGCTAACCAAAATCCCAAAACCAAGACCCCATGGACACCCCCCGCCATCTTTGGATAGACCATTTCTCTGAGCACCAAGGCAAAAAGTCTTGGAGTTATCTTTGACCCAGAAATGACAATGGATGTACAAATAGGAGCAAGTTACGCAGACTCTTTCCCTTCATCCCAGAAGATGACAAAGCAGCAGTAGTTGGAACAATCATAAATTCCCGTCTCGACTACGCAAACTCACTCTACATAGGATTACCCCAATATCAGCTTACGCGCCTACAGGCCATTCAAAACGCGGCGGCAAGACTAATAACAGGAAAAAAACCCTGAGAGTCCATCTCCCCATCGCTGAGGAGGCTACATTGGCTAACAGTAAAGAATCGGATCATTTTCAAGACCCTCTGCCTCACCCACAAATGCATACATGGAAACGCCCCTCAATACCTCTGAGAGAAAATAAAACATTACACACCGAATCGCAATCTGCGATCATCTAGCCAAAACCTCCTCCTCATTCCCAAATACCGCTACAAAGCAAGGGGAGAACGAAGATTTGCAGTCCAGGGACCTCGACTATGGAACTCTCTTCCGACTCACATCCGCATAGAAGAAAACCATCTGGCATTCAGGAAAAAACTCAAGACTTACCTCTTCTAATGAAGCCGACAACACAATGCTTCAGCGCCTTGAGGCGATTCAGTTCGCATTTGCAGCGCTTTACAAATCATTCATTCATGGGAGGAAAGGACTGCCAATAACCGGCAAGTCTATTTACATTGTGATCAGCTAATCACATGGTAAAGGGCACTGTGATTGGCCCTTCACCGTGACCTGTGATCAGCTGTGACACAGCAGTCACAGAGCGTGCTGGATTCACCCTAGGGGTCATGTGGGAGGCAGGGTTCGGGGAGGATGTCCATGGATGTCCTCCCAGAACTTGATGCCCAGGGCTCGGATGGAAGGGGGGGGGGGGTCAGGGAGGCCCTTCATGGTTTCTTGCACCGGGGGTCCTGAAGGTTCTAGTTGCACCTGTGCAGAAGAGACATGCAGTGAGCACCTGTGTGTTTGCAATTTTTCATTTTTTGTCTTTGGTTCCTCCTTTAGCTGCAGCAGAGGAAAATCAGGTTTTTAGAGTTGAGTAAATCTCAGAACTGAATGGTCAGTGATACATATCATTTGACGGATGAAACAGTTCACATATAGGGGTGGATCTACTAAAGCCAAATAGACTGTGGACTTTGCAAGGGAAGTTGCACTCTGCAAGGGCAGTTGCTCCAGAGCTTAGTAAATGAGGGCAGGGTGCTACTGACTTCCATCATCTAATCATGTGCAAGCAAAAGTGATGTTTTTTTTTTTTTGTTTTTTTTTGCATGTGATTGGATATTCTTTGCAAAGTGAAGCTTCATCTCATTTACTAAGCTCTGGGGCAACTGTACTTGCAACATGCACAGTCTATTTGCCTTTAGTAAATCCACCCCATAGAGTTCAGTTTTAAACAAAATGTCCCTAAAGAGTGTACCGATGTGTGTGTGGTGTAGACATTGGATTGTAAGCTCTTCTGTCAACAGGAGATAATGTGAACAGTTCCAAGTGCACTTTAGAGTGCTGCATAATATGTCTACATTATATAAACCTGGGAAGCAATATTAAATAAGAGTATAATTCATTAAATAGGGCCAGATAGGAAGGAGGCAGATGAAATAGATTAATTAGTGTTTCAGGCTGTTGTGACCATAGTGAAATTTCCCAGTAGATGATGAACTCATTTAGCATGTTATTGCTTTATACACCTCGTGCTCAAGTTCATTAGTAGATATTATCTGCTAGGCCAAGGTACTCTGTTATCAAGGCATTTAATGCAAAGAAAAGTCTCTGAGAGTAATCAGTGATCTGCAGGACTGCCAGACAGTTCCCGAAGTGCTAACAAATCCATAGCAATGATGGCTACAGACTAAACTCAACATTCAGTAAGGGACATCCCATAATAATCACTGCTTACATCTTATGGTTTTGGAAACAAATTTAAAAAATCTAATTTTTGTCTGTCATTGGTGGCCAGTGGCATGAATGCCCCTTACATTGGTGGGAATAGGGAAGAATGCACCTTACATTGGTGGTCAGTGGGAAGAATACTCCTTACATTGGTGACCATTGGGAAGAATGCATTGGTGATCAGTGGGAAGAATGCTCCTTACATTAGTAATCAGTGGTAAGAATGTCCCTTACATTGGTGATCATTGGAAAGAATGCTCCTTGCATTGGGGCCAGTGGGAAGAAGGTTCCTTATATTTGCAGTCAGTGGGAAGAATGTCCTTAACATTGGTGGTCAGTGGGAAGAATGTCCTTAACATTGGTGGTCAGTGGGAAGAATGTCCTTAACATTGGTGGTCAGTGGGAAGAATGCCCCTTACATTAGCGGTCAGTTGGAAGAATGCTTTTTACATTGGTGGTCAGAAAAAAGAATGGTCCTTACATTGGTGATCAGTGGAAAGAATGCTCTTTACATTGGTGAAGATCAGTGTGAAGAATGCTCCTTACATCGGTGGTCATTGGGAAGAATACGCATTACACTGGTGGCCAGTAGGAAGAATGATCCTTACATTGGTGGTCAGTGGGAAGAATATTCCTTTCATTGGTGATCATTGGGAAGAATGCTCCTTACATTGGTGATCATTTGGAAGAATGCTCCTTACACTGGTGATTGATGGGGAGAATGCTCATTACATTGGTGATTGATGGGAAGAATGCTCCTTACATTGATGATTAATGGGGAGAATGCTCCTTACATTGGTGATTGATGGGGAGAATGCTCCTACATTGGTGATCATTGGGAAGAATGCTCCTTACATTGGTGATCATTGGGAAGAATGCTCCTTACATTGGTGATTGATGGGGAGAATGCTTCTTACATTGGTGATTGATGGGGAGAATGCTCTTACATTGGTGATCATTGGGAAGAATGCTCCTTACATTGGTGATTGATGGGGAGAATGCTCTTACATTGGTGATCATTGGGAAGAATGCTCCTTACATTGGTGATTGATGGGAAGAATGCTCCTTACATTGATGATTAATGGGGAGAATGCTTGTTATATTGATGGGCAGTGGAAAGAATGCTCCTTACAGTGGTTATCAGAATGCCCCCTTACAGGCAACTAAAAATATAATTGGCGTCATATAGCACTGTGGCATTGGCTGTGCCAAGCGGCACTGGCCCAAAAACTATGCTGGCACCATCATACGGGGGGGGGGGGGGGGGGGTCAATCAGCCACAGCCCTAATCTCTGAAGGAACCCTGGTTGAGGATGGCTGGTCTAGCTGGTGTGCACAGACTTGTCTTCAAATTGCAATACGTTGACATTTGTTCATTATGTGCATGTTCACTTAAGTGTAGACGTAGAAAAAGTATAACATATATCAAGATATGTTTTCAGTGCCTCGCAGTTATTAGGATGAATATTAAGATGGTAAGGAGACGGAACTAAAGGTAATAATAGAAATACATCTGAAACTTATTTCCCTTCCTGAAGAGCTTACGAGGATAACATAATCTATCTGAACACCGTAGAGAAATAAGAAAGGGATTTACTTTGTAATTGAAATCTAAGGGGGTCCCACACCTCCTGCTGTGTCTATAAAAGACAGTATATATCCAGGTAGGAATCCAGCAACAAGCAGGATGCCCTTATATTGAGCTGCGGGTGGGCAGAGCTGGGGGCATGCTGGCATCCGCAAGCAATACAAGAATCCACTTGCCTGGATTTGCCCAAAACCCATAATATTACCCTTCAGTTGACTTAAATCCTTTCCTTTTAAATGTACAGTCTACAGGAATACATTCCTAGCAATACACAGCCTATACCATACTTGTGCTCCAGCCCAGTGCCTTTGCCTAGACTGTGATGAGGTCATCAGTGTGCCGCAGGCTAGAGGAAGCTTTCGTTAGGCCTCATGCACATTAAGTGTCAAAAACAGCGCTTTTCAAGAGCGTTTCATGTCCCCCCCCTCTCTAAACACCCCCCTATGTTAGCCTGAGTCCATGCATACATAGCGTTCTTAGGCGTTAAGTGGCAGGGGCGTTTAGGGGCAAAAAAAAAAAAAAAGCCCTTGGCCAGTGCATTTAGGGGAAGAATATTTTGCTGCAAAAAAAGCCCAACACGAATAAAAGTGTGTAAACACGTCTAAACGCGCTTAAGTGCTAGACACGTTTAGCGCTTGAATGTTCATTAATTTCAGTGCCCAAAATAAATGAATAGTCTGTCCAATGAAATGAATGAATATTTGCGGCACTTAAACACATTTAAAAGTACCTAAACGCATCTGAAAAATGTGGATTTGGACGCATTTTTAACGCTGCTTTCTTCTGCTTTCTTCTAAAGCGTTTAGAAGAGTTGCAGTGTGCATGAAGTCTTAGCGCAGGTTTGCGCGGGCACGGCAGCCTATTCGCTAGAATGGGCTGCTGTGCCTCCAGAAAACGCAGCGAAAACGGGCCCTGAACCTTTTTTGAAAACACCGAAACAGCAAGTGCAATGCGGTTCCCAGTGCGGAGAAACGGCGTTACGTTTTTTTTTTTTAGGATTAATGGTACCCCCACGCATCTCCTGAGCGACAGCACATTTTTCTGTGTGGGTGGTTGAGGCTGCGGGAACAGGTGTGGACCTGCTGCCGCATCCACCCGCACAAGTGTGAACTAATGCCCTAATGCCTAATGCCCAGTACACACGATCTGAAAATTGGACCACAGATCGTCCAGTTTTTTTTTTGCATGAGAGTTGTATATCGTACCTGAAGAGGTTACTAAAGTAACGGAAATTCCCGTACGACAGAATAAAAAAATCAGAAGTGATGTCATGTGTTGTAGTGTATTTGTATTGTATTTTTGGACGACCATTGTACTGATTAAACGAAAATCGTACGATCTGGTATCGTATGTGAATCATTTTCGTGTTTGTTCGATAGGATAATATTGAATGAACTGTCGTGATCGGTTCTCAAAAGCTCTGTACTAACGATCCGATTATCGCACGATAAAGTGGAAAGTAAAGTTAACGATAAAGTGGAAATGGTATTTTTGATTTTCCAATTAGTGTCCGCTAGTGATCAGACTGCAACATTGTAACTTTGTAGTCAGAAGGTGAGAGGGAAAGGAGTTGATCTGTGTCAGACATTTGCAAACACAGCCACCAGGATTTATGCAATTGTGTAATCTCTGAGCCGGTATCTCAGTCCTGGAAACAGTGCTACCACTAGGCAAACTAGGCAGCCGCCTAGGGTGCATTGCTGCCTAGGGCGCCCGGCCACTGGTGTTCTACTCTCTTCTCTCGAGAAAAAACATATTGCAAGGGTATCAAAGCCCAATGTCTTTGTCTTTCTGTGTTCTGAACAATACGGGCTGTATCTGTACAAATCCCCATTGCTTACAGGCAGAGTCTCATGCTACATGTCTACTTATATATTACTTTAAGGACAACTCCAGGGAAAGAACTGAAAACATATGCACAGGAACTTTTGCAACTGACAAAAGATCTGGAAAGTTATGAACATACTCCAAACCCTCTGCTGTGCTACATGGCAGGATAGCACAGAGAACACATGGAGCCTGCACAGAGCAGGGCCGGTGCTACCACTAGGCAAACTAGGCAGCCGCCTAGGGCGCACTGCTGCCTAGGGCACCCGGCCACTGGTATTCCTACTCTCTTCTCTCTGCAGCAAGCAACTAAGTCTCAGCATCAGCAGGCAGCCGCCGCTCCGTTCGCACATAGTGTCAGAGGCGCAGCAGAGGACTGTGTCTGTGTCCCCACTCCCGAATGAATGGAAGCAAGCAAACATTCATTGATGGGCGCTGGTAGGCTGCATTGATGGGCACTGGTGAGGCTGCATTTGATGGGTGCTGGTAAAGCTGCATTTAATGGGCGCTTCATTAAAAAGGAGGGGTACACATGGGCAGGGCAAAGGGGGTGGAGTCAGGGTTGGAGCCAGGGGGGCACGGCAAAATGAGATTTCGCCTAGGGTGTCAAAAATGCTTGCACCAGCCCTGCCTGGAAGTGGATGCTGATCCTGGAGGATGCCTGAAAAAATATGGCTCTGTCCTTCTGGAAGGAAAAGCAGATGAAGGCATTGGGGTTAGTTCACCAAGAGTTAAATAATGGTTAATATTATGCGGTAACAATTGTACAAGTGTTCAATTCACTAAGAATTTGGAGTTAAATACCAAATGCGGTATTTGTTCGGATTAGCAGTAATTAGCGTATTAGTTAATGCAGTAATTTACCGCATTGAGCTGGTTGCTAAGGAGCGAGACGGGAAGCCGGTCTCAGCATCCTTAACCAATTCCGGGTCGCCGCACGCCGATATACGTCTTCACTTTGAAGAGGTATATTGTTGTTATGGCAGCAGCTAGCTGCCATAACCCCTGTATCCTCTTCTTCAGCTGGCGGTCCGGTTTCCGATAATATTGGTCTCTGTGGCGGATTCGCCGCAAGATCACTTTTATCGGCGGTGGAGGGGGGGGGGCCCCCTCCCGCCGCGCTCCGGTGCCCTCCGCCGCTTACCGGAGCCGTCGGTAGCGGCGGAGGCGATCGGATGCTTCTCCTTCCTGGGTATTGAGACGAGTGAGGGGAAGATGACCCCCACCCGCCTCCAAACCATTGCAGGGCGGAAGCGACGTTTTGACGTCGCTTCCGCCCATAGCTCTTAAAGGGCCACACTGCTCCACCGATCTCAGTAAAGAGCCTCCGTCAGAGGCTCTTTACCACGTGATCAGCCGTGTCCAATCATGGCTGATCACAATGTAAATAGGAAGAGCCGTTTATCTGCTTTTCCTCACTCACGTCTGACAGACGCGAGTAGAGGAGAGCCGATCGGCGGCTCTCCTGACAGGGGGGTCTGCGCTGATTGTTTATCGGCGCAGCCCCCCCTCAGATGACCACACTGGACCACCAGGGATGCCGCTAGGACCACCAGGGAAGGTGGCAACATATGGATGGCCAGGTATGTGCCCCATGGCCATCCACATGTGCAAATTATGCCCGATCTGTGCCAATCAGTGCCCACAGTATGTACTAACAGGCATCAGTGATGCCCAGCAATGCCACCCATCAGTATCATCAGTGCCACCCATCAGTGACATCAGTGCAACCCATCAGTACCACCTGTCAGTGCCCATCCATGCCCATCACTGCCCACTTATCAGTGCCCATCAGTGCCCATCCGTGCCACCCCTCAGTGCCGCCTACAAGTGCCCATCAGTGCCGCCTATGAGTGCCCATCAGTGCTGCATACCAGTGCCACCCATCAGTGCCGCCTATCAGTGTCCATCATCAGTGCCCGTCAGTGCCACCTCATTGGTGCCACCTCATCGGTGCCCACCAGTGCCGCCTTATCAGTGCCCGTCAGTGCAGCCATATCAGTGCCCATCATTGAAGGAGAAAACTTACTTATTTACAAAAAATTTTTAACAGAAACGAAGAAAAACTTGTTTTTTTTCAAAATTTTTGGTCTTTTTTTATTTGTTTGCGCAAAAAATAAAAATCCCAGAGGTGATCTAACACCACCAAAAGAAAGCTCTATTTGTGGGAACAAAATGATAAAAAATTTGTTTGGGTATAGTGTAGCATGACCGCGCAATTGTCATTCAATTTGCGACAGCGCTGAAAGCTGAAAATTGGCCTCGGCGGGAAGGTGTCTAAGTGCCTGGTATTGAAGTGGTTAAAGATGAATTAACCAAAAAAAAAAGGTTATTTAAATCCACAAGGACTTTTTTTTACAACTACTATTCCTTTATATTGGCTTTTAAAATGACAAATGCAGCAATTTAGAAATCAGATGAAAGGTTTAGCACTGGGAAACACTTTTTCATAGATAAAAAATGTATTTTATATACAGCTATATAGATCAGACCAAAATGAGGGACAAATAAGGAGGAATGAGGGACATTGTTCCAAATAAGGGACAGTCCCTCGAAATCAGCGACAGTTGGGAGCTATGAAATAACGCTGGAAGTTCTCAAGCTAAGAAATGAAACGGGTTCTATCTGGCTTGTTGCAGTTTCTGATGCACGCTAAGAGAAGCTCACAGTGTGCAGTGAAATCAGAGGAAGCCATTTCAGTCCAGGGGAGAAGCCGGTACAACTGTACAAGTCTAAATTTGGAGTTTGGCTTGAGACCGGTGTAGCTGACCCCAGTATATACGGCCGCAACAAATACTTTTATGAATTCTGCAACAGCGAGACAATTCGATGTGGAAAGCGGAGGAATTTCATCTTTCACATATCCTGCATAATAAACGTGCCCCAGTTTCATGTTGTGATCCCTGGATTACACTGAAAGACTGCACAGGGAGCAAAGCTCATTATATTTCCAGGAATCTATAGTGCCGGGTTATACACTGGATTTTGTTTAAAGTTTCTATCTGGGTAAAAATAAAAATAAAAAAAACATATGTCGTACATCTCTGCAAGACATAAACTACTTCCCATAAATACTGCAAGTACACAAAATGACCTGTTGGTCTGCCAGAGAATTCTTTTTTCATCCAGTTCTTCCCTGCTGGACTACAGATCACTTCCACCTATACAAGGCCGTGACAAGGGGTGGGCAGGAGGGGCGGCAGCCCTAGGCACTGTGCCTTCATGGGGGGATGAGATTGGTGTTGAGAGAAGGAATTTGGGAGGCAGCAGGGAATATGAAACATATCCAATAACAAAAAAAAAATCTAGTTTCTTCATCAATTTAGGCCAACATATATTCTTCTACATATTTTTGGTAAACAAAATCCCAATCAGCGTATATTGATTGGTTTGCGCAAAAGTTTTAGCGTCTACAAACTATGGGATAGATTTATGGAATTTTTATTTTTTTGGCTAGTAATGGCGGCGATCGGCGACTTATAGTGGGACTACAACCATGCGGCGGACAAATCAGACAGTAACTGACTTTTTTGTCACTTTTTTGGCGACCAGTGACACCAAGACAGTGATCAGTGGTAACAATATGCACTGTCACTGTGCTAATGACACTGGCTGGGAAGGGGTTAACATCAGGGGCCATCAAAGGGTTAAATGTGTTCCTAGGGAATGCTTGCTAACTGTGTGGGGGAGGTGCTTGTACTGTGGAAAGGCAGAGATCCGTGTTCCTGCTTAGCGGAAACACAGGACCACTACCTTCCCTACTGAAAGAACGGCGATCTGCCTTGTTTACATAGGCAGACCGCCGTTCTGCTTCTCTCCCGAACGATCAGCGGGTCCTGGCGGACATCAAGTCCGCCGGACCCGCTGATTGGCTCCCACTGTGTCCAATTACAGTGGGAGTGGGTCGGCGGCGGTGTTCATGCGCACCCCAGACCTGGAAAAGCAGGATCACGTGCGGGTATGTGTGATTCTGCACAGGGAAACCACCTTGCCGCCGTATGTACTGTATACGGGATTAAAACACCTATTAGGTTTTTATTGCTGTCTGTGCCCCCATTAGGGAGATTCTCCCTCTCTATTGGGCCTGTTTACCATTTTAATTAAGCGCTGTGTAAACTGTTGGCGCTATATAAATCCTGTATAATAATAAACAAAAAATAATTAGTGAACGTAAAAGAAAACCCCACATTTTGGATTGTCCCCAGAAAAGTACCAGTAACAGCTGTGTATTGGCTTTTCCTCTACTCGCGGTGACAGACGCGAGTAGAGGAGAGCTGATTGGCTGCTCTCCTGACAGGGGGGGGTCTGCACTGATTGATTATCAGTGCAGCCCCCACCCCCGAGGATGCCCACCCATGATCACCAGGTAAGCCCACCCATGGTCAGCAAGGATGCCCACCCATGACCATCAGGTAAGCCCACTAGAGCCCACCAGGGATGGCAATCATTGCTCATTAGGGATGGCACTCTGATGACTCCCAGTGCCTCTGATCAGTGCTGCCTATCAGTGCCATCTATCAGTGCTGCCCATCAGTGCCCACCTGTGCCCATCAGTGCCGCCTATACATGCCCTTCAGTGCCACCTATGAGTGCCCATCAGTGCCGCCTATGAGTGCCCATCAGTGCTGCCTATGAGTGCCCATCAGTGCCACCTATCAGTGCCCATCAGTGCTATATATCAGTGCCACCTATGAGTGCCCATCAGTGCCACCTATGAGTGCCCATCAGTGCTGCCTATGAGTGCCCATCAGTGCCACCTATCAGTGCTGTATATCAGTGCCACCTATCAGTGCCCATCAGTGCTGCTTATCAGTGCCGCCTATCAGTGCCTATTAGTGCTGCATATAAGTGCCACATCATCAGTGCCACCTCATCAGTGCCAATCAGTACTGCCCCATCAGTGCCTGTCAGTAAAGGAGAAAACATACTTACTTACAAAGTTTTGTAACAGAAACGAAGAAAAACTTTTTTTTTGTTTTTCAAAATTTTCTTTTTTTTTTTTTTTGTTTGTAGCGCAAAAAATAAAATCCCCAAAGGTGATCAAATACCACCAAAAGAAAGCTCTATTTTTGGGGGAAAAAAATTATAAAAATGTTATTTGGGTACAGGGTCGCATGACCGCGCAATTGTCATTCAAAATGTGAGAGCGCTGAAAGCTGAAGATTGGTCTGGGCAGGAAGGTGTAATAAGTGCCCGGTATTGAAGTGGTTAGGGTTAATAGGGCTGTGCTGCAAATGCCCCACAACCGTGCGTTGCAGGACCGTATTCTGGCATATAGAGGGTTCAAATAGATTGACGCTTAAAGTCGGCACAGCTTCACCTCAATTACTAAGTGCATTTTTTAGCTTGGTTTAACCTCTTCAGCTCCTGGATCCTAGAAACGTACCTGAAACTTTATTGTGAAATGAAAAAAAATAAAAATCTTGAAAGATCGGAATGTTGTGTTTAATAAGTGTTTTCTTCTGTAATAGAGATTTGAATTCCTAAGTCTTCTTCCTCGAAGGGATGTCAAGCAAAACCACCAGCCAGGCACCTTCAGAGGGATGTTCATCAGACCGTGCACGATCCTGCTCGGTGGGTAATTACTTGTGAAAAGACCTGGCACCTTTCACATGACAAATCCCCCCAAGTTTGGGTAGAGGCCATTTCATCACAACATTCCACGCTTTGCAGATGCTCCTTATTCTATGAAAAATCCAGAATCCTCCACGACTATTTACAGTCCGGTTCAGAAGGAAAAAAATTATACTAATTGATAAAAAGGATAAGGCTAGATTTACACTTGCAGTTGGGGGGGGGGGGGGGGGTAGAGCTGTGTGTGTCCCCCCCCCTCCATCCAACTGCTCCCCCTTAAGCTGCAAAGGCAGCAGACAGGGCTGTACACAATGCATAGCATTTTTTCTATTATATCCTATTCTTTTATATTCTATTTTTATTCTTTTCTATTATATTTTTTATTTTTTACAAATATGTTCTAATCTATTCTATTTTATTCTATTTGTTTCTTTTCTATTCTATTTTGTTCTGTTTTTCTCTATTATTTTCTATTCCATTCTTTTCTATTCTATTTTATTCTATTCATTTATTATCTATTATATTCTGTTCTGTTTTACTCAAATTTTTTTCTATTCTATTCTATTATTTTCTATTCCATTCCTTTATTTTCTATTATATTTTATTCTATTCTATTATTTTTTTCTATTCTATCCTATTCTTTTATATTCCATTCTTATGTTTTCTATTATATTTTTTTCAAATATATTCTAATCTATTCTATTTTATTCTATTTGTTTCTTTTCTAATCTATTTTGTTCTGTTTTACTCTATTATTTTCTATGCTATTCTTCTTTTCTATTCTATTTTAGTCTATTCATTTATTTTCTATTCTATTCTGTTCTGTTTTACTCATTTTTTTCAATTATATTCTATTCTATTATTTTCTATTCTATTCCTTTATTTTCTATTATATTTTATTCTATTCTCTTTTACACTATTTTATTATTTTCTATTACATTTTATTATATTCCTTTATTCTCTATTATAGTTTATTCTATTCTTGTTTTCGAATTCGACTTCTAAAACGTTTTTGAATTCAATTTGAATTCGAATTTTGGTCAAATTTTGGTTCATTATTTCACATTTGTTTAAATCCATCACTATTGTAATTCAGAAATTCGGGTATATCCAAACTTCCGAATAACAAAAAATTTGTCCAAATTTCTGTTTGCAATGAAATGAACCGCACATGTGTACTCCTCACCACCTGTCAAACGCCTCTAAAAAATGATGCGCCACGCTAGAAAAATGCAGAGCTCTGCATAGGCACATAGAAAACAATCCTTTTTCCTATGTGTTCTGTTTACACTTAAAGTGGAACTAACTGACTGGCCAGCAGGGGATGATGTCACCCCATGTGTGGGTAGGTGCAGTGTGATGCAGCGGGCAGTAAACACACAGAGTCCAAGTGCAATAATCTGAATATATTTTTACACGAGTCCAGCAATACAAGCAGACCCCATGGGAAGACATAACTCCTAACTGTCCTTGATTTTGAGGGACTGTCCCTGATTTCGAGGGACTGTCCCTGACTTGGAACAAAGTCTCTCTGTCCCTCTTTCCTTCTAATTTGTCCCTCATTTTGGTCTGATCTATATTTCATCCAATTTTTAAATTGCTGCATTTGTAAATTTCAAAAGCCAGTATAAAGGAATAGTAGTGGTAAAAAAAAGCCAGGTATTGTACGTTGATTTGCTCTTTCTCGCAGATGGCCTCTGGCAGAGAAACTCCCTCCATCAGAATGGTCCGGAATACCCAAGCTGGTCAGAGGCAGGATGGGGAGAGCATAAGACCACCATGGGTGCCACACTTTGAGGAACTTAGCATGAGAGTCATGAAGTACACTGGTCATCTTCTCATACAGCATGAGGATAGTCAAAATGCTCTTCACCTCTGCAAAAACAACCAAGGGCTTCCGCCAAGCTCTAGCAATAGCGTGTTTTGCGGCAATAAAGAGGTAGGTGACCAGCTTTTGTTGGTATGAGTAGAGGCCTGGGAGGGTGCAGTGGAGAAGTGCATGCCGGGCTTCTTTGTGGAAGGGTACATGAAAAAGGGTTGAAAGGAGGCCATAGACCCTAGACCAGAATCCCACCAATCGTGGGCAAGACCACCAAATGTGAATCCCGTCTCCACTTCGGCCACATCCCCTGAAGCATCCATCGATGTACGATGGGTTTGAATGAGCTATGCGGGCCGGAACACAATACCAGCGGAGGAGAACCTTATTGGTCGTGGTTACATTAAGAGCAAATAGTATAATTGTTGCATAAACCCAATAATCAGGACTGGTTCTCTTTAAATGTTCATACTAATCACATCAAAAACAGAAAAACCGATAGCTTTTTTCAGGGTTGGATTGCAATGTCACTGATCATAGATATACATGATGCAAGGCACGTACTATATACAGTATCTATTTTCATCTATATCCCATGAAAGGGACACATAAACCAATAAGTGCAATCTCTATCCGTATTGCGCTGCTCCGGTTCCCTGTGTAATCTTGTAAAGTGCTTCACACATGGCTGACAGTTTATAAATAAAGTCACATGATGAAATTTCAGCATGTGCCCAAAGCGAGCCAAAGTGGATCAGTGACCGGCCGTACAAGATGTTCTTTCCCCAGCATTAAATCACATTTTGAGAAAAGCAATGGAATATTTACTTACTTCTGTCCATTCTTTGTTGCCGATTCCTTGTATGTAGAGGACCACCACTGTAAGAGACAAGGAAAATGTCACAAGAAGGCAAAGAACACCTAGAAAATCTAATGTCAGTCAAAATATTTGCCATTGCTTAGTTTTAGATGGAGTAGGGAAGGGTTAAAGCCAAGCCATGGCCGTCCTTCTCCCCAGCCTCCAGCCAATGGCAGATCCTCTAACCTCCTACAGTGCCACCCAACCTCCCACAGTCCTTCCAGGGCTCCCTAGCTTGCTGCAGTGCCATCAGCCTTTCATAGTGTCCCCAACTTTCAACAGTGTTCCCCAAACTCCCTCAGAGCACCTGAATCCCTGCAGTGCCATCAAAACTTCCACAGTGCCCATGCAAAACTCACAACCTCCTCCAGAGACCTCAACTTCCACAGTTGCCCCTAGAAACAACCTTATCCCTACAAGGCCCGCACCACCAAGTCTTCAGCCAAGTCCCCTAACCAAATCCTCAGCAAGGCTATCGCCACTAAGTCCCTTAACCTCCTCCAGAACTCCCATCCCCACACAGTGCTCAGCAACCTCCCTCAGAGCACCTGAGTTCGAGCAGTGCCCTCAAGTCTCCCACAGTGCCCATGAAAAACCCACAACCTCCTCCGGAGACCTCAACTTCCACAGTTACCTCTAGAAACCTCATCCCCTACAAGGCCCCCAACACCAAGTCTGCTGCCATGTCCCCTAACCAAATCCTCAACAACGCTACCACCACTGAGTCCCTTAACCCCCTTCAGAACCCCCCCCCCCCACACACACACACACACACACAAAGTGACACCCAACCCCATCCACAGCCTCCCAGCATTTCAGAACATATTTCATATTTCAATTCTTATATTGTGTGAGCATTAACTTTTTTTTGTTTTTTTAAGCATTTTTTAGGCCCTAATTTCAATACGATTGAGAAGCACAGCTCTAGGCAATCTAGGTAGCTTGCTGCAGAGCCACCAGCCTTCCACAGTGCCCCCAACTTTCAACAGTGCCCCACAGTACTCCCCAGCCTCCCTCAGAGCACCTGAGTCCCTGCAGTGCCCTCAAAACTTCCACAGTGCCCATGCAAAACTCCAGAGACCTCAACTTCCACAGTTGCCCCTAGAAGCCTCATCCCCTACAAGACCTCCAACACCAAGTCTGCTGCCGAGTCCCCTAACCAAATCCCCAACAAGGCTACCACCACTAAGTCCCTTAACCCCGTCCAGAACTCCCATCCCCCCACAGTGCTCTGCAACCTCCCTCAGAGCACCTGAGTCCCTGCAGTGCCCTGAAGTCTCCCACAGTGCCCATGCAAAACCCACAACCACCACTGTTGAGTACCGTAACTCTCTCAAGAACCCCCCAAAAAATGACACCCAACTCCATCCAGGGAAATCCAGCATTTCAGATCATATTTTACACTCTCATACTTATATTGTGTGAGTATAGACTTTATTTTTAAGCACTTATCGGGCCCTGTTTTCAATATGATTGAGAACCACTGCTCTAGGCAATCTAGGTAATCACTAATACACATAGGTTTGCGCAGCCTATTGCATTATGGCACTAGACATGTGCAATTTGTTTCGTTCCGAATTAGTTTCTTGACGAAATTCGGCAAATTTGTTAATTTGAAAATATTCGAATTAACGAAAACCCCTAATTTTTTCGAAAATGTAAAATAACAAAAATCCGAAATTTGAAAATTCAAAAGAACAAAAATCTGAAACTTGAAAATTCAAAATGAGAAAATCCGAAATTCGAAAGTCCAAAAACTCGGAAATTCGAAAAAACAGAATTTTCAGATTTTCGAATTTTAGGATTTTCGTTCTTTCAAATTTTTGGCTTTTCGTTCTTTCAAATTTTTGGATTTTCGTTTCCTATTTTCGGATTTTTGAATTTTCGGATTTTTGAATTTCGGAATTTCTACGAATTTATTCGAAATAACCAATTTCGATCATAATGAATGACCCGAAAAATGAAAAAAATAAATAAAAATGAATGAAACAAAAATGTAAACAAACACATTTTTCAGCAGTGCACATGTCTAACGTGCACCCCAAAGCTCAAACACTCATGCCTTTATTTGCAGCCTCAGCTGCACTGGACAGTGAATGAATGGGAAGTGCTCTGTGCTGAGTGGCTTCCTGTTCATTCACAAACCGAAGCATGTAAACACAGTTTACTATGTATCAGTTGTGAATGAATACAGTGAGTGAGTGTGTTCATTTAGAAAAGGAAGGGGCTAGTCAATGACATATTGACTAGCCCTTTCCCCCCGCTCTGCATCCTGAAACACCCCCCTCAGCAGCCGAGGCGATAGAAGAGAAGGGAAGCCAGCAGCACTGTGTGGGGGCAACATGCCGAGGGGGGGGGGGGAAACCCGTGCAGTAGGGGGAGTCGGAGTGATTAGGGTGTGCCCAGGCACACCTCCTGCTCACGTCTATGTTAATACATCACTAAATGTATTTTTTATAAATACAAGCAGTGTAAGCACCTGATTTTGACCTGGTATTAGTCTCTTACAGTATTACAGTACAGCAGAGCAGGAGTGTGAAACTAGACTTCAGATCCACTAGCCACTGAATCCCCTGAGCTCCTCCACTTTAGCACTCAGTATCTTCCTCAAGGGTCACTCCCACTTCCCTACTGGGTCCCTGGCTTGGCACTCACAGATACTCCTCAAGCTTCACCCCCGCTGACATGTTAGGTCCCTGGCTTGGTACTCACTGATGCTCCAAAAGCGTCACCTCTGCTGTCCCGCTGAGTCCCTGACTTGGCACTTGCTGAAGTTTTCCCACTTTCTCCCTGTCCCCGGCTGGCGAGAAGTCTGCTCTGGTACTGGCCTCAGCTTACTAACAATGGTCTCCGGTAGCAAAGTGGATGGTGCCTTATTGGCAACAGCTTCCCCTCTATCTCAGACCGCAACTGGTTCCCATTACTTTTGGTTGGACTAAAAGCCTGCAGTCCCAACCCTATGCTGTACTCCTGCTTCTGGATAGGACCTCAGACAGCCTAGCAGCCAGATGTCCCCGGGATAGGCCTAAGGCTTGCAGCCCAGGGGCAACATAACACACGTCCACAGCCATCCAGGCGGCACAGAACGCCGATCACCTGACTCCACCCAAATTAATAGGCTCTCCCAGCAGGCCAAGGGACCCAAGAAAATCCTTACCCATTGGCTAAGATGCCCCATTCATTCATAATCTGTCCTTGCTATGCTCTTGTCTTATCTAATTTCACCAGCTACAATGCCACCTAGTGACAGAAGAGAGAAGTGCAGCAAGTCCAGAATTAGGGTGAAGTCAATTGATCTCCTAACAATTGGCCAAGGCAACTATCACCTGGCAACTAAATTTGATAGCAACCCTGCCTAAACATCAGGATGCTACATCAGAAAAAAACGCTTTTTATTTTATCTTTTAGTGGGCCATTTATTGTTATCTTGTTGTTTTTGGATGGTGTTGTGCTGTAAAAGCTTAGAGTAAATATTTGCAAGAAAGTGCAAAAAGAGACATATCACTGATGTTTAGGGGTTTCAGTGGACTCTTTTCTCACCACTGAGGCCCCAAAGCATTGTTAGATATGTCTCTTTTTGCCTCTTTTTGCACTTTTCGTTTGCACTTTACCACTATGCACTTTAAAATGTAACCTCAATAAATGATACTTCTGAGGCTCACCCGTGCAATGTGCTGGCTTTACATGTGAATATCACATACCAACCAATCAACTTTCAATTGTGATTTTTGCAGTCTAGGCCAGGGGTCTCCAAAGTTTCCAAACAAAGGGCTAGTTTACTGGCCTTCACACTTTATGGGGGCCAAACTGTGGCCAGTGGGAGTAAACAATGCCCGATCTTAGGTATTAGGAGGAGAAATAGTTGGTGTCAGTGGGAGAAATAGCGCCCCGTTTTTGTTGTCAGTGGAAAGCATTATTCCTCGTCGGTATCAGTGGAAGGAATAATACCCCATTGTTTGTGTCAGTGGCAGGAATTATGCCTCAAGAGCCAGATAAAGGCAAGCAAAGGGTCACATCTGGCTCCAGGGCCACAGTTTGGATACCCCTAGTCTAAGCCTAAATCTGAAAAAAGATCCTGATTTAACAAGCAAAACAAAATGTTAGCTTACTTTTCATATATTGTCTCCTAAATGGTCTGTCTAACATTATCCAAAAGAATGGTGAGTGTGAAACAACAAGTTTGATTTCTGTATCATATTTTGGTTAACAGCAACATTTACTGCAAAGGAGATCCAAGGATAGTTCACATGGTCAATGACACTATTAGCACTAACCTGGATCAGACTTGGAAAATGTGTCCATATCCAGCAAACTCCTGTAAGGAAAGAGATAAAGAACATGATAGTAAGAGGAGGAAGAAAGAGAAAAAAAGACACAGAAAAGAAGGCAAGTTGTGTAAGCAAAAGCAGATACCTACTACACCCTACCCATCACTATTCCCTCCCATATACTTTGATCCCTTCAGTAACAGAAATTGAAATTTGTATGAGGCCTTATTAAACCCTGCCATAATAGGAACACTCTTTACAAACCCAAGCCTAAAGGAAGGCTGGGAGTACCTAACGTTACTCATTAATATAAAGTTGCCCAAATAGCACCACTAATCCAAATACCTTCTGTTTCGGAGCCCCCATAATGGATTCTTCTAGGTATAGATGTCTACCCAATGCCCCTTTCCTGCCTTATCAAAATCCATCCTCCCTTACCTTCTAAATCTCTCAACCCAATCTTGGAGCACACCCTGTCTGTCTGGGAATCTGATACTTTGTGGGTTTTATCTCACCACATCTCCTTTTGCTTAAACTATTCAATTGCCCTTTGACAACCCCTAGACGACCTCCACCAATTTTGTTGCTGGATCTTGCAAGTCCTTACAACGGATGCTCCACCCAAAAGGGGAAATGGTGATTGTTTGTACCCTTCTCCCCTCCACTGCAACATTTGGCACATTTGGGGGGGGGAGGGTACCTGGTTTTGACGTTCGGCCCCCCATCCTTCCCCTGCAGTCCTTTTGACAACCCCTAGACTACCTCCACCAATTTTGTTGGTGGATCTTGTAAGTCTTTGGTGTTCATGATGCTGTTTGTGCACGAAGGTTCTCTAACAAACATCTGAGGGCCTCACAGAACAGCTGTATTTATACTGAGATTAAAATACACACAGGTGGACTCTATTTACTAATTAGGTGACTTCTGAAGGCAATGGGTTCCATTAGATTTTAGTTAGGGGTATCAGAGTAAAGGGGGCTGAATACAAATGCACGCCACACTTTTCATATATTTATTTGTAAAATAAAAAAAAAATAAAAAACATTTATCATTTTCCTTCCACTTCACAATTATGTGCCACTTTGTGTTGGTCTATCACATAAAATCCCAATAAAATACATTTACGTTAGTTAAAAGTCATATACAGGGGATTATAAATTATACTCCAGAATAGCATACCTAAAGAGGCACTGGGAACTTTTAGACCTTCAGGTGTAGTCAGATGAAGGAAAACTTCAGACAAGCTCAATGTTCTGTTGACGCGTTTTCCACACATCAAGGATTGCCTTGATGGGCACCCAAAAAGTAGCTCAAACCGTAGTAATACAGCTAGGAGCGTCAGATAAAATTCTTAGATAAATGAGTTCCGAGTAATTTTAATTAATAAAAAATTTAGCATATGTGCTGTTCCTTTAGAGCAGGTATGTCAAAAGTCCGGCCGCGGGCCAGTTTCGGCCCACGCACCGGTTTGATGCAGCCCCAATGGTAATTTGGATATATATATCTTTTGTGGCCCCCAACCAATCCCCAAGCGGCGCTCAGAGATTTGTTGGGGGGCCACAAAAGACATATTCCGTATTTATCGTTCTGGCAGCCACAGAGGGGACAGGGAGGGGGCGGGATGAGCGCCGTCAGATTACATACAGGAAAATCTCCTATTTACTCGGCGGCCTCTGTAATAGGAAGTCCCATCTCCTGGGCTGGCATTGGAAGACTGTTCTGTCTATCATAGGAGGCGGGACTTTGTATTAAAGAGGCCATTGCGTAAACAGGAGATTCTCCTGTATGTAATCTGTTGGCGCTCGCCCCGCCCCCCTCCCTGTCCCCTCCACGGCTGCAGATGGGCATTGATCAGGCTGCTCTGATGGCAAGGGCGAGGCTGCATTCATGTCAGTGGTGAGGCTGAAATCATGGCAATAGTGAGGCTGCATTCATGGCAATTGTGAGGCTGCAGATGGGCACTGATTAGGCTGCATTGATGGGCACTGACCCTTATTTTGCTTCACAGCTCTATATTTAAAATTGAAGTTTTTTACTGAAACTTCCCTCTTAAAGTGAAGGTGCG
The DNA here is from genome assembly GCA_037952835.1 of Lithobates septentrionalis. NCBI lineage: Eukaryota > Metazoa > Chordata > Amphibia > Anura > Ranidae > Lithobates > Lithobates septentrionalis. Next base: position 218,307 of record JBBDGP010002240.1, on the reverse strand, counting down.
TGTTATACCCCTGTGCGTGTTATAAGCTGATAAATAAGGTATATCCAAATAACATGCCCAAGCTCATCCTTAGGCTCTTCACCACACACAGCCACAAAGGCAAGAGAATTCTTGTTGGGGAGTGTATTAGTCAATTTGCATTTAATTTTAATGGTTCAAAGAATGTCAGGAAAAATGGTCGGCCCTCACGCATGTTCCCTTCATCAGATGTGGCCCTCTTTGAAAAAACTTTGGACACCCCTGCTTTAGAGCTATGTGCTGTGGCCGTGACTCCTATGCACATGTGCAGGAGTGATGTCATCATGGCTCGGCCATTCAAGCGGCGAATCAGGAAGGAAGACCGAATGAAGATGGTAGCCTCTGCGGCAGTGACAGTGCACCACTGGAGGGCTTTGTTTCAAGGTAAGTCTTTCACAACGTGCTAGCACATTATGCCTTTACCTATGCCTTTAATGCTAAACTGATGACCTATAGAGGCTTTAAAAAGCATCGCTAATGGAAAATATAGGGTACTGAAGTTTGTTGCCGTTTCAAGGGTGCATGCAATTTTAAGGCTTGCATGTTTGGTATCTATTTACTTGGTGCTACCTCATCTTTTTTATTTTACAAAAAATGTTGGGTAATTTGCTGTGTTTATGTGCCATAAAAATACCATGAGTGTATTTTTTCTGACATTTTGCATTTCCTAAACTGTTGCACTAATATGTGACAATGAAAAATAAAATAATAATGCTTAGGGGTTTTATGTAACCTTCAGGCCTAAAATTATCTTTTAAACGTGTGCAAAAAATGCAAAAAACAACCCTGGCAGTGAAAGGGTTCATGCTTGTTCAGAATATGTAATACTTTTCACTAAAGATGAAATGAGAAAAAAAAAAGAGATACCGAGGGACAAAAGAGGGGGATACAAATGGAAGAAGGGAGATTGTGTAAGAGAAAAACAGTACCGCTACACCTTTACCATGCTGTAAACGTACAAGATAATATATGCATTAACATCCATTCTATGTACTTCTTTGTAAGATGTTCTCACTTCTACCTCGCTGGAAGGCAGCATTGTGACGCGAACATCCTACATAGCCATCAATTAATGTTTGCTGTCCTGCCGTTTACCTGTGGTATAAAAACACGCATTACAGCGCAGGCAAACACAGAAATATGAAGAGATCCCAAGAGAGGGAAAGAAAGGAGAGAGATGAGAGTGAGAGAGATATAAAAGAAAATTAAAACTGTGTGAGTATAAGGGGGGAGAGATTAGAGAGAGAGGGAGCAAGAGAGAAGAGAACAAGATAGTGAGAGAGAAGAGAGAGAGGGAGCAATAGAGAAGAGAACAAGATAGTGAGAGAGAAGAGAGAGAGGGAGCAATAGAGAAGGGAACAAGATAGTGAGAGAGAAGAGAGAGAGGGAGCAATAGAGAAGGAAACGAGATAGTGAGAAAGAAGAGAACGAGAGAGAAGAGAGAAGAGAAAGATAGTGAGAGAGAAGAGAGAGAGGGAGCAAGAGAGAAGAGAAAGAGATAGTGAGAGAGAAGAGAACGAGAGAGAAGAGAAAGAGAGAGTGGCAGAGAAGAGAGAGAGCGAGAAAGAAGAGGGAGAGCGAGAAAGAAGAGGGAGAGCAAGAAAGAAGACAGAGAGAAGATAGAGAGAAAGTGAGAGAGAAGAGAAAGAGAGAGCGAGACAGAAGATAGAGAGAGAGTGAGAGAAAAGGCAGACAGTGAGAGAGAAGAGAGAGCAAGAGAGAGAGTGAGAGAGAAAAGAAGGAGAGAGCAAGAGAAATTAAAGTAATAGAGATATAAAAGAAAATGAAAAAAGTGTGTGTGTATGGGGGAGAGAGAAGAGAGAGAGGGAGAGAAGAGAACGAGAGAGTAAGAGAGAAGAGAGAGAGAAGAGGAAAGAATGTGAGAGAAGAGAGACAGTGAGAGAGATGAGAGAGAGCAAGAGAGAAGAGAGAGAAGAGAACGAGAGAGTGAGAGAGAAGAGGGAGAGAGAGAAGAGGAGAGAATGTGAGAGAAGAGAGACAGTGAGAGAGATGAGAGAGAGCAAGAGGGAAGAGAGAGCGAGAACGAAGAGAGAACGAGAGAGAGAGAGGAGAGTGAGAGGGAACAGAGAAAGCAAGAGAGAAGAGAGAGAGAAAGAAAGAGAGAGGAGTGTGAAAGGGAACAGAGAGAGCGAGAGAGAGGAGAACGAGGGAGGGGAGAAGAGAAAGAGGGAGAGCGAGGAAGAAGAGAAAGAGACAGAGCGAGGGAGAAGAGAAAGAGAGAGTGAGAGAAGAGAAAGAGAGAGCGAAGGAGAAGAGGCAGAGCAAGAAAGAAGACAGAGAGAAGCTAGAGAGAGAGCGAGAGAGAAGAGAAAGAGTGAGCAAGAGAAAAGAGAGAGAGTGAGAGATGAGAGAAACAGGGAGCGAGAAAGAAGGAGAGCGAGAGGGAAGAGAGTGAAAAAAATAAGGCAGAGCAAGAAAGAAGACAGAGAAGATAGAGGGAGAGCAAGAGAGAAGATAGAGAGAGAGAGAAGAGAGAGAGTGGGAGAGAGAGAGGAGAAAGAGAGATCAAGAAAGATGAGGGAGAGTGAGAGAGAAGAAAAAGAGAGAGCGAAAGAGAAGAGGCAGAGCAAGAAAGAAGACAGAGAGAAGATAGAGAGCGAGAGAGAAGAGAAAGAGAGAGCAAGAAAAAAGAGAGAGAGTGAGAGAGGAAAGAGTCAGAGAGAAGAGAAGCGAGAGCAAGAGAAAAGAGAGGGAGTGAGAGAGGAGAGAATCAGAGAGAAGAGAAAGTGAGAGCAAGAGAAAAGAGAGTGAGAGGAAACAAAGAGTGAGAGAGAGGAGAAATATAGAGCGAGAGAGAGAGAGCATAAGAGGGAAGAGAGTGAGAGAGAAGGGAGCGAAAGAAGAAAGCAAGAAGCGAGAAGATAGAGAGTGAAAGAGAAGAGAGAGAGCAAGAGAGAAGAGAAAGACAGATCGAGAGAAAAGAGAAAGTGAGAGAGAAGAGAGAGAGCGAAAGAGAAGAGATAGAGCAAGAGAGAAGAGAGAGAGAGATGAGAGGAAAAAGGGGGGTAAAAGAGATATTGAGAAAAGTGTGATGCCCCGTACACACGGTCGGACTTTGTTCGGACATTCAACAAAATCCTAGGATTTTTTCCGACGGATGTTGGCTCAAACTTGTCTTGCATACACACGGTCACACAAAGTTGTCGGAAAATCCGATCATTCTGAAGGCGGTGACGTAAAACACGTACGTCGGGACTATAAATGGGGCAGTGGCCAATAGCTTTCATCTCTTTATTTATTCTGAGCATGTGTGGCACTTTGTGCGTCGGATTTGTGTACACACGATCGGAATTTCCGACAACGGATTTTGTTGTCGGAAAATTTTATAGCAAGCTCTCAAACTTTGTGTGTCGGAAAATCAGATGGAAAATGTGTGATGGAGCCTACACACGGTCGGAATTTCCGACAACAAGGTCCTATCACACATTTTCAGTCGGAAAATCCGACCGTGTGTACGGGGCATGAGGGTGGTGAGAGAGAGAGAAGAGATCGATATAAGATAGGGTGACCAGGCATCCCCAATTTTGGGGGGCTGCCCCAGGGAAAAAAATGTCCCTGATTAAAAGACTGTGTTCCCGATTTCTTTCCAGCTTTAATAATGGCATCCCCGGCCCTGGCGGCTGCAGTGTAATCCAGCTCAGTAACATTTCTGTGATTGGTTTGGAGCAGGAGGAGGGAGGGGTGTGTCTGCTCTGAGCTGTGTCCGGGGTTATTGATGATGTCACATGCAAATATTATGAGGTTTCCCCAGTCCCTCCCCTTCTGCAGACTCCGTTGCGGGAGCGGAGGAAATGGATTATTTGCTGCCTTTCCTCTGCTTGTGACGGTGACCTGCAGTGCACACCGGGGCCTGCACTCTTGACCCAGAGCAAAGTAGGCTCAGGTGTTACTAAAGTATCAAATTATTTCATACATAACGATAAATAGCGATAAAAAGCTTTTCACAAGGATAATGAACTCTTTTTTCAGTCATGTGATAGTAACTTTTCAATCCCACTGAACTCAGCTCAAAATAATTGTCACATTTTTTAAAATAAGGATCCTTATTTAGGTGTTTTAGCTTTTTTTAACTGAGTCTACTGTGTACTTCCATCACCCTACACTTAGAATGAAATGACTTTGGGTGGAGGCCAGGTTCAGACCTATACGCATCGGGAACGCACACAAAATTGCGCACTTTTTCTGACATGTAGAGAAAATTGCGCTTTAGCAAATGTGTCATTTTTAATAGCACCACCCTGTATCTGCAAATGCGTGCATTTTTGTGAAGGCCAAATAACAAAGGTGCTGCAGCACCATGTGGTTCTGTGTGGCGCGCCTCAGGAAAGGAGCCAGGGACATCTTTTTCCACATTTCTCACGCTTAGAGCACCGGTTTGAAATTAATGGGCTGCCCTACATGTGACACGCGGGAAAAAACACACTGAAATGCGCCCACGCTTGATTGCACTCATAGGCCAATCAACCCAAAAACCTACCTATGCATTTTGGTCAGATGAATAACCTACTGACTGCTTTTATATCTCAGAAAAAAATCAAGATCTACCTGCCTTAAGCTGGCCACAGACTGCTGAATCAGCTGAAACTTGAGCCATGTGTAGCCCTTTTAGCACCACTTGGCTCAACAAAAGTGTATTTAGAAATCCACTGAGCCAGGTGGAAAATTATGGGTCGTACAGTGACTGCAGCCAATCAGGTGCAGAACAGTGACTGTGCTCTATCAGATGCAGAACAGTGACTGCGCCCTATCAGATGCAGAACAGTGACTGCACCCTATCAGATGCAGAACAGTGACTGCGCCCTATCAAGTGCAGAACAGTGACTGCGCCCTATCAGATGTAGAACAATGACTGCGCCCTATCAGATGCAGAACAGTGACTGCGCTCTATCAGATGTAGAACAATGACTGCGCCCTATCAGATGCAGAACAGTGACTGCGCTCTATCAGATGCAGAACAATGACTGCGCCCTATCAGATGCAGAACAGTGACTGCGCTCTATCAGATGCAGAACAATGACTGCGCCCTATCAGATGCAGAACAGTGACTGCGCTCTATCAGATGCAGAACAATGACTGCGCCCTATCAGATGCAGAACAGTGACTGCGCTCTATCAGGTGCAGAACAGTGACTGCGCCCTATCAGATGCAGAACAGTGACTGCGCCCTATCAGGTGCAGAACAGTGACTGCGCTCTATCAGATGCAGAACAATGACTGCGCCCTATCAGATGCAGAACAATGACTGCGCTCTATCAGATGCAGAACAATGACTGCGCCCTATCAGATGCTGAACAGTGACTGCGCCCTATCAGGTGCAGAACAGTGACTGCGCTCTATCAGATGCAGAACAATGACTGCGCCCTATCAGATGCAGAACAGTGACTGCGCCCTATCAGGTGCAGAACAGTGACTGCGCTCTATCAGATGCAGAACAATGACTGTGCCCTATCAGATGCAGAACAGTGACTGCGCCCTATCAGATGCAGAACAGTGACTGCACCCTATCAGATGCAGAACAGTGACTGCGCCCTATCAGATGCAGAACAGTGACTGCGCCCTATCAGATGCAGAACAGTGACTGCGCCCTATCAGATGCAGAACAGTGACTGCTCCCTATCAGATGCAGAACAGTGGCTGCGTCCTATCAGATGCAGAACAGTGACTGCAACCTATCAGATGCAGAACAGTGACTGCGCTCTATCAGGTGCAGAACAGTGACTGCACCCTATCAGATGCAGAACAGTAACTGCGCCCTATCAGATGCAGAACAGTGACTGCGCCCTATCAGATGCAGAACAGTGACTGCGCCCTATCAGATGCAGAACAGTGACTGCGCCCTTTTAGATGCAGAACAGTGACTGCACCCTATCAGATGCAGAACAGTGGCTGCGCTCTATCAGATGCAGAACAGTGATTGCACCCTATCAGATGCAGAACAGTGACTGCGCCCTATCAGATGCAGAACAGTGACTGCTCCCTATCAGATGCAGAACAGTGGCTGTGTCCTATCAGATGCAGAACAGTGACTGCACCCTATCAGATGCAGAACAGTGACTGCGCTCTATCAGGTGCAGAACAGTGACTGCGCCCTATCAGATGCAGAACAGTGACTGCGCCCTATCAGGTGCAGAACAGTGATTGCGCCCTATCAGATGCAGAACAGTGACTGCGCCCTATCAGGTGCAGAACAGTGATTGCGCCCTATCAGATGCAGAACAGTGACTGCACCCTATCAGGTGCAGAAAATCTGTGACTGTGCCCTATCAGATGCAGAACATTGACTACACCCTATGCAATCATTGTTTAGGTATTCAGACAGCTATGGGTGCAGCAGCTGTCTGAATGCAATAACCATCAGTCCAGATTACTCCATCCATGCATGGATGGTGGAATCTATTGAATGAAATCTAACAGTGTATGGCCAACCCTAGTTTCCATCTCTGCTCCACACTTCTGTAGGGTCTCATTTTTTTGCTGCTGCAAAAAAAGTCTCGCTATCTCCGCTGCATATTTTGTTATCTAAAAAAAGATTTAAAACATGACCAGTAAGAATCGTATTGTGGCCACAGGAGGTGGACGAAGCTGGGAACTCAATCACCAACATAGGATATACAAGGAGATATAAAAAGTATGTAGGTGATTCAACTCCCCAGCACCCACCAATAGCTAGTATCAGTTTGGCGATGGCTTAAAGCTGTATAGCGAAGTTTCCCTTTAAACCTATATCCTGAGCCCTAATAGAATGTATTAAAAATTCTCAATTCAGTGCATAGAACTTCCCAGAACTGCCATTTAATTTGTCATTATGTTAAATGCGTCAGGTTTCTCAGTATTCGGGAATGTATTTGTTGCTATTGCCATCCCTAATAATGATACATACACAGGATATGCAGAGAAATCGAATCAATCTTGCACCAGTACACATATAGAATATTTATTATCTATGAATAATGCAGGTAAGTTTTATTTCAGCCTTCCAGAAGCTGCACCGTATAGAAATTATTTCATTATTATTTCCCTATGTGTGTTAATGAAGTCATAATGGTACTTGGAAAATGTGTCTACCAGCATAAATATTATGTACACATTAAAATGGCTCATGAGACAAAATGGAAAATGCAGCAGTAATTATAATTTAGCATTTTGCAAAGCGTTGGCATTATGTACAGCGTACTGTAAACAGTGCACGGATAGAGTAGTCAAACAGAAACTATAGCATATATACACATTATATACAGTATACAATACATACACTATATGGGCAACAGTATGTGGGTACACTTCCAAATTATAGAATTCAAAGGTGAAAACTGAAGGGTAACTTTAGGCTTGGTTCACATCTATGCATGGTGGGAACGTGCGGCAACGTTTTCTTTACACACACAGAAACATGCTGCTCTTTAGCTGATGCTTACTGGCACCTCATGCATGAAAAGTTGCATGCATTTTTAGTGTGGCACAATTTTACAAAAGGGTAGGGGACTTCTTTTCCCATGTTTCTCGTGGGTAGGGCAGCAGAATGAAATAAATAGGGCGGTTGCCCTACATGCTACACGCAGGAACATGTGAAAAAACTAGTGGTACCGCAGGAAGGAAGGAAAGAAGGACGATAAATAGGAGAAAGGAAGGGTGGGAGGAAGGAAAGAAGGCAGGAAGGTAGATAAAGAGGAGGAAGGAAGGAAGGAAAGAGAAAGGGTTAAAGGAAGGGAGAAAGGAAATAAGTTGAAGAGGAAAAAGAATGGAAAGGAAGGGAAGGGAAGGAAGGAAGATAAAGAGGAGAAAGAATTGATGGAAGGGAAGGGAGGAAGAAAAGAAAGGAAAGAAGATAATGAGGAGAAAGAATTAAAGGGAGCGAAGAAGGAAGGAAGGAAGATAAAGTGGAGAAAAGATTAAAGGAAGGGAGGAAAGAAGGAAGGAGAAAGGATTGAAGAAAGGGAGGGAGGGAGGGAGGGAGGAAGGAAGGAAGATGAAGAGGAAAAAGGATGCAAATGAAGGAAGGAAGATAAAGATGAGAAAGGATTGAAGGTAGCGAAGAAGGAAGAAAGAAAGATAAAGTGGAGAAAGAATTAAAGGAAGGAAGGAAGGAAAGAAGATACAAAGGAGAAGGGATTGAAGGAAGGGGGAAGGAAGATAAAGAGGAGAAAGAATGGAAGGGAAGGAAGATAAAGAGTGGAAAGGATTAAAGGAAGGTAAGGAAGGAAGGAAATTAAAGAGGAGAAAGAATTGAAGGACGGGAAGAAGGGAGAGAGAAAAATGAAGATGAGAAAGGATGGAAGGAAGGAAGATAAAGAAGAGAAAGGAATAAAGATAAAAAGGAGAAAGGAAGGAAAGTAAAGAGGAGAAAGAATTGAAGGAAGAGAGGAAGATGAAGATGAGAAAGGAAGGAAGGAAGATAAAGAGGAGAAAGGATTAACAGAAGGGAAGGAAGGGAGGAAGGAAGATAAAAAGAAGGAAGGATTGAAGGAAAGGAAGGAGGTTGGAAGTAAGAAGTAAAGGAAGGAAGAGAGATGGGGAGATAAAGGAATTAATGAAGGTAGGAAGAAGAGCAGAAAGGACAGAAAGAAGGAAGGGGAAAAAGGAAGCAAGGAAGGAACTGTAAGGAGGAAAAGATAAGTAGAAATAAAAAGAGAAGGGAGAGAGAATAAAGAGAAGAAAGAAAGGATGGATAGGTAGATCACAGTAGCTTATCCTTCTCTGCATATATTTTTGGGTGAAAATTTTGCTTTATTCCGATCCTTTTTTTACCATTCAGTCTTCAATTTAAAGTCCATTTACTGAAAACAGGGCCACAAACAGATTTACAAATAAATAATATGAGACTGAACAGCCGTGTATCTATAAATATAGATTCTGGGGTATCTTCTGAATTATGTTCCCTTTCTGCCTCCCATAATCCCATTTCCCAGCAACCATCCTAGATATGTCCTAATGTTTTATTGATGTCGATATACTGAACCATTTCGAGTCATTCTCGCTGTTATTATACCTTCTATAAAGGTTAAACGCAGCTCTGTAACCTGTATCAGGAAACATGGCAATAATAATTAGATGTAGCACTTAATATCCTACATCTATAATCATGGCCAACATAACGGTTTGTTAATTTAATAGAATTGCCTTAATCTCTCAATTATACCTTACCGGATAAATTGGGTTTTAGCTGTGACCTATCTTGCTCATACATTAGGAAGGTAATGCAGCTGCTATACTGCTATACAGGGAAAATACGCTACACTGTATTATTAGATATTTGCAGTGCGTAAATATATACATATATATATATATATATATATATATATATATATATATATATATATATCAGGTTATATAGTGATAGATTTTGGCACAGATGGGTTTATATAATAAGAAAGTGTATGGAGCGGGTATGATGTGCATTGCTGGTATCTATTTTATTTCTTGGCAAACCTAAAGCCGCGTACACACGAGCGGACTTTTCGAGCGGACTGGTCCGACGGACTATCCGACTGACTTTCGATGGACTTCCAATGGAATTTCCGAATGAACGGACTTGCCTACACACAATCACACCAAAGTCCGACGGATGACGTACGACCGGACTAAAATAATGAAGTTGATAGCCAGTAGCCAATAGCTGCCCTAGCGTCGGTTTTTTGTCCGTCAGACTAGCATACAGACAAGTGGACTTTTCGATAGGAACTGGGTCCGGCGGAGTTCCGACGTAAAGATTTGAAACATGTTCCAAATCTAAAGTCCGTCAGGTTTTCGACCGAAAAAGTCAGTTGAAGGTCCAATGAAGCCCACACACGATCGGATTGTCCGCCGGACAGTCCGCTCGTGTGTACGCTGCATAAGGCTTAGATCATACGGTAGTTGTCCCTGAAGATTCTTGTCCTGGGAAATGTCCTAGAAAATGTAACAACTTTGGAATAATGTCATGTTTGTTTGAAACATCAGTCCTAGTCACAGTCCTTACTTAGGTTCTTTAAATTAATATCTCCAATATGACAACGTGATGCATATTTGCAGCAACACGGTGGGTCTTAATGCCCAGCTGACACATACATGCAAAACTGTGTCGTTCTGTTGTGTGCTCCATTGGTGCCTCAAGGACTATGACTGAGCTGTCACCTACAACTCATAGTAAACTATTGATGATCAGGAACCAGTAGGATGGAGTTCTGATGATGTCATCACTGTGCAGCCAACCACAGTGAACAATGAATGAAAGCCCCTCCTATTTGCCTTCAGCATCATGGCCCACTTAAAGTGAAATCATGTAGGGAACTGCCAATGTTGATAAACTCACTAAGGGGCAATTTATAAAGCAGCCATATGACCTTACTGCGGCCTTACCACTACTTATAAAGCACATCATTGTGCTTTACAAATGTATATCGCCTCCTCTTGCAAGCGGAACCTTATTCAAAGACATTAAAAAAAACTGTCAGAGTCATGTGACCAACCTCTTCCCCAATCATGGAGTTTTCTTGGCAGCTTTAAGCAAAGAGAACTCTGTGTGACACTGGAGGCTACACACTTTGGTCAGCAATTTATGAATGGGATGTAGAATGTAGACCACAGTGGGGAGTTCTCAGGCAGTGTGCAGCGGAGAGTGACAATGCATATCAACGCTCTGTTTAAATTGGCCCCTATGTCTACCTATATTACCTTTAATGCGAGTTTTATTAAAAAGATATCTAAAACTAAGAAAAAACATATCATATGTTGCAGCTTACCAGTCCTGAGATGTTGTGGTTGTGTTAGTTGTGGTGTGGGTATACAACTTAGGGTTGTCCTGTGCTTGCATATGTGTTGTAACACCTACCTATAAAATATGGCCAATGGATATGTTGGGAATTCAATTATATCCTTATTAGGGCCTGTTTTAAACTTCCTGCCACCCCCCCCCCCCCCCCCAGGCCAAGTGCCCCATGTGTTTACCTCCAACCCCAATAGACAGGCTTGGTATCAGAGGTCATAGCCAAAAAAAGATCACTGAGGCTGAAACTGACAGTATGCTGATTCAATATCAGGGAACCTAGAACATCCATCTATAAGGGAAGGGCACAACCTAGTCTGCCAGTTCAGTTCTAGATATACGAACCAAGAATGCATAGATTGTATGTAAATTGTACACTGTTCTGGCAACAAAAGCCAAGAGCCACCAACAATGAGGGCCTACCTGGATTGTACAGGCAGGTACAGCAGGAATCTGGAACCTTTTGCCAGATACAGGAACGTCCTAGTATGAGAGGCTTGATGTATGGGTAGCCCCGGACAGTCCGAGCTCCCTAATCACCTCGTTATAGGCCAACACTTGACTGGTCAATACAGACATCAGGCCCATTATAGCTCCAGAATTCATAAATGACTACTATGTGAGGTTTGCACTAAGCCAAGCACAGGTCCACTGTTCCACCGAGAGCACCAGGCTGAAACAGGTCCGCTCACTAATAAGGAACAAGCCTACTGTGAACCTTATATTGATCACTTCATAGGAAAGGCTAGATTTACCTCACCCTCCAAGGCAAAACATGACTAGGATGTAATAAAGAAGCACAGGGCAAGCTAAAACATTCCCTGCCACTGAAAAAGCTGCAGAGAACACAGGAATGGAAACGAGGTGTACAGGTTGCGACAGAACATTGTTTAAAATTCAGTCTTTGTGTACAGCTTCCGTTAAACTGAGAATGCCACTTGGATGAATGATAAAAGGCCTTCAACATTACAGAACAATTCCAGTTGATAGGGACTGACAATCAGCTAGCTATAACATGACCTGAATGAATGAGAACCTGCACAGACAATCACAGAGATCCCACTAATAAGGTAATCAAGAGATACATTCAGGTCCATAAATATTGAGACATCAACACAATTCTAATCTTTTTGGTTCTATACACCACCACAATGGATTTGAAATGAAATGAACAAGATGTGCTTTAACTGCAGACTTTCAGCTTTAATTTGAGGGGATTTACATCCAAATCAGGTGAACGGTGTAGGAATTACAACAGTTTGTATATGTGCCTCCCACTTTTTAAGGGACCAAAAGTAATGGGACAATTGGCTGCTCAGCTGTTCCATGGCTAGGTGTGTGTTATTCCCTCATTATCCCATTTACAAGGAGCAGATAAAAGGTCCAGAGTTCACTTCAAGTGTGCTATTTGCATTTGGAACCTGTTGCTGTTAACTCTCAATATGAGATCCAAAGAGCTGTCACTATCAGTGAAGCAAGCCATCAATAATCTGAAAAAACAAACCCATCAGAAAGATAGCAAAAACATTAGGTGTGGCCAAATCAACTGTTTGGAACATCCTTAAAAAGAAAGAACGCACCAGTGAGCTCAGCAACACCAAAAGACCCAGAAGACCACGGAAAACAACTGTGGTGGATGACCGAAGAATTCTTTCCCTGGTGAAGAAAACACTCTTTACAACAGTTGGCCAGATCAAGAACACTCTCCAGGAGGTAGGTGTATGTGTGTCAAAGTCAACAATCAAGAGAAGACTTCACCAGAGTGAATACAGAGGGTTCACCACAAGATGTAAACCATTGGTGAGCCTCAAAAACAGGAAGGCCAGATTAAAGTTTGCCAAACAACATCTAAAAAAGCCTTCACAGTTCTGGAACAACATCCTATGGACAGATGAGACCAAGATCAACTTGTACCAGAGTGATGGGAAGAGAAGAGTATGGAGAAGGAAAGGAACTGCTCATGATCCAAAGCATACCACCTCATCAGTGAAGCATGGTGGTGGTAGTGTCATGGCGTGGGCATGTATGGCTGCCAATGGAAATGGTTCTCTTGTATTTATTGATGATGTGACTGCTGACAAAAGCAGCAGGATGAATTCTGAAGTGTTTCGGGCAATATTATCTGCTCATATTCAGCAAAATGCTTCAGAACTCATTGGACGGCGCTTCACAGTGCAGATGGACAATGACCCGAGGCATACTGCGAAAGCAACCAAAGAGTTTTTTAAGGGAAAGAAGTGGAATGTTATGCAATGGCCAAATCAATCACCTGACCTGAATCCGATTGAACATGCATTTCACTTGCTGAAGACAAAACTGAAGGGAAAATGGCCCAAGAACAAGCAGGAACTGAAGACAGTTGCAGTAGAGGCCTGGCAGAGCATCACCAGGGATGAAACCCAGCGTCTGGTGATGTCTATGCGTTCCAGACTTCAGGCTGTAATTGACTGCAAAGGATTTGCAACCAAGTTTTAAAAAGTGAAAGTTTGATGGATGATTGTTAATCTGTCCCATTACTTTTGGTCCCTTAAAAAGTGGGAGGCACATATACAAACTGTTGTAATTCCTACACCGTTCACCTGATTTGGATGTACATACTCTCAAATTAAAGCTGAAAGTCTGCAGTTAAAGCACATCTTGTTCGTTTCATTTCAAATCCATTGTGGTGGTGTATAGAGCCAAAAAAGATTAGAATTGTGTCGATGTCCCAATATTTATGGACCTGACTGTACACGATATTACCAAAAGTATTGGGACGCCTGCCTTTACACGCACGTGAACTTTAACGGCATCCCAGTCTTAGTCCGTAGGGTTCAATATTGAGTTGGCCCACCCTTTGCAGCTATAACAGTTTCAACTCTTCTGGGAAGGCTGCCCACAAGGTTTGGGAGTGTGTCTATGGGAATGTTTGACCATTTTTCCAGAAGCGCATTTGTGAGGTCAGGCACTGATGTTGGATGAGAAGGCCTGGCTCGCAGTCTCCGCTCTAATTCATCCCAAAGGTAGGGCTGGGAAAAAAATCGATTTAAATCTTGAATCGAGTTGAGAGGTCAAATCGATTCAAAATTTAAGCAAATCGATTTTTTTAGATTTTTTTTTTTCACCGCGCCGGTCCCGAGGCGCTGCAGGCATGAGTTTTTAGGCGAAGGCGCGGCTTCGGCCTAGTCCGCGGCTACGGCCGGACACCGCGGACTAGGCCGAAGCCGCGGCCTCGCCTAAAAACTCATGCCCGCAGCGCCTCCGGACCGGTGCGGACACCGTGCCGGGCCTGAAGAGCTGCGGGCAAGGAGTTTTTAGGTGAGGATGCGGCTTCGGCCTAGTCCGCTAGGCCGGACGCCGCGGCCTCGCCTAAAAGCTCATGCCCGCAGCGCCTCGGGACCGACGCGGTTTCCAAAAAAAATAAATAAACTCGATGCGAATCGTTTTAAGAGAATCGAAGATTTTTTTTTTAAAGAAAATCTCCCAGTCCTACCCAAAGGTGTTCTATCGGGTGGATGTCAGGACTCTATGCAGGCCAGTCAAGTTCCCCAACCCCAAACTCGCTCATTCATGTCTTTATGGACCTTGCTTTGTGCACTGGTGTGCAGTCATGTTGGAACAGGAAGGGGCCATCCCCAAACTGTTCCCACAAAGTTGGGAGCATGAAAATGTCCAAAATATCTTGGTATGCTGATGCCTTAAGAGTTCCCTTCACTGGAACTAAGAGGCTAAGCCCAACCACTGAAAAACAACCCCACACCATAATCCCCCCCTCCACCAAGTGATATGGACCAGTGCACAAAGCAAGGTCTATAAAGACATGGATGAGTGAGTTTGGGGTAGAGGAACGTGACTGGCCTGCGCAGAGTCCTGACTTAAACCCGATAGAACACCTTTGGAATGAATAAGACTGGAGACTGCGAGCCAGGCCTTCTCGTCCACATCAGTGCCTGACCTCACAAATGCACTTCTGGAAGAATAGTCAAAAATTCCCATAAACACACTCCTAAACCTTGTGGATAGTCTGCCCAGAAGAGGTGAAGCTGTTATAGCTGCCTACACAGCATTGTCACCTCTACTTAAAAAAAAAAAAAAAAAAAAAAGGTCCAACACACACACCTAAATTATGGCTACTGACTAGGACAATTTCCTTACAAGTTGTTTCTGGTTTCTGGCAGCAAACTTGCAAAGTTTGTTATTTGCGAACTTTACGGATTGCCACAAACTGGAACATCATCTCTACACATAACATAGCTGGCAAAAAAAACGGGCATTACCTGTGATCAAAAGGTGTACCAATCACATGTACCTAGAGTAGCAGCATCAATGCAAAATCGGGTCCATGGTAGCCAATTAGTTTGGAGGTGTGTAGAATAAAAAGAAGTGTGGCATTAACAAACTGAAACCCGAGGCAAGAAAATCGACCACGATTATGATTCTGAACTGTGACCCTGTTTTAATAAGCCTGCCAGAGTTATGGGATTGAAGGTTTACTCTGGAACAGGATTCAGTGAAAAGCAGCAAGGTTTTTATGCAACTGCAACAGTAATCTCTAAAAATCCTTCACATGTATTATATTTTGACTTTTCTCAGATTTCTCTACCTTGTAAGAAACGACCAAGCACGGTGAAAGAGTTTTTAATGCATTAAAGTGAACCTGTCATATCCACCGAAGACAAGTGCATACAACTTGTGCCACCTGTAGTGCCAGCCAGTGGTGTTTCTGTGGTCGAAGAAGAGGAGGTTTGTACCACCATTTAGAGCAGCCTTCCTCAACCCTTTTAATATGGAGGAACCTGTGAAATTTTTTTTTTTGGCTTTAGGGAACCCCTGCAAATTATTATTATATTTACAGCTTACAGTACATTGGTGTGGCGATCAGTGGCAAGAATGTCCCTTACTTTTGTGGTCATTGGGAAGAATTCCCACCTTACAGACAGCTAAAAAGATTATTGGTGTCAGTGGTTTCTCATCTTATGCCGTGTACACACGGGAATCCGACGGACTTTCGACGGAGTTACGACGGACTTGTGAAACAACCAGACTTGCACACACACGAACGGACTAAAGCCTGTTGGAAAGTCTGGTCGTTTGAACGTGATGACGTACAACCAGACTAGAATAAGGAAGTTCATAGCCAGTAGCTAATAGCTGCCCTTGCGTCCCATTTTGTTTGTCGGACTAGCATACAGACCAACGGATTTTTCGACCGGACTCGAGTCCGTCGGAAAGATTTGAAACATGTTCCAAATCTAAAGTCCATCTGATTTTCGACAGAAAAAGTCAGCTGGAGGTCCAATGAAGCCCACACACGATCGGATTGTCCGACGGATTCGTTCCGTCAGACCAGTCAGGTCGAAAAGTCCCGTGTGCACACGGCATAAGAGGTAGAAATTGCTTATTGCCTGAGGAACCACTAGCCTAGCAACCTCTAGAGGAACCTCAGGGTTCCACAGAAACCTGGTTGAGTAACCCTGATTTAGAGGGTGCCCTGGTGCAGCCACCATCAACATGCAAAGTGGTAGTGTTGTGGTGGGTGCTGAAACACTCTCTGTGTTTCAGCGCCCTGCACTGAAAGAATCCGGAACTGTCTTGTGGAATGATCTTCACCCAACAACAGAAGCATAGTCCCAGCCGATGGGGAAAGAGATAGCAGTGCGAGAGCACGTGCTCAAGTAAGTAAACTACTGAATACCCCGCGGTGGGGGGTTATTATTAGTTTATTACAGCCTACGCTGTAGTGCTGGGAGGGTTATTATTACAGCCCGCCAGTGACCACCATTGCTAAAGGGTTTAAAATTACTAACACTGGCCACCAACAAAGGAGGGGTTATTACAACCACTTACACCAATGCTGGGGGGTTACTATTACAGCCACTGACACCAGTTATGGGGATCTTTTACTCCTACACTACATGCAAAGTGACATCCATTTTATTGGCTACATCCACAGGGTTGCAGATGGCAGCATGCTGAGCAAGCCAAATTTTCCTTCCTAATCCTTTTAAGGTGTCCCTCTGACCTGTTTTCAAATGTTGGTAACTATGTAGGTAATCTTATCCACAAGCTCCTACACAAAGATTGATATTCTAAGTTCAGCATCTCTGCAGGTTGCAGCAGTACTTACAGAGGCTGCTGTTTGTCCTCCATTGGCCAGTTTTACTCCCACCCCCCAGCATGCATGATATTTAATTTCATGATAATAGCTGAAAATAATTTTGATGAATGGAGGTTGTCTTGAAAAACGATCCGCCTTGAGTGCCAGATAGGGTAGGTACACACTTCATGTTTCTTCCTTTGTCGAAAGGACTATGGATCTTTGACCGAGGCTTTACAGTTGTGATTAAGCCTCATTCCCTTCTGAGGAAAAGCCCTACCCTTTGTCATTCGAAAACTCTGCAACTAATGGACACTCTGCCAACTGACTGGTGGATGGCTGAATAGTGGGGTATGACTTAGTGTCAAGCGAGGTTGGGCTTAATCTTTATTGGAAACTTTATGATGTCAGTATCCCCCTAATGGATTATTCATGGAAATGTAAGAAAAATGAAGGGCAACCATTCAGCTCAAAGCACAACCCTACCTGCCACACAGTAAAAATGATGGAGATCTTGCAAGGTCAAAGCTTTTCCTCGTTCCACCCAAAACAAATAAAAAGTTCTGCGTACTGTTCTACATTTTGACCATGATACTTCCAAAGTACACTAAAACCTTCATTACTGGAACAAGAAAAAGTAATTTACCACCTCCCCTGGACTTTTCATTTTCAAGCTTTTTTCTATATTACAGGTGTACTTTAATGGCGTTCATGTCTTGGATGTGAACATTTTAAAAAGGTATGTGACTTTAGTCCCATCACGTCTCTGCTAACCTTTAAAGGACATTCTAGTGACTTTGTAAAAGTACTGAAGGAACTTGAAGCTCGTCCTGAAACTTCAACGAGTCTTGGTGTCTAAGGGAATTGCATAATGTTCTGCGTAACTACAGCTCCTGCTGTCCTGCCTGTTCCCTCACAAGGACATTGCAATTCTCTGAGTTCCAACATCTATTCCTGGCAAACAAAAACTTTCAGCTTCACAGCTAGCTCTTCATAAGCTGCCTTTTTTGTGCGCTGTTCCTTTTATGCAGACAAAATTAAATACTATAGAAGCCAGGCCTTGTTCCTCTGAAGTCTGAGATCAAGAGGCACACTCATAAGTCTTATGAAAGCCAGATGGAGGCCCATAGAGAATCTCTGCCCATGGCTTTTCTGTTCATGGTAAAACATGTAGAATAGGGTTGAACAGCCAATTTATCCTGAAACAATGTTTCAGTTATTGGTGGATCATGGCAGAATAAATGTTCTGCTTCTTTAAATCTCTTAGACATTCCAGCAGTAATTTTTTTTTGACTACAGTTTCTGAAACTGTTCTTGTCCAAATTGGTGTTTTTGTTTTCTAATTTCCATATTTGGAAATGTGCATGAAAATTTGCAAGTTGTCCTGCACTTTTCTTACATCTACAATAAACTGATATGTCTGCTTGGGTGGACTGAACCTTTAACATTGCAGACACCTGTAATGTGTAGATTCACATTTTTAGATTAAGTTCCCTGAGCCTTCAGAATGATAAAAGAAGAAACACAAGACAGAGTGCACTAAACAATACAAACAAAAACACCTTTTAATAAGTAAAAATGGTAAAACTGCACATAAATTAAAGTAATATGAGGGCTTAACATGGTTTAATGAGTAAATGTTAAATACAATTTGTTAACTGCGCTCAGGTAAAAAACAAAAAGTATTCTTTAAAGGTTAAAAAGCTGCAAACATATTGTGTGATATAAACATAATTAAAAAAATGCCCCGGAAGACGTCAGGTGTAACGAAACACACAGGTTGGAGCCTGCTGTGACGTCATTGCGCAAACTGGAAGCGGGAGGCCATTTTGTGTATTACTTGCTGGAGTTTGTATACAACCACTTTTTTTTACATCTTTACATATGAGTGTTCCTACTTTTTATTTACAAAAAAAATGGTTTTAACTGGTATACACTATGAGGGGCTCTCTGTTTTTTTTCTTTGATATGTTAATACCTGGATAGATATATGATTATATAGTTCCTTTATTTTTTTTTTCCTTATCTGTTGATGACTACTTTCAAGAAGATCCACAGGATGTTTGCTGTTCTGAGTGTGTTTTGACCTTTCTATAACAAAAAGGTCAAACTGATCTGGTAAGCGTACATGGGGTTACTTGGTGGAGAAGTTTGCACGGTGTTTGGATACCCCCAGCTTTCAAGCTTTCATGCTGGTCACCTTTACCTTTGCACCATTTGATTGCACAATTCTATGATTCTACTTTGGGACTGATTTTTTTATTCTTTTTTTTTTTTCCCTTTCTTTTTTTTTTCAAACTTGGACTTTCTAATACATAGAGATTCTTTCATATAATTTATTGCACTTTGATGTTTGGGAAGTAGAACAACATTCTATATTGCATGATTTAATGAGTACCTCCACTTAGTGGAGGTACTCATTACTCAAGATAAAATTTCTGTCCCTACAGCTTCTGGCCGTGTTTTTGTTGTTCTGTGCTCCATTGTTTGCAGTGTCCACTTCAAACTCCAACTCTATGTGCTTTTTCTGTGTCCACTTCAAAAGTTTCCACCCATGCTGACATCTCTTCTTCTGCTTGCTACCTAGCGGAGGTGTCTCCAGGAACCATTGTTATGACCTGTTGTTCCATTATAAGTGTTTCACCTCCCATTGGCTAGTGCAGATACAAACCTTTTAATAAAAAAAAATAGCAAAATTGTATATACAGTACAATAAAGTGACTTGATTAGGGCATATCACCAGGGAAAACCCTTCCAATAGTACACTAGGGCACATCAACTTCAATTGCTGGAAACGCCCTCACTGGGTAGCAGGCAAAAAGAAAGATGTCATCATTGATGGAAACCTCTGAAGTGGGTCACTGCAAAAACCATAGAGCAGCCTTTCTCAATCTTTTCAACACAGGAACCCTTGAAATACCTTTCCGGTCTCAGGGAACCTCTACTAAAATGATTATATCTACAACTCATGATAATTAGTATGATGGCCAGCTGGAAGAATGCTCCTTGCACTTGTGGTCATTAGGAAGAATTACCTCCTTACAGCTAAAAAGATCAATGGTTTCAGCGCTCAGGGAACCCTTAGCGACCTCTGGAGGAACCTTAGGGTTCCATAGAACCCTAGTTGAGAAACCCTGCATAGAGGCAAGGAACTAAAAAAGCACCCCATAAACTGTAGAAAAGAGGGGCCTGAAGTTGTATTCTGGTTTAATAGGTACCTCCACTAAGTGGAAACCTCATTAAACCACGCTGACATTTCTGTAGGCTACCCTGCAAGGGTGTTTCCAGCAACTGTGAACTGCTAGAAACACCCTGGTGTAGGATGGGAGGTGTGGGTCCCAGTTGCTGCTGAGGCTGGGTGCTACTGAATTGAGATGGATGCTCCTTTTTTCGGATTGTTTTCCTGATCTGCGGATTGTGATTGCTCAGATGGGTTTGTAGTAATTGAGGCATAATCTGTGGAATAACCCAGGTCTGGGCTGGATACATAGGGGGAGATTTACTAAAACTGGTGCACACACAATTTGGTGCAGCTTTGCAAAGATCTTGGTTTGATCAGATGCTTTGGAGGGCATAGGAGAGATATGGGGTCTAAAAGACCTGAGATTTCTCCATAAAGAGGACCTACCACAGCCCATGCTATCACAAGGATGTGGTTCATCTAGAGATGTGAAGTCCCGGAAAAAAACAGAAACATTTTGAAAAAAAACTTTTTTTTTCCCGTTTTTTTCCTGAAGGCTTTTTTGTTTTTTTCCGAAAAAACTGGAAAAATTGAAAAAAGAAAAAAAAATTGTGGAAAATTTTATTTTAACATGATGAATAAATTATTTTAAGACAGGGTGTTCAAATATTTTCCAAATCATTTCTTAAAAAAATGTATGATATCAGATTATTCCAATTTCTGTGCGCTGAGTGAGGACAAGCAAGTCCTAGGTAACAAACTGAACCCTCCAATGCAAGAACAGTATGCATTTCTTCCTTTAGGAGGTGCTGTGCTGCTATTGTAACAAGAAACGGTCCGGTCAAACCTTAAGTTTTTAAAGGGTTCCTAATTGTGATGACGGACAAAAAAGAGTAGCTGCAGAAGCAGAGATGGATACTGACAATTTCAGCTCAGAAAATGATTCTGATTAAATGTCCATTGAAACTTAGTCCAACTCTCTTCTTAACACTTCCACCATCTTCAATTCTTTTTATGAGAATAGGGTCTTTATTGTTATTTAATACTGTGGAGAGGAAATATGAAAAATTGTTACTTTTGGTTTTGAAAATTGTTTTGTGGAGGCTTTTTGGCTGTTCCACATAAACTAGTAAGCAGTTCGGGAGATTGCTGCTCCCATTGCTACAAATAAATATTATAAAAAAGTAAATTCTGTTTGTGATAATGGTTTGGCTACACTATATTTTTAATATGCTAGTTGTGATAATTTTATGCCAAGTCAAATTGTCCATAGTCAAATTTTATGTTCCTAAAGTAAAAGAATGACTTTCAATCTTAAAAAGACAAAAAAGTGCTAATGTAGCATTTTTTTAAAAATTTTCCGAAAATTTCCGTTTTTCCCCCAAAAATTGGGAAAAAACATTTTTTTTTTACAAGTTTCAAAATTTCTGGAAATTTTACATCTCTAGGTTCATCCCTTATGATAGCAGTAAAAGTGATTAAAAAAAAAATTAAAGAGACAGGGTAAAAATTATCACTGCGAATGTCAGAGCAAGAATTATAGCCATGTAACTCGAAACTAGTAACCTGTAAAGACTTTTAAAGCATTGCCCAAGGAAGTTTTTAGGTCCCGTAGTTTGGCGTCGTTCTACATGCATATGCAGTTTTAAAGAGTGACATGTTTGGTATCTATTTACTTGGCGTAAAATCAACTTGTATGTTTTATCAAAAAAATTGGGTATTATATTGTGTTTGTGTGCACTAAAATGCATTAAAATGTATTTCTTCCCAAAAAATTGCATTTGAAAAACTGCTGCGTAAATACCGTGTGACATAAAAAAATAGCAACACCCGCCATTTGTTCTCTTGGGCCTCTTCTAAAAAAATATATATATATATATATATATATATATATACATATATATATATATATATACATACATATATATATATATATATATATATATATATATATATGATGTTTGGGGGTTCTAAATAATTTTCTATCAAAATAAAATTGAATTTTACACATATGTGAGAAGTGTCAGAGTTGGTGTGGGGCTGAAGTGGTTAAAAGTATTGCAAAAATAGCTTCTGATTTGTCCAAATGTATTTGAGGTCATGATATACTGTATCTCCAGGTTTGATGAAATAAGAGGTTTTATCAGGACTAACAGTTTTCCTTTAGACATAAACTCAATATCTTCATCTATCTTGATGCGTGTTGCGAAGGCGAAAAATAAAATTAATTCAAAATAAATATACTCGTAACATTTTCATATTAACGGCAGCTAAAATGACCCAGCTAATTCCTACTTTATGCTTTTCTCATAAAAATGTAAAATTGGTTTTAAAAATAGCATTAGCTTGCCTATAGACGTGATTATCAGACAAGGCTCCTTCCAATCCTTCCCTAATAAGCACACAAATTAAATTCAAAAGGCTTCCAGAGCAAATTAAATAAGAAAAGCGTCTAATATTGACTTAAGTAGAGACTGGAGGATACAGATGTTACAGCGGGTGGGAATTTAAAATGCAAATAAATTTTAAAGTGTCTCGACTGTCCCCATTAGGTTTAGCACCGAGTCCTATAATCATCACACACTTGGTTCAATGGCGGCACCAGGACCAAGGTTCAGATTGGCATTTGATGCTCTCAGCACCTGTTGAAGTAAATGTGGTTTTGGATGCCTAAAGGTACACTCTAGGCAGATATAAGGAAAACTAATTAATGCAGCTTTGTGTGCATTAATATATAATATACACGCACAAGAACATTAATAGCATCCCAGTCTTAGTCCGTAGGGTTCAACATTGAGTTGGCCCACCCTTTGCAGCTAGAACAGCTTCAACTCTTCTGGGCAGGTTGTCCACAAGGTTTAGGAGGGTGTCTATGGGAATGTTTGACCATTCTTCCAGAAGCGCATTTGTGAGGTCAGGCACTGATGTGCACGAGAAGGCCTGGCTCAGAGTCTCCACTCTAATTCATCCCAAAAGGTGTTTTATTGGGTTGAGGTCAGGACTCTGTGTAGGCCATTCAAGTTTCTCCACCCCAAACTCACTCATCCATGTCTTTATGGACGTTGCTTTGTTCACTGGTCCAAATCATTTGGTGGAGGTTGGATTATGGTGTGGGGTTGTTTTTCAGGGATTGGGCTTGGCCCCTTAGTTCCAATGAAGGGAAATCTTAAGGTTAAGGATTCAGTCAGTGTTAATTTCGTCGACTAAAATATTTTCGTAGACCAAAATAATTACATATAATAATATGTAAGATGAGCTGTCTGCGGATTTTCGGATCGTTAGTACGGTGCTTTCGACAGCCGATTTTACTTTTTCGGCAGACAAAAGCTGGATGTGCAGACTATACATTTTTTGTCGGATGTGAACTCAATGTCTGATTTTCAGATGGTCAGTACAGAAATCATCACACAAAAGTCCAAAGTACAAACGCGCATGCTCGGAATCAAGGGACAACCGGGAAGAGTTCGGTCTTGTAAACGAGCGTTCGCAATCGAGAATTAACATTCGTGACGCGGCAATTAATGAAATGTGGAAATGCAGCGCACAATTCTCTTCTTCTTTAATGGGATAATAATGAAGCTGCTTTGCTGGTGATACTGATGGAGTTATGCCAAACGTATTTTAAAAGGCATTTGTTTTGTACGATCTGAAAATCTTGAATCTACACTCACCAGAATCAACACTCACCAGAATCAAAACTTTTACTAACATGAAATTAGCAGAAGGGGCCTAAAGGGTGGCGCTTGAGAAATGAACTTCCTCTTTATACTCTCGTAGTACGTCAATACGTTCGTGTTTGTCAAACGACAATTTGCGGATAGTAAAGCCTCATACACACGAAGAGGATTGCCGTTTGACAGACTGTTGTCCGAAGTTCTTACCGGCCAACAAATGTTGGATGACATTGTCCGAAGTTCTTGTCGGCCAACCAATGTTGGATGACAGGCTAGTAAATTTTTGTCAAACGATGGCTCCATGTCTGATTTTCTGATGGTCAGTACACAAATCCGTCACAAAAAAGTTAAAAGTACAAACACGCATGCTCGGAATCAATGCTCACCAAACACAAAATTAGCAGAAGGGGCCCAAAGGGTGGAACTCAAAAGCTGAAAGTCCTCGTAGTACGTCACTACATTCGTGTTTGTGGCACGACAGTTTGTGTACCGTTAGTATGCAAGACAAGATCCTGGCACACGGCCTTTGGACAAAATTAAGACGCTCGGTTGTCCAACAATCGCACTGTGTGTACGAGGCTTTAGTATACTAGACAAAATCCTGCACATGCGCTTTTGACAAAAATCAGACGCTCGTCCAACAATCAAAGCCTCGTACACACAATCAGATTGTTGGCAGGGGATTGTCTGTTGACAGACTGTTGTCCTAAAATCTGACCGTTAGTACGCTCCATCTGACAAATGTTGTCCAACTTTCGGCCAACAAATGTTGGATGGCAGGCTAGTAAATTTTCAGCGGACAGCGGTCTGTTGTCTGATTTTTGTATGGTCAGTACATAAGTCCATCACACAAAAGTTGAAAGTACAAACACGCATGCTCGGAATCAATTCTCACCAAACACAAAATTAGCAGAAGGGGCCCAAAGGGTGGCGCTTAACAGCTGAAATTTCTCGTATTACGTCGCTACATTCGTGTTTGTTGGCTGAAAATTGTGTACCATTAGTATGCAAGACAAGATCCAGCACACGCCCTTTGGACAAAAATCAGATGCTCAGTTGTCCAACAATTAAACCGTGTGTACGAGGCTTAAGACTGTGATGCCATTAAAGTTCATGTGCATGTAAAGGCAGACGTCCCAATACTTTTGACAATATAGTGTGTGTGTGTATATATATATATATATATATATATATATATATATATTATATTTAGTGTATATATAGTGTATATATATATATATATATATATATATATATATATATATATATATATATATATATACATATATATATATTTTTTTTTAATATGTATGACAAATAAATGAATGAATTTGACCATCAGCAGCTTATAAATACAGGAAGAAATAGAAGACTATACAACCAATACCACTGCAATTTCAAACGAACAAGAATACATCAGTAGCCCTTAAGATCTTATGTGGTTTACTTTATATCAATGCTCAATCACAGAGTAACTCGCAAACGCATCTGTCAGAACTTTAAAAGCCCAAACAGCCAATAAGATACAAGTGTCTCAGCTGTGAAAGTAATTAATTTAAATTAATGGACAGATGGTGGCTGAATACAAAGAGTTTTTTTCTTCAAAATTTTTTTAAAAATAGGTATATCTATCTATCTAGAGATACAAGGTCATTGTTTACAACAACTTTAATCCTTAAGCTGCTAGCAGTAGAAAATAGTAGAAAATAGAAAATAGGAAAGTACATTAATTATTTATTATATATTATTTTGAAATTTTGTCTTCTATATTTTGTTAGCCGCTTCCTTGTTTCCGACCTAGGCCAAAAATATTGCCATATATCCCAGGAGTTTTCATGTGCAATTTTTTTTTTTTTGTCTGGAAGAGGGGCCTTCTCAGCTAAGCACACCCTCCAGCCTACATGCCTGAGCTAAGAGCAGATGGATTCCATGAACTTACTCAAGATGGCCACGGCCAGAAATGCTAGAGGGGTGTTTTTCAAAGGGATTTCTCAGCAAAATAAAGAATGGAGACATGGATGGATGGGGGAGTTTGCTTTGAATATTAAAAAATTATTAAGTAAGAGTTCTCATTGTGTGCTGCTCAGATGCAGTTTAAAGTGATTGTAAACAATCCCCTTGAAAAAAACAATTAATTCAGTTTAAAATAGAAATGAAAGGCAAAACATGTGTGTATAGCTATTAAAAAAACATTATCAATACCTTTTTTCCTTTTTTATAAGTAATCACATTCCCTCTGGTCTCAGCTACATAAGAGCTGGGGGGGAAGAGAAGCAACAGCACACTGAGCTTCCCAGTGAAACAATGTGCAGGGGAGGCAGGTCAGGAGAAGTCTGATCATTGGAGGAGAGTACACTGAGTTCCCAGCATAGCTAGAGAACTGACCACGCTGTGCTTCCACGCTTAGGGTGGTCAGTTTTTTTAAAATAGGAAAGCAGAGGGACTGGCAGGAACACCAGGGAGTTCATACAAAGGAAACAATACAAAGAGAACAAGATACTTTCTCATACAAGATACTTTCTCATACAAGTACATGGTACAGCAGGACCATATCAGGAATATGAAATATTGGGGTAACAAACGCTTTAATTCCACCTTGAGGAGCAAATCCATCCATATAGGAAGATTCTGCCGTGAGAGAAACAACCCTTGTGAGCACAAAGGGGTAGACAATAGCTCACCTACACTTGCAATGGAGGACTGGAAACACTGGAGTCCTGAGCACTGCATTTTCAGAGGTGGTTCCACCAGAATTTGACAGTTTTGGTGTAAGGTAAGCAGATGATAGTTCAGAGCTCTTTCACACCACTCCTGTTGGGCTCCTTGGACAGCGTTGTCCAACGCTGCACAGTCTATTTGCCTTAGTAAATTCACCCCAATGAGGTCATTTACTAAAGGCAAATAGACTGTGCACTTTGGAGCATTTGCTCCGAAGCTTAGTAAATGAGGGGAAGCTCTGTTGAGATCCATCATCCAATCATGTGCAAGCAAAAATGCATTTTTTACGATGGATTTCTCTGCTAGCATTTGGCAGGAAGATAAAATGTAAATGGGCATACAGTGGAACCTCGGTTCGTGAATAACGCGGTTAACGAGCGTTTCGAAAAACGAGCACTCTATTTCTAAACATCCTAGCTCGGTTTGTGAGTGTTGTCTCGCAAAACAAGCAGGATTCAGGCCAAAAGCGGTGTGCAGTACCGCTTTTGGCCTGAGGTGGGGGGCGCCGGAGCCGAACAGCGCCGATCCGCGTTGACTTCAATGGGATGCAATACCGCATGCGGCCAGAGGCGGGGGGCGCCGGAGAGCCTCGGAAACGGCCGGAAAGGCCAGAGGACAGTTCGGCTGACCTCGGCAAACCTCGGAAAGGCTCGTGAACGGAGTCTTGCCGAGGTCAGCCGAAGTGTGCTCGGGCCTTTTTGGCCATTTCCGAGGCTCTCCGGCGCCCCCCCCCGCCTCTGGCCGCATGTGGTATTGCATCTCATTGAAGTGAACGCGGAACAAATTGTTTTAATTTCCATTGACTTCAATGGGAAAACTCGCTTTGATATGCGAGTACTTTGGATTACGAGCATACCCCTGAAATGGATTATGCTCGTAACCCGAGGTTCCACTTTATTTTAATAAAAGCATGTCTGCCATTACCTTTATTAGTTAGACAAGCCTACCCCATCCCCCTTTCTAATTTAGTGTCATAGCAGTGTTTGTTACTGGGGCTTGATTGCCAAGTTCCACCATCTGCCCCCCCACCACCACCGTCCAATGAGAGTTCCTTTAGTGGCCACAAAAACAGTCTCAGTGTACATTGGAAAGACATTTGGAAGGACCCATTATTAAACAAACCAAATCAATGATGAGCACAGAAGGGACTTGTCATTGAAGTAACGGCAGCAGCAGATGTCTTATGGCGTTTGGTCCCAGGCAGCACTTTAACTTCAAGCGGTGGGTGGCCTTGCCCACATCAACCCGCTCGCCAAATTTTAACTGAGAAAAAAGCCGTCCGAACAATAAAGGCAGCCATTCAGCTAAAATATTATGTACTGCTTCCCCAAAACCTACACCGCCCCCCTTTACCCGAATCACCAGGTGCATCTTTCTAGAGAGGTCTTATATTTTATTTAATTTAGCACAGTTAAATTAGCCACATCATTTAAGTCTGGGAATGGATGTCACTACAGGTCCCATCTTCCACTGTGACAGATGGAACATGTTGGCAGCAAGACGGTGACATTAGCGCAAACGTAGTTTAGATCTATTTCCTCCAAGTCCCATAACATAATGGAGGTATGGACCTGGGACTGGGAGTAAGAGCATGTGCAATTCACCCATGATGCCTTGATCATGAGCGTAATGCTCTACAGCAGGGATATGCAATTAGCGGACCTCCAGCTGTTGCAGAACTACAAGTCCCATGAGGCATAGCATGAGTCAAGCATGACACCCAGAGGCAGATCATGATGGGACTTGTTGTTTTGCAACAGCTGGAGGTCCGCTAATTGCATATCCCTGCTCTACAGGCATCAATGCAAAAAAAAGTACTAACCCGCTCAACGATCATAAGACTGACACATTTACTACTTGTTGAAAAAAGGTGGACTTATCCTTGAATCCGCCTCTACAACCAATCAAAATTTCAATCGGCTTGCAGGTGCTGGAACAAAATCTGATTGGCCGACACAATTGCCAAGTTGTTATTTACCCTATTAAATGACTCTGAGCCTACATCCCTCTTTGGCGAGTGCTAGCTAGACAATTCTTCCCAGTTTTACAAACGGCTGATTTGGAAATGAATCGAACCAGCTTCTCTGCTGCAGATCCATCAGCTCTCATTCAGAGAAGGGGAAACGCAACAACAAAAGCACGAGAAGGCAATTAATTTGTGGAAGAGGCTTTGGGATACAGTGTGGAGCTTTATTAGCAATGTGTGACAACAACACTTCCCATATGGTGGTAAAATAAGAGAGAGATCAAAGGAAGGTGACAGTCAATGACGTTTTTCTTCATCGGGGTAAATTCAGGATTTCTCGAGGAGAGCAGACCTCTTTTGTTAATAGCTGATTAGCATTAACTACAAGGTGACTCTAATCTCTTGCTACAAAAAAATTTAAGGACTTAAAGTGACACCGTCATCGCTCCCAAAAAAACCAGAGCAGTTCCCTGTGATAGAAGAGGAATTACTCTTACCCCTCTGGTGGCCTGTATCTCCTACCTTTTCCTTCTGTTGAAGCATTACAGCCTTCATTAGAGTTTTCTACATTTGACTTTCAGGGACTTTAGGGGTCAACGGACCCACAGCACACCAGTGCGGGGACATAGGCATATGACACTCCTAGAAATGTTTAAAGCTGAAGGTTCAGAGTGGATCTCTTTTTGTTGCTCAAAAATAATGTAAATCTCAACTCCACCTGACCCTGAGTGTCTGTATGACGAAGCTCCTGGCTCCCCTACTGGGTGCCTCCGTCAAGATACAGCTTCCTTGCTGCTGGAACCTAGGAACAGGTGATTATTCAATACAGCAAAACAAAATACTCTTGCGCACGAATGTGTAATGCCGGCCATACACGGTTCGAATTTCGTTAGAATTTTCTTTCGAAAATCGTATGAAAGAATTTTCGTATGAATTTCGCATCATTAGTGGGCTGCAACAACGGCCGATTTTCGTGCGGCAATCGAATTTGAGGAATCGGACATGTTGGAAATTTTCCGAAAAACGAACGATTTTCTAATCAATGATGGGAGAATCGTGCGAGAAATGTAATAAGAAAAGAAAATTTACGGAGAGAAAAGAAGATTCCCGGCCAAGAAAATTCTTTTCTGTAGCAACATGAGGTGAAATTGAAGGCTTGGTCGGCCGAATTTCGAAAATCAATGGTGGCATCATCGGATCACAAAAAAAACGAAATTTCTTATTTTGAAAAGAAAATTCGTTCGAAATTCGACCGTGTATGGCCTGCTTTAGCCAGGCAGTCCAAAATTCAGGATGGACAATAGCTAGCGGCCTTGCTGCCCTCCAGGAGAGGGATATCCTAGCAATCAAACGGGAAAACAAAAAAGAGAGGGCGCACCAGCCTTGTGCATTATTCTTTGATACATTTATTAAGAAAAAACATTAACCTCCCTGGCGGTATGATTCTTTCTGATTTTAGGTGCTGAAAGCGGTACAATTATTTTGCATGGAAATTTGGCGTTTTATATTGTAGGTCTGTAATTATTAACAATAACACACTTAAATCTGTCCAAACAAGAGTCTAGTAGATATCCCGGGTATGATAAAGTTTGAAACACAAAAACATAAATTATAATATAATAAAAAAAAAAATAATAATTAAAAAAAATAAAAATAAATAGTAATAAAATAAATTTCCACACGATTCACTATCGCTCAATTCTGCAAGTGTTCTAATTTACTATCGCTGTTTTCTAGCTGGTCTAAAGCCATTTTTGACGTAAAGGGACACTTTTTGGTTGCTATGGACAATCTCCAGTTTCCAGGCAGAAAGAACAGTATATGCAATATAAAACTGCATGCAGGGCATGGGCCAGA
The DNA here is from genome assembly GCA_037952835.1 of Lithobates septentrionalis. NCBI lineage: Eukaryota > Metazoa > Chordata > Amphibia > Anura > Ranidae > Lithobates > Lithobates septentrionalis. Next base: position 188,056 of record JBBDGP010002240.1, on the reverse strand, counting down.
GCACTGGGGACAAATGGGATGTGAAATGATTTCATACAGTACTGTAATCTGTAAGATTACAGTACTGTATGTTATGCTTTTTACATTTTTTTGAATTTGCCGCCAGGCTCCGCCCCCGTGTGTCGCGACGCTCGCAGGGAACGGAGCCTGGCACAGAGAGGCTTCGGAACAGGACGGAGCCCGCGGACACTGCGGGGGACATCGCAGGATCCCGGGGACAAGGTAAGTAAGGAGGCACCAGGATCCTGCGATGCAATCCCGAGTGTGGCTCGGGGTTACCGCTAATGGTGCTGAATTATAACCCCGAGCCACACTCGGGAAAACCGCCAGGGAGGTTAATAACAACTATTCACAAAGGTAGAAAGAAAATCACGCTTGTAACAATCTTTGACTTGTGACAGTCCGTCCACTGATAGCAATCTCCAGGTCCTGAAGAGAGGACGTGCGAACCGTTGCTGGCTGGTTTACCTTCTTCCTCAGAGCCTCAGAGGTGATTATAGCTGGGAATTGCACCCAAGAACTAGACAACACTAGCTTAGGTGCAAACAGCACTCTTTAGCAGCTAACAGTAACCTAATTTATACAGTGAACTAATTAACAGTAAGCTAGTCAACAGCTAGGTCCATAGACAAGCCTTGGTTAGTCAGAGAGTCCACCCCAGACAGTCCAGCAACAGATCTCATTACCCAGCTTTCTTTCCACATCCATCTTCTCACTGAATCTCAAGTTGGCAGAGACCATCATGGCTTCCCTGACTGTCAAAAGTGGTAATAACATGTCATCTTGCGTTATATAAAAGGACATCCTCCTGAATGCTCATAGCTCCCTCAAATGCCAGGGTCCATAGTCAATAGGTAAGAAGCTACCCTGCAGTCCTCTCCAAAAGCCCCTGTACCAGTTGAGTCTGTCTTAATATCCACGTTCATTAATGCTTGTTATTCATCTCTGTACCTTTCGCCTGGATCTCCTCCCTATTCTAAAAAAAATGTGATGTTTGTATTTTTTTTTCTTTTATCACTGGTCTCCAAACTCCGAACAGCCCTTAGCTTTCCTTTATCAGGCCCTTGGGGCCTTATTTCTCCCACTGATATGAGGCACTTTTCCTCCGCTGACGCCATTGATGAGGCACTATTCCTTCCACTGACACCAAAGATGGGGCACTATTTCTTCCATTGACACCAAAGACGGGGGCACTATTCCTTCCACTGACACCAAAGATGGGGCACTATTTCTTCCATTGACACCAAAGACGGGGGCACTATTTCTTCCATTGACACCAAAGATGGGGTACTATTTCTCTTATTATGTAAAACAAAAACCTGCACTGGCAACTCACCATGCAAATAATTATAAAATATGAAAAGATCAAAATAATAAATGCACCATTTAAATAATTATAAAATATGAAAAAATCAAATAATAAATGCACAATTGGTGTGTGCTATGTGAAATTGTGTAAAAAACACTGACAGACTGGGTGACTACAAAGTGATAAAAAGCAAATCAAAAAATAATATTTATAACAAATAGTGTGGTCTATGTGGATTTGTCCAAAAACACACACTTAAACGCTATGCGACTACGGGGCGATAAAATATCGCTGTACTGATGCAAAAAAATATATATAATACCATATATTCGTGATCACAAATATCAATGAAGTGAACTTCTATGAAAGATAAACGACGGATAATATGTGAAGCAAGAAAATTACATCAAGGGTTGCTAATGACAAAAAGTCTATTAAATCAAAGTGTTTCTTCACAAAAGGACAATCAGCAGACTTCAAGCTTTTCCATCCATATGATAGGTCTAGGCAAGAAGGTAGGCTGATGTTGATGATGATTGAGAGGAAACTTTTGGGACCACAAAGCTCGCGTTCCACCAAAAGAAAGGAGAAAACATATAATATAAAACCTATGACACCGTGAGATCACCTGCGCATATAAGCGCTACTCACGGAACCGATGTGCAGAGCAGGCATTCAGATATTTGGTCGGTGTTCGCTACTGGCCACAGTCAGGTCCCCCTAAAGTTTGAAGGACTGTAAACTGGCCCTTTTTTTAAGAAAGTTTGGAGACCCCGGTCCAGATAGAGGAACTGTGGGAGAATCTTGTGCATGTACTAAAAATTTCTGTTAAGTCTTTATACATCTGTTTGGGCCAATAGTAAAGTCCACTGGCTGTGGCTCCATCATTACGCCACCCCTGTAGTCCTGAGAACTCTAGAGGGGCATTAAAATGACCAGTGGCCACAACAGAAAGGGGCTGCTGAGGCTCAATGTTGGGCAACCAGAAGATATGATATACAAGCAAAGGGGTATGGAATGTTATTATACAGATTGTGGGATGGGAATGGGTTAAAGCTCACAATATACATGGCAACACATGGGCCATAGATAGACTTAAAAGTGGGAATCTAAGGAAAATTTTTTTTTTTTTTAGGGGGCCATCCTGAGTAGTAATAAGAAGGGGTCCCAAACCCCCCCATGGCCATCTTTCAAGCAGTATTACCCTCATCGGACTACTGCTTACATTACATTTTCTTCCTGTAGTGTGGACCATATTAATACAAAAAAGAAACATGTATTTAAAAATCTGAATGATGGACCAGCGATGATTGTGGAAGCTGCTCCATGAGATCGGTGAGAAGCCTGCTCTCCGCGGCTAGGCCGATTTTCACACTACAAAGCGTATGTCTCCAGACACGGCAGGTGGAGGTGAGTGAGCCCTACTGGGAAGACCAATAAACACTGATTGCATCTGACAGGTAACCAGCAGGAGACGAAACTCCGAGTGATGGATTTACTAATTTATGGGCCCCTTTTAACACGTTTATGGAAGCAAAAACACCACCGAGGGACATGTGAGGCAAAAAAAGATGAATACAATGGACAGGCAGGGGGTCACAGAAAATGCCTGAAACCCAACACACACAACACTGCATCCCAATGCATAAATTTATAATAATATATACACCACTGTGTAAACGTTTTAGACAAGCGTGAAAAATGCTGTAAAAGGCTGTATATACTTGAGTGTGCCTTAGTAAATCAACCCCAAAATCTGGATGTGCAGACTATAAAATTTTTGTCGGATGTGAAGTCAACGTCCAATTTTTGCCTCATTAGTACGGTTTTCATGTGAAAAAAATCATAAGAGCAAGACTACGCATGCTCAGAAACGAAAGTATACATACAAAACTATTCAACACATTACATCACTTCTGACGTAGTATTCTGTTGTACGAAAGTTTTCGTATTGTCAGTAACCTCTTCACTTTCGACATGAGGTCGACATTTTCGGTCATCCGAAAATCTAAGCGTGCGTACGAAGCTTTACACTTGCACAAAGTCACGGATTTTGTAGGATTAGAGTCAGGTGTATTATTAACCAATTATACCAAGAAGGTGCTAATGATCATTCATTTCATATGTAGGTTGAAACACAGTCATTAAAGTGTTACTAAACCCAGGACCCGGAATTAACTATATCGGGTCTCCCACAGTACACAGAACATGGAAATGCAATCACTTTAGTAAATATAAACTACCAAATACCATTTCTCTTCAGCAGTATATAGCAGTCTTGTGACTTCTATCAGTGCCTGGTTAAAGCTTGTAGGAGGAGTTTTCATACTGCATTGGCTGTCCTATCAGGATGCAGGACCCCTGACCCTCTGTCTGGGCAGTGCTGATTGGCTCTGTGTTGATTACAAGAAAAAATAAACTCTCTAGCAATACACACCAAACTGAGCATGTGCAACCTGACTTCATTTACTCTGTCTTATCCGGACATGTTTTGGGGGCAATACAAGAAGGGGAGGATTATGCATACACGATCAAACGGCCTTTTTACACAATGCAGAAGATTAACTCCATAGGTTCCACAGTGAGTGTAACAAGCATGCTTTACTGCATATACAGACTGATTTTACTGCTGTGGGTTTAGTAACACTTTAACAAAAAAGAGACACCTGTGTAGAAGGCTTAAAACTGGGTGAGGAACAGCTAAACTCTGCTACTAAGGTGAGGTTGTGGAAGTCATGTTTCATGCCACAGGTCACACACCATGGCAAGACTAAGCACAACAATACACAAAGTAGTTATACTGCATCAGCAAATTCTCTCCCAGGCAAATATTTCGAAGCAGACTGGGGTTTGAAGATGTGCTCTTTAAGCTCTTTTGAAGAAGCACAAAGAAACGGGTAATGCTGATGACCATACATGTGGTGGTTGGTCCAGGAAACTTAATGCAGCAGATGAAAGACACATCATGCTTACTTCCCCATGACATTGGAAGATGTCCAGCATTGCCATCATCACAGGAAACAGGAAATAGGCGCCGCTAGAGTAAAATTGTATTGATTTAATAAACAAAGTATATTAAAAACTCAATATTTGAAGTATCTTTACAAAGGCACAGTGGGGTCCAGTGAAAGTGTCAATCTCCATCTCAGCTATCAGCGCTAGTCTCATCCTGTTGAGCTGTGTTGTGTGAGGCCGGCGTCCTGTCCACCAGGGATCTTTCGGCTCTCAAGCGGGATACAGAACGAGGTCTGGAAAGCAGCCAGCAGGTCTCAGGAGCTGGCTGGAACGCAGCGTGTGGCGGGATGACGTCACGGACGTGATGCGACGCGTTTCAGAGCATGCGCAGTGGGAAGATGGTGACACTACACGCTTCTTTGTCAAGCTCCTTGCCATCAGCACAGAACTGGGGGAAATCAGTGGGACCCAGGTACACCCATCTACTGTCCAGAGAAGTCTGGCCAGAAGTGGTCTTCATGGAAGAATAGTAGCCAAAAAGCCAAACCTCCGATGTGGAAACAAGTCTAGGTAACTCAACTATGCACAAAAACATAGGAACTGGAGTGCAGAACAATGGTAGCAGGTACTCTGGACTGATGAGTCAAAATGTCAAATATTTGGCTGTACCAGGAGGCAGTTTGTTCGCCAAAGGGCTGGAGAGTGGTACAGTAATGAACATCTGCAGGCAACAGTAAAGCATGGTGGAGGTTCCTTGCTAGACCAGACCTAAATCCCATGGAAAACCTCTGATCGAGACTAAAGTGTAGTGTCGGAAAAAAATACACCAAGAAACAAATGAGCTTATGGGATTTAGAAACATGGTACTGATATTATATTATTACACCAGAAGAACCTAAAATGTAGTGCATTCTATGCCAGAAATGTGCAAAACTGTTGTCGCTTCTAAAGGCTAGGCAAACATGTCATCATTTTCGTATGTATGATTAATTGATTGATATTATATTGCATATTGCATAACTTGTACTCAGCATTACACTTGAAAAAAAAAATGATATATAACACTTTTTAAATATATCACTCCAAATTAGACAAATCCTACATCTTTAAAAAGCGTCCACAGTTTTGGCCAGTAGTATAGCTGATCATTCAGGTTTATACGTATAATAGTCTACGATTCTTCAATATGCGTATATAGGATAAACCTGGATGATTAGCTCTATGGAAGAAGTGATTGATCACTCTGTATGATTCAACTGTTCAATTTGTTGTAGAAGGGAATGAGTCTATTCAGGACATGGATGTGAATACTTATTTTTTGGCATATGCACCTGGGATATCGATCCTGGATACACGTCTTTGGATGGAAGATTTGTTTGTTTATAACTATCATTACAATCTTCAATTTTGCCTGTTTTGTTTTTCTTTCAGTGTCATGTGCATTAGGGTCCTTTTTACATTTCTTTAGGTAATATATACAGTATATATATATATATATATATATATATATATATATATATATATATATATATATATATATATATATATATATATATTTATATTTATATTTATATATATATATATATATATATATATATATATATATATATATATATATATATATATATATATATATATATATACACACAATGCCATGAAAAAGTATTCATGCCCTTTAACATTTTCCACTTATGTCATAGACCAGGGGTGTCCAAACTTTTTTGATGAAGCGAACATGCGTGAGGGCCGACCATTTTGCCTGACATTCTTTGAACCATATTAAAATTAAATGCAAATTAACTAATACAATGCACAACAAGAATTCTCTTGCCTTTGTGGCTGTGTGTGGTGAAGAGCCTAAGAATGAGCTTGGGCATGTTAGTTGGATGTACCTTATTTATCGGCGTATAACACGCACAGGGGTATAACACGCACCTTCACTTTAAGAGGGAAGTTTCAGGAAAAAACTTACAATTTAAATAAAGAACTGTGAAGCAAAATAAGGGTCAGTGCCCATCTGCAGCCTCACCATTGACATGAATGCAGCCTCACCATTGACATGAATGCAGCCTCACCATTGACATGAATGCAGCCTCACCATTGCTATCAGTGCAACTCGGGGATTGGTTGGGGGCCACAAAAGATATATATATCCAAATTACCAGTGGGGCTGCATAAAACCAGAACGTGGGGTGCAATTGGCCGCGGGCTGGACTTTGGACATACCTGTGATAGACCAACATAAATTGGCACATCATTGAGAAGTGGAAGAAAAATGATAAATGTTTTTCAAGATTTTTTTACAAATAAATATGTGAAAAGTGTGGTGTCCATTTGTATTCAGCCCCCTTTACTCTGATATCCCTAACTAAAATTTAGTGAAACCAATTGCCCTTAGCAGTCACATAATTAGTCAATAGAGTCCATTTGTGTGTAATTTAATCTCAGTATAAATGCAGCTGTTCTGTGAAGCCCTCAGAGGTTTGTTAGAGAACCTTAGTAAACAAACAGCATCATGGAGACCAAGGAATACACCAGACAGGTCAGGGATAAAGTTGGGGAGAAGTTTAAAGCAGGGTTGGGTTATAAAAAAATATTCCAAGCTTTGAACATCTCACGAAGCACTGTTCAATCCATCATCCGAAAATGGAAAGAGTATGGCACAACTGCAAACCTACCAAGACATGGCCGTCCACCTAAACTGACGGGCCGGGCAAGGAGAGCATTCATCAGAGAAGCAGCCAATAGGCCCCTGGTAACTGGAGGAGTGTGGAAAGTTTCAAGGGGCTGTGTGTGTGTATATATATATATATATATATATATATATATATATATATATATATATATATATATTGTGTTTATTTAGGAAAAAAATATTTTGTATTTTTTATGACTGTTGAGTATATGGGTTATAATTTGATAGCAAGCGATTGTGTATATTCATAAGCCTTTACACATGTGGCCCCATATTTAAATAGTTTCACTTCCAGGCCAGATGAGTGAACTGTCATTGACAAGTGGCATTTCTGTCAGTGACAGGGAAACAGTTCAATCATCCGAATAACAAGTGTCCAACACGTAGAACCAGGTGAGTATTTTATCTCTGCTAGTTGATGCCAGGGACAGGTTTGCTAGTGTGACATGGCCCAGGCCCGGATTGGCCATAGGGCAAACCGGGCATTTGCCCGGTGGGCCGCGGCCGCTGGGGCCGCCAGGCTGCAAGTCCTTGCATGGCCCAAGGCTTGAGCTTGTGCCGCTCATTAAGCCTCTCCGCGGCCGCCCGGAGCTCAGCCATCGGCGCCGGGGGGAGGAGCTAAATGAGACGCCTTCGGCCTCACCACGGCTGCACGGCCGCACGTATAGGTCAGCCGTCAGTGCCGGGGGGAGGAGCCAGAGCAGACACCTTGGAGCCGGTATTATGTCGAGAGGTGCCGGAACAGAAAACGTAAGTTCAGCCTCCCCTGTGAACTAGATAGGAGGATCGGTGGGGGCGGCTGCATATAGAACAATTATTTTCTCCATCTTCCTCCTGCAGTATCGGAATGCCTGTGAGAGGTAGAGGAGAAGCAGGCATTCCGAGACTGCAGGAGGAAGATGGAGAAAATGATTCTTCTATATGCAGCCGCCCCCACCGATCCTCCTATCCTGCTTCTCTCTGCTGCTCCCGCAGGGCTCTCCACCGCACCCATACTCTCTGCCAACCCCGTGCTCTCCACATCACCCCCATGCTCTCCGCTGCCCCCCATGCTCTCCGCCACCCCCCATACTCTCCACCCCCCCATACTCTCCACCTCCCCCCCATACTCTCTGCCTCCCCCCATGCTCTCTGCCACCCCCCATACTCTCCACCCCCCCATACTCTCCACCCCCCCCATGCTGTCTGCCTCCCCCCATGCTGTCTGCCACCCCCCATGCTCTCTGCCACCCCCCATGCTCTCTGCCACCCCCCCATGCTCTCTGCCACCCCCCATGCTCTCCACCTCCCCCCATGCTCTCCGCCACCCCCCATGCTCTTCGCCACCCCCCATGCTCTCCGCCACCCCCCATGCTCTCCGCCACCCCCCATGCTCTCCGCCACCCCCCATGCTCTCCGCCTCCCCCCATGCTCTCCGCCTCCCCCCATGCTCTCCGCCTCCCCCCATGCTGTCCGCCACCCCCCATGCTGTACCCCCCCATGCTGTCTGCCACCCCCCATGCTGTCTGCCACCCCCATACTCTCTGCCTCCCCCATACTCTCCGCCTCCCCCATACTCTCCGCCACCCCCATACTCTCCGCCACCCCCATACTCTCCTCCTCCCCCCATGCTCTCTGCCACCCCCCATACTCTCCACCCCCCCCCCATACTCTCCACCTCCCCCCATACTCTCCACCTCCCCCCATGCTCTCTGCCACCCATACTCTCCACCTCCCCCCATGCTCTCTGCCACCCCCCATGCTCTCTGCCACCCCCCATGCTCTCTGCCACCCCCCATGCTCTCTGCCACCCCCCATGTTCTCCGCCACCCCCCATGCTCTCTGCCACCCCCATACTCTCCGCCTCCCCCCATGCTCTCTGCCACCCCACATGCTCTCCACCTCCCCCCCATGCTCTCTGCCACCCCCCATGCTCTCTGCCACCCCCCATGCTCTCTGCCACCCCCCATGCTCTCTGCCACCCCCATGCTCTCTGCCACCCCCATGCTCTCCACCTTCCCCCATGCTCTCCACCTTCCCCCCATGCTCTCTGCCACCCCCCATACGCTCCACCTCCCCCCCATGCTCTCTGCCACCCCCCATACTCTCCACCTCCCCCCATACGCTCCACCTCCCCCCCATGCTCTCTGCCACCCCCTCATAGTCTCCACCTCCCCCCATGCTCTCTGCCACCCCCATGCTCTCTGCCACCCCCATGCTCTCTGCCACCCCCATGCTCTCTGCCACCCCCCATGCTCTCTGCCACCCCCTCATACTCTCCACCTCCCCCCATGCTCTCTGCCACCCTCTCATACTCTCCACCTCCCCCCCTCTCATACTCTCCACCTCCCCCCATGCTCTCTGCCACCCCACATGCTCTCCACCTCCCCCCCATGCTCTCTGCCACCCCCCATGCTCTCTGCCACCCCCCATGCTCTCCACCTTCCCCCATGCTCTCCACCTTCCCCCATGCTCTCTGCCACCCCCCATACTCTCCACCTCCCCCCATACGCTCCACCCCCCCCATACGCTCCACCTCCCCCCCATGCTCTCTGCCACCCCCCATACTCTCCACCTCCCCCCATACGCTCCACCTACCCCCCATGCTCTCTGCCACCCCCTCATAGTCTCCACCTCCCCCCATGCTCTCTGCCACCCCCCATGCTCTCTGCCACCCCCCCATGCTCTCTGCCACCCCCCCCATGCTCTCTGCCACCCCCCCTCATGCTCTCTGCCACCCCCCCTCATGCTCACTGCCACCCCCCCTCATGCTCTCTGCCACCCCCTCATGCTCTCTGCCACCCCCTATGCTCTCTGCCACCCCCTATGCTCTCTGCCACCCCCCCATGCTCTCTGCCACCCCCCCATGCTCTCTGCCACCCCCCATACTCTCTACCTTCCCCATGCTCTCTGTCACCTCCATACTCTCCACCTCCCCCCATACGCTCCACCTCCCCCCCATGCTCTCTGCCACCCCCCATACTCTCCACCTCCCCCCATACTCTCCACCTCCCCCCCATACTCTCCACCTCCCCCCCATACTCTCCACCTCCCCCCATGCTCTCCACCTCCCCCCATGCTCTCTGCTACCCCCTCATACTCTCCACCTCCCCCCATGCTCTCTGCCACCCCCCATGCTCTCTGCCACCCCCCATGCTCTCCGCCACCCCCCATGCTCTCCACCTCCCCCCATGCTCTCCACCTCCCCCCATGCTCTCCGCCACCCCCCATGCTCTCCACCCCCCCATGCTCTCCACCCCCCCGATGCTCTCCACCTCCCTCCATGCTCTCTGCCACCCCTCCATGCTCTCTGCCACCCCCCCATACTCTCCACCTTCCCCCCATACGCTCCACCTCCCCCCCATGCTCTCCGCCACCCCCTCAAACTCTCCACCTCCCCCCATACTCTCCACCTCCCCCCCATACGCTCCACCTCCCCCCCATACGCTCCACCTCCCCCCACATGCTCTCCACTCACCCCCATGCTCTCCACTCCCCCCCATGCTCTCCACCTCCCCCCATGCTCTCCACCTCCCTAATGCTCTCTGCCACCCCCCGTGCTCTCTGCCACCCCCCCCCCCCCGTGCTCTCCACATTACCCCCACGCTCTCCGCTTCCCCCTGTGCTCTTCACATTCCCCATGCTCTCCGTTGCCCCCCCCATGCTCTCCACCTCCCCCCATGCTCTCCACCTCCCCCTCATAGTCTCCACCTCCCCCCCATGCTCTCTGCCACCCCCCATGCTCTCTGCCACCCCCCCATGCTCTCTGCCACCCCCCCCATGCTCTCTGCCACCCCCCCTCATGCTCTCTGCCACCCCCCCTCATGCTCACTGCCACCCCCCCTCATGCTCTCTGCCACCCCCTCATGCTCTCTGCCACCCCCTATGCTCTCTGCCACCCCCTATGCTCTCTGCCACCCCCCCATGCTCTCTGCCACCCCCCCATGCTCTCTGCCACCCCCCATACTCTCTACCTTCCCCATGCTCTCTGTCACCTCCATACTCTCCACCTCCCCCCATACGCTCCACCTCCCCCCCATGCTCTCTGCCACCCCCCATACTCTCCACCTCCCCCCATACTCTCCACCTCCCCCCCATACTCTCCACCTCCCCCCCATACTCTCCACCTCCCCCCATGCTCTCCACCTCCCCCCATGCTCTCTGCTACCCCCTCATACTCTCCACCTCCCCCCATGCTCTCTGCCACCCCCCATGCTCTCTGCCACCCCCCATGCTCTCCGCCACCCCCCATGCTCTCCACCTCCCCCCATGCTCTCCACCTCCCCCCATGCTCTCCGCCACCCCCCATGCTCTCCACCCCCCCATGCTCTCCACCCCCCCGATGCTCTCCACCTCCCTCCATGCTCTCTGCCACCCCTCCATGCTCTCTGCCACCCCCCCATACTCTCCACCTTCCCCCCATACGCTCCACCTCCCCCCCATGCTCTCCGCCACCCCCTCAAACTCTCCACCTCCCCCCATACTCTCCACCTCCCCCCCATACGCTCCACCTCCCCCCCATACGCTCCACCTCCCCCCACATGCTCTCCACTCACCCCCATGCTCTCCACTCCCCCCCATGCTCTCCACCTCCCCCCATGCTCTCCACCTCCCTAATGCTCTCTGCCACCCCCCGTGCTCTCTGCCACCCCCCCCCCCCCGTGCTCTCCACATTACCCCCACGCTCTCCGCTTCCCCCTGTGCTCTTCACATTCCCCATGCTCTCCGTTGCCCCCCCCATGCTCTCCACCTCCCCCCATGCTCTCCACCTCCCCCTATGCTCTCTGCCACTCCCCCCTGTGCTCGTCCGGTCTTCCCATCACCCCATGCTCTCCGCCAGCCCTCCTGTGCTGTCCACATCCCCCATGCTCTCCGTTGTCCTCCCTGGGCTCTCCACCTCCCCCCATGCTCTCCGCTGCCCCCCTGTGCTCTCCTCTTCCTCCCTGTGTTCTCTGCCTCTCCCCTGTGCTGTCGCCGCACCCCATGTTCTCAAGGTTCTTCCCTGTGCTCTCCAACCCCCATGCTCTTTCCTGGTCGCACCCCCCCCCTCCACACCTCTGCTGGGTTCCCCCCTCCCCTCTCTCAGGGGATCTGTCAGGGTGGAGAGTGGGGAAGGGGCCGGTTAACATGTCATGGGCTGCTCAATCCAAAATGCCCGGGCCTATTTTTTGTCCCAGTCCGGGCCTGGACATGGCTCTTATTAAAGGTATGATGGGTTAAGGGCATACTCCTGCCTGTAAAATTATATAGTAGTTAAAAAAATAAATGTAATCAATCCTCAATTATAAAGTGACAAATTAACTATAATTTAGGCCAACTTTAAAGGATTAGGGAGGAATAACGCCAAGCACAGCTGAAGGATCAACATGACATCTTAGGACCTAGACTCTTCAAGCGGAACTCCACTTTCTCAATCAACATTACCTAATTTGAATCCTCATGCTGCTAGCATTAGTAAATAGATAGGAAAGTATATCATATTTACTTGTTTTAATCTTTTTTCTTTTTACATTTCTTCAATGACGTCCTGGTTCCCAGGCCTAGACAAATAATGTCATACATCCCAGGTGTCTTCAGGAGGAGAGGAGATAAGAAGGGGTTTTCTCAGCTAAGCACACCCTCCTGCCTGCATGCTTGAGTTAAGGGTAGATGGAACCCAGGAGGTAAATGCTACATGAATCATCTGCCCTTACTCACGATGACCACGGCCGTAAATGCCAGGGGGTGTTTTTCAAAGTGATTTCTTGGCAAAATAAACCATGGAGACATGGATGGATGGGGGAGTTTTCTTTGAATATTAAAAATTCATGAACTAGCTTTGTGGTTTGTGGTGCTCAGATGCAGTGCAGCTCCACTTCAAACGGGCCATAGACCAGTAGAACTTCTGTTGAACATTTATATGGAAATTCTGGAAAACTGTGGGTCAGAGCATTCAATCTTGCCATCATTGAGTCTACTAATTTAGTTGGAGAGCCCTTAAAATTTCATCCCAGACCTGCTACTTTAATGGAATCATAGACTTATTAAATAGGTTTCTTTTGTTCCTGGTACGCGTGCGTTACAATATGTAGAGTTTTTCCCGAAGGAGATCCTCTATCACAGTTATAATTCTGTTTGTTAAAGAAAAAATGTCCCTCTTTCTCCTTTCAATGTTCTTGTCACTACAGTCAATAGTGATCATCAATCTGACTCCATTAACCATTGCAAAATTTAGCCAACGTCTCAAAAACGAAAATGTTCAAACAGAATAAGGCCCCTTTCACACATGCGGACCGTTCACATCCGCCTGTCAGTTTTTTTCAGGCGGACCTGAACGGACGCTCCATACATCTCTATGGAGTGTCGGATGTCAGCGGTGACATGTCTCCCCGATCCGTTCCGCTCCGCAAAATCCAGACGGATGGATGTCCTATTTTCCATCCATCTGGCGGATCGAATGAAAACGGACAGGCGGTCCCCTTTTATCCGATCCCCCCCTAGGGGAGAGCGGACTCTCTGACAGGTCTGTCCCTGCACAGAGTGCAGAGACGGACTTGTCATCCGCCGGCTCAGCGGGGATCGACGGAGCGATCCCTGCTGAGCAAGTGGAGTGGTAAAAATGGACAGCTCCGTGTGAAAGGGGCCTAAGAACTCTTCACTTACATACTTGTTCTTGGTCGGTGATTCAAGCCTAAGCAGGTCTAAAGGATTGGCATGAATGGCCTGGAACTACACACTGTAGCCCTTTGCTTGCCTTTATCCACCCCTTGTGGCACTATTCCTCCCACTGATACCAAAGAGAGGGCACTATTTCCCCCACTAATACCAATGATGGGGCACTATTTATCCACTTAATACTAATGATGGGTCACTATTCCTTTAACTAATACCAATTATGGGCCACTATTTCTCCCACTAATATAAATGATGGGGCATTATTCCGTTAACTAATACCAATGATGGGGTACTTCACTATTCCTCTAACTAATACCAATGATGGGGCACTATTTCTCAGATGAATACCAATGATGGGACACTATTTCTACAACTTATACCAATGATGGTAGATATTTCCCACATTGTCACTACATTGTTGATGCTGGCTGCTATATGTGTCATCTTATTTTTTCTTTATAGTAGCGCAACATTATTGTAATTTTTTGAATACCAATGATGGGGCTATTTCCTCCAACTAGTACCAATGATGGGACACTATTTCTCCAATCAATACCAATGGATGGGGCTATTTCCTCAAATGAATACCAATGATGGGTCACTATTCATTCAACTAACACCAATGATGGGTCACTATTTTTCCAACTAATACCAATGATGGGGCACTATTTCTCCAACTAATACCAATGATGGGGCACTATTCCTCCAACTGATACCAATGATGGGACACTATTTCTACAACTAAAACCAATGATGGGGCTTTTTCCTTCAACTAATACCAATGATGGGGCACTATTCCTCCAAATAATACCAATGATGGGGCACTATATCTCCCATTGATACCAATGATGGGGCACTATCTCTCCCATTGATACCAATGATGCGGCACTATTTCCTCCAACTAATACCAATGATGGGGCACTATTTCTCCAAATAATACCAATGATGGGGCGTAATTCCTCCAAATAATACCAATGATGGGGCACTATCTCTCCCATTGCTACTAATGATGGGGCACTTTTTCTCCAACTAAAACCAATGATGGGGCACTATTCCTCCAACTAATCCCAATTATGGGGCATTATTTCTTCAAATAATGCTAATGATAGGACTACAACTACAACCACTGATGGGGCACTATAGATCACAGGGGTCATATAAATTGTTTACTCCCACTGACCACCAAGCTTGAGGAGTGGTTTACTTCCATGGATGCCAGTACATTTTCTACTCCCACTGACCACAATCCAGCCCCCCTTAAAGTCTGAATGACAGTAAACTAGTCTTTTGTTTAGAAGGTTTGAAGATCCCTAAACTAGACTCTCGTTAAAGGTTTTAGGGATGGCAGTTTCCTATTAGGCTCTCCTTTTCTAACCCTTCCTGGAAAAATTAAAGCTGAAATTTGATTGGCTGTTTTGAGAAACCAGGCACCCTTCCTTCCTCAGATCTCCATGAATCTCGCTCCCAATACAGCACAAATAACTTTGCAGTCGAGGTATAGGCTAGAATGTGTTAACTACTCCAATAATTCACCTGGCACCCCGAGGGAACAGCATTTTTCAAAGTAAAATTATCATTGCAGGCTTCTGTGGAATGAGGAGCCTTTGCTCATATCCTCCATGACTTATTAATGGAATATACGAATCCCAGGAAGGTCCTTTACTTGGTATTTTATTCACGGCTCTCAGTATGATTCGGTACGCATTTTCCCAGCCCGCATGCCATCGTATACATGTGAATTAATTAATGTTATTGCAATGTGGAAAACATGTAACTCTATAGCGGGATTCCCCAAGCGATTGCTGAGCCAACTATTATGCAGGCAATCACTGCGACATGATTTGTTCGAAGGAAAAGTCCACTTTTTTTTTTTTTAATGTCATAACATTAATAAATGCTCTACAAGTCAATTTTGAAATATTATTAAAAATGTACCTGCTATGGTCAGATGTGATTTTCTAAGTTTCACCAAAAAAATGTTAATTTCTTTCGCTTCTAGCCATATCAATAATACTCTACTTTTTCTAAATAAGATTGGATAACACAATATTTAGCAAATATAAAAAAAAATTGGCAGAATATCGTCAAAATTGTTTAATACAATATTCAATTTAAAAATCATCAAAATAGTTCTCATTTTTTTGGACCTGACCATTTTTAAAATTTTTCTTTTCTGAGAAAAAATGATTTGATATTAAATATCGGAGAGCCACATTACTCACTTTATAATTAATAAATAATAAATAAAATATCCTATGTTACACTTTAAATTCCCCTCAGCAGCTGAACACTATGATATCCCTCTATAGCTATCACAATTACAATTCAGAAAAAAACAAGTGCAGCGCTAATAATGACTGTATACAATATGTTAATGTGCTACAGAATTTATAAAAGTTCAACTATTGTGCTCCAATCTTAGATATTTTTTTTTTTTTGCTGTACTATAATGCACTCATATTCATATATTTAGATGTACCCTGTATACAAAGAACTCGCACCTTTCCTGTTTGTAGTCCGTGTATCAGGAACCATGAATCAGACCGAGACAGAAGTAAAGTTAAATCACACTTGTTTAATAATAATAATAATAAGATAAACAGAGTAAGCGTAGTCAAAACAAGCCAGAGTTCAGTAACCGGATCTGGTAGTCAGCCAAGCCAATGTCAGAGAACCAGAGATAAACGTAGTAGTACAGCAAGCAGGATCAGGAGCCAGAAGGAACCACAGCCGGGCAAGTCTTCAACAGGAACGCAGGAGAAAGTCTCTGTGATGTTGACAAAGGCGAAGGCAGAGATCAAGTGAGCTGGACGGCTTTAAGTAGGCAGGACTGACGAGCAGAATCAACAACAGCTGGGTAACTGTGGAGAGAGATGGGAGCTGGCAATTAGCCGACAGCTGAGGAGCCAGCTCAGAGAAGGAAGGGCTGACCCCAGCCCTGACACCGTGGAGTGCAAGATGCATTCCATCCACAGGAAGTGACGTAGTAGATCCATCCCAATGCGTTTTGTCATGTGGACGTCATTAGGAGCAGCCTGTGAGTGCAATATTTGTAATATCGATTAAAAAAAATTACATTATTTCTTCTTCATTTTTTCCCCCTGTCTTTGAATGTATGGTGGATCATTGGAGAGGAGAAGGGTAGGCAGTGCTCTAATCCCTGGTTGGGGAAATAGGAGGATTCGGGACACCCATGATTGAAGTGGAGACCATCAGAGGAATGAATAAAACAAGCGTTGTGTGACCCACTTTAATGGTTCATACTCTTCTGGTGAGTGTTTTGAGCACATTGGGGATAGAGGAGAACAAGAGGAATAATGGCACTATTTTATGAAAATTCTTCACTTTGGCACATATTTGCACTATAAATATAGGATTATTTTTTGACACCAAGCGGAGAAGGTGTTTTGCAGCACTGAGGGTATATATAAGGTTATTCAGTGAAGTGCACATAAATATTTGTTATTTCAATTTATTAATTTTTTTAAGTTATTATGAATTTTCTGTATGTTGCCACATTGTTTTAAGAAGTGGGAGGTGCATTATAGTACAGCAAATAAAAAAAGATTGGAGTACAATATTTGAACTTTTGAAAACTCTGTAGCACAATAAAGCTGGCATATTGTCTTTTAATTATCGTTCCAATTAAATTATTTTTCAAGTAAGATTTTTGTAAGTAATAATATTTAGTAGTTAGTCCAGCCACCACATCTAAGGATTAGTGAGCTGCAATTTAATACATTTTTGTTTTAGGGTTTAATAGTACATTAAATAATATTTATTTTTTAACCACTTGATGATTTACCCTCCTTCATGACCAGGCCATTTTTTGCGATACAGCACTGCGTTACTTTAACTGACGATTGCGCCGTCATGCAGCGCTCTACCCAAATACAATTTTTGTTCTTTTTTTTCCCACAGATAGAGCTTTCTTTTGATGGCATTTGATCACCTTTGCTTCTTATATTTTTTGCGCTATAAACAAAAAAAACTTAATTTTTTTGCTTTCTGCTATAAAACATATCCAATAAAAAAATTAGAAATCGAATTTCTTCATAAATTTGGGTCAATATGTATTTCGCTACATATTTTCAGTAAAAAAAAAAAACTCCAATAAGTGTATATTGATTGATTTGTGCAAAAGCTATAACGTCTACAAACTATGAGATATTTTTATTTATTTATTTATTACTAGTAATGGTGGCGAGCAGCGACTTATAGCAGGACTGTGAAATTGCGGTGTACATTCTGACACTTTTTGGGAACCAGTGACACTAATACAGTGACCAGTGCTAAACGCATGCACGGTCACTGTACTAATGACACTGGCTGGGAAGGGGTTAATATCAGGGACAATCAAAGGGTTAACTGTGTGCCTAGCCAGTGTTTTACTATATAATGGAAGGTGTTTTTACTAGGAGAAGAGATGTAATTTATTCCCTTTGCTGGGACACAAACACCATCCCTTCCCCTCTGTCAGAACAGTGATCTGCCTTGTTTACACAGGCAGATCGCAGTTCTGTATCTCTGCCCAATGATCGGTGGGGGCCGGCAGACATCAAGTACCTGGCACCTGCCGATTGGCTTCTGCAGTCTCTGCTCTAATTCATCCCAAAGGTGTCCTATCGGGTTGAAGTCAGGACTCTGTGCGGGCCAGTCAAGTTCTTCCACGCCCAAACTCCCTCATCCATGTCTTTATGGACCTTGCTTTGTGCATTGATCCAAATCATTTGGTGGAGGGGGATTATGGTGTGGGGTTGTTTTTCAGGGGTTGGGTTTGGCCCCTTAGTTCCAGTGAAGAGAACTCTTAAAGTGCCAGCATACCAAGACATTTTGGACAATTTCATGCTGTGGGAACAGTTTGGGGATGGCCCCTTTCTGTTCCAACATAAATGCTCACCAGTGCACAAAGCAAGGACCATAAAGACACGGATGAGCAAGTTTGCGGTGGAGGAACTTGACTGGCCTGCACAGAGTCCTGACCTCAACCTCAAAGAACTCCTTTGGGATGAATAAGAGCTGAAACTGTGAGCCAGGCCTTCTCATCCAACATCAGTGCCTGACCTCACAAATGAGCTTCTGGAAGAATGGTCAAACCTTCCCATAGACACCCATAAACCTTGTGGACAGCCTTCCCAGGAAAGTTAAAGCTGTTATAGCTGCAAAGGGTGGGCCAACTCAATATTGAACCCTACAGACTTAAGCCCCGTACACACGATCCAATTGTTGGCCAACCGAGTGTCTGATTTTTGTCTTCAGGGCGTGTGCCTGGATCTTGTCTTGCATACTTATGGCACACAATTTTCGTGCCACAAACACGAATGTAGTGACGTACTACAAGGAATTTCAGCTCTTGAGCGCCACCCTTTGGGCCCCTTCTGCTAATTTCCTGCTAATTTCCTGTTTGGTGACCATCAGAAAATATGACAACCAAGCCGAAAATTTACTAGCCTGCCATCCAACATTTGTTGGCCAAAAGTTGGACAATGATTGTTAAAAGGAGCGGTACTAACGGTCAGATTTTAGGACAACAGTCTGTCAACAGACAATCCCCTGCCAACAATCTGATCGTGTGTATGAGGCTCTAAGCTGCGTAAACTCAATCAGATTTTCCGACAGGAATAGTGTGATGACAGACTGTTGGCAGAAAATCCAACCGTTTGTACGCTCCATCGGACAATTGTCAGATTTTCCATGGACAAATGTTGGATGGCAGGCTTTAAAATTTTCCGCGAACAAATGTGTGTTGTCGGATTTTCCGAGCGGGTGTACACAAGTCCGTCGGACAAAAGTCCAAAGTACAAACACGCATGCTCGGAAGGAAGGACGAGCCAGAAGCGGTCGGTCTTGTAAACGAGCGTTCATAATGGAGAATTAACATTCCTGATGTGGCAAATTATGAAATCTCGAAATGCAGCGCACAATTCTCTTCTTCTTTAATGGGATAATAATGAAGCTGCTTTGCTGGTAATACTGATGGAGTTATTGCAAACAAATTTTCAAAGTCTTTTTTTTTTTCTAGTGATATCAAGAATAATATTATTATGCTTGTTATTTATTTATTTATTTTTTGGTGCAAGTTACCACAACACCATTATCCCGTAGTTTTTAAGAACAAAGATACAACTATGTTGGTGTCCCTTGTTAATTTTATATTGTATTTTTTTAAATGTAACTGCCGACTCCCAAACTGTCATTTGAACTAAAACACATAGCCAAGTATTATTCAACACAATGTTTTTATTGTGCATTAAAAAAAGAAAACAAATAAAATTAGACATGTTATCTGCCAATAGAACTTAACCAAAAACTGCATTCTATGCATCCAAAAATATAACAAATAAAATCATTATTATTCAACCAAAAAATAAAATAAACGCCTCATGCATGTGTCCTGCCTCTTAATATAGGGGGTCAACAATGCCAAGAGTTGGTGAAAGCAGGGGTCCGTCATCCAGAGATAATTCTGAAAATCATCAGGATTATTCTCCTGGAGCTCCCGCAGCAAAGGCATATGACATAATTGGTCACGATTAATAAAGCAACCAATTTTTGGTTCAAGAAATCCTCCTCCTCCTGTTCCTGGACTGGACTTGGGTCAAAGCAATAACTCCAAGGCCAATAATAAATAACACGTTATCTCCTCCGATTCCGCAACATGGCTGGTTGACGAAGAGCCGTTCAGAAACAAACTGAAAAGCGCGAAATGAAAAGCGCAAATCAACACTCACCAAACTTCTACTAACATGAAATTAGCAGAAGGAGCCCAAAGGGCGGCGCTAAAAGCTGAAAAACCACGTAGTACATCACTACATTAATGTTTGTTGGCCGACAATTCCTTGTCGCTTGTATGCAAGACAAGTTCCTGGCCAACGCCCTTCGGACAAAGGTCAGCGGGTTTTGTTGGCGGAAAATCCGATCGTGTGTACAAGGCTTAAGACTGGCATGCCATAAAAGTTCATGTGTGTGTATATAGGCAGGCGTCCCAATACTTTTGGTAATTTAGTATATATTGTAGAGAGTCATCTTGGAGAGGATTAATAAAACAGGGCAAGTACTTCCCTTTTAGGCCTACTTATTAGGCAGAGTGTCAGAGAGGCTGAGGGGAATGGCTGTGTTGCAATCAGAGCTGAAGAGAGCTTGAAACTGATGGACCCCTGTACCTGTGGTCCGTCTGTCACCCTGCCCAGCCAGGCTTACAGTTTTCAATCATCCAGAGACATGAAACAGTCCTTGCACTTTTTTTTTTGTATTTTTATTGAGGGGAATTCAACTTGGATGGGGTTCAGGTAATTCTGAGATGTCCAATTGATTGTAGAACAGATATAGGGAATTGAGACTATATACATCTCCAGTATATATACACACCTCCTCTTTTCCTCCAGTACAAACTTGCTTGCAGACCATCACTCCCAGGATCAGCTAGCACTGTTCTGCAGGCCTGACACTGACTCAGCCAGGCCCAAAGTGAATGCCCTTTACAGGTAGGGATCGTGTGCCCCTATAGCAGGGGTCTCAAACTCAAATTGCCTGAGGGCCACATGACAATTTTCATATCCCATGGGGGGCCGCATGCAAACTTTTAAAACTTCAAAAGCAATGAACTATACCAGCAATAATATACTATACTATACCCAGCACTGGTGTCAGCAAACGCATTATTAACCCCCAGCACTGGTGTCAGCAAACGCAATATACCCAGTACTGGTGTCCGTAAGCGCATTATTAACCCAGCATTGGTGTCAGCAAACGCATTATACCCAGTACTGGTGTCCGTAAGCGCATTATTAACCCAGCATTGGTGTCAGCAAACGCATTATTAACCCCCAGCATTACCCCTCCCACACTGCACAAATAGCCACACACTGCACAAATAGCCCCCACACTCCATAAAATACCCCCCACACTCCATAAAATACCCCACACACTCCATAATTACCCCCACACTACACAATTACCCCCCACACTGCACAATCACCCTCCACACTGCATAAAATACCCCCCACACTGCACAAATTTCTACCCCAGTCACCCCACTAAGGACTTTGCCTCAGTGTGATGGCTCACTCACCTCTCCTGGCAGTCAGGATCATCTGCCTCCAGAGTCCTCTCCTCCTGGCTTCCATACAGGCCTAGTGACAGGGGACCCAGAGAACACAATCTCCCGCCCTGAGGTGGCAGCAGGACCCTGGTTTGGGGCTCTGGTCGATCGTCAATGCCTAGGTGGGCGGATCGATGAGCGGATCCTTCCTCCGCTCCATTCTCAGCTCTGTTCTCTCTCTGGGCTGCAGCAGCGTGCAGCGGAGAGGACAGAAGAGATGGAGAGGTAAAGCTCTTTGGCGCCTCCCCCTCTGCGGTGCCTGGGTGCAGTTCAAAAAGACATCCTGGATAGAGGTCGACCGATATGGATTTTTCTCTGGCCGATGCCAATATTTAGAAATCGGGGCGGCCGATGGCCGATATATGATGACGATTTTTGTGGCCGATATTTTAGGCCGATTTGAAAAAAAAAAAAACCTCACCCACTCCACTCCTCCCTGCTTGCTCCTGTCACTCTACCACACACTTGATGTCCTCAGTACAGATGGCACGGGTTGGCTGTGGCAGGTGGCACTGGTTGGCTTAGGCAGGTGGCACTGGCAGGTGGCACTGTCTGTCACTGGCAGGTGGCACTGGCAGGTGGCACGTTGCACTGTTTGGAGGGTGCACTGATTGGCACTGACAGATGGCACTGGCAGGTGGCACTGATTGGCAATGGCACTGGCAGGTGGCACTTATTGGCAGTGGCACTGGAAGGTGGCACTGGCAGGCATTGGCAAGTGGCACTGGTTTGAAACTGGCAGGTGGCACTGGTTTGGAACTGGCAGGTGGCACTATTGGGACTGGCAGGTGGCACTGATTGGCGTGGCACTGGCAGGTGGCACTGAGTGGCATGGCACTGGCAGGTGGTGGCAGGTGGCACTGGCAAGCACTGGTTGGCACTGGCAGGTGGCACTGATTGGCGTGGCACTTGCAGGTGGCGGAAGGTGGCACTGGCAGGTGGCTTTGATTGGCAGGGGCACTGGTTGGCGGTGGCACTGGCAGGCACTGGTTGGCGGTGGCACTGATTGGCGGTGGCAGGTGGCACTGGCAGGTGTTACTGGTTGGAGGTGGCAGGTGGCAATGGCAGACTGGTTGGCACTGGCAGGTGGCACTGATTGGCAGTGGCACTGGCAGCTGGCACTGACAGATGGCACTGACAGATGGCACTGATTGGCACTGGCAGGTGGCACTGGCAGGTTTCACACTGAGCGGAGTGTAACCGTGTGTGAAACTGACAAGGAGCTGTCCACACTCAGCGCTTGATGCTTGTGTGAAGCTGACACGAGGAGAGAGACAGAGGGATCTGTCAGAATTAAGGTTGATGTCGGGGTGGGCGGGACCCGGCCGAGGTGGGCGGGACCAGCAGCTGTCAAACACCAGCCAATGATTGGGCTGCTTAAGAAAAGGGGCGGGCCACATACACGTAGCTGCCCGCCCAGATCCCATTGGCTGGTGTTTGATATTAGCCGGGTCCCGCCCACCCCGGCCGGGTCCCGCCCACCCCCGACATCAACCTCAAATCTGACAGATCCCTCTGTCTCTCTCCTCCTGTTACGTGTCAGTTTCACACAAGCATCAAGCGCTGAGTGTGGAGAAGGGAGGAAGAGCAGCGGCCAGTGCTATATATCGGCCTAATGGCCAAATATCGGTCGACCTCTAGTCCTGGATCGGCCCTGCCTGCGGGCCATTTTTAACCGGTCCGCGGGCCGCAAATGGCCCTCGGGCCGGTACTTTGAGACCCCTGCCCTATAGTGTAGCAAAAATATAGGTAGTCCCTAATGCTAGCTGTCCACGTGGCTACTGATCCCAGTACCACCTGTTCAGACCCTGCCAGCCCTCCTGGCTGCAGCTGCCCCTCTCCACTGCCCGTGCCACCACAGTCCACTCCACTGGCTCTGGACCCATGCCAGACTGCAATCTCCCAGCCCTCTCAGGCGTGCCTCCCCAGTCCTTCCCGACTGTGTGTCACTCACCAGCCTTCCTGGCTGCCCCCTGTTGTTCCTCCCTGGAGACTTGCTTGGCAGTGCTCTCCTGCTGCCCTCTCCTTGCTCCCATGCCACCTGTCCTGGACACCTCCGTGTGTCTTGAGAAAGGTCCTGTCTGAGCCCCAGGCCCAAAGTCACCCCCCAGACTGGGGAGCTCCCTCCAGGCCAGCCTAGCATTCCATCTCCAGCTTCCACAACGAACAACTCCTCCCAGCTGGGCTGTCCCTGAGTATTTAGGGAGACCTGTCCCCCTGCCAATCCAGGTTGGGGATTGGTCAGGGCTCCACATCTCCTCTCCTTCTTCCTTTCCAGAACATTTCAGCATGTTCTGGAAAGAAGTGGGAGGTCTCAGTGATGCTGCCTGTGAGTCACCCAGCTCTGCCTGAGTCACTCAACCCTGACCCAGAAGAAAACACACAGGCTTTGCTGCCAGCCAAGCCCAACAACCTTCCTGTCCTACACAAAAATCCTACTATTCGCTCATCTAGCAACCTAGAGGGTGCTACACTGCTATAGGGCAGACGGGAAGTGGTTAAATACAAGTACCTGAATCTGATTTGGTATGAGCCATTGTTTAGGAGAGCTCATACTGGAGAAGCAGCACAAGGAGCCAATCAGTTGTGCTGCAGTGGTCATATGTCAAGAAGGAGCAAGCTGATAGGTGGATAGGAGTCTGCTACTGCTCTTTCAGTCCCAGGCTGGGGGAATGACCTGACCTGTAAATGTTAACTGTAGCAGAGAGAAATCAGATCTTTTCTCCTGCCAGAGCAGCCAAGGCTGCCATAAATGAAAGAAACAGAAACAAACAAAAAAAAAAAAGTACACATAAACGGCACTACATAAACCTATGTTAGCCTGGCAGCCTGTACTCTGCAATTCCACAACATCATGACCTCTCTCTTCTCTCTCCAGGAGACCTGATCCCACCTGATCCCACCCGATCCCTCCTGAACCTTCTGACTCACCCAGCTGCTTACCCAGCTCCTGAGTAGGCGGGCACACGCCGCAGCCTCGCTCCCCGCTTATAAAGACTAATAACAATTATATTACCCTTATTACATTACGCCGGCACTTGCCACTTCAAGCTTTTGCCGGGGGAATTTTAAACTGAGAATATGAAATAAATTGTAGCGGAGAGTTTAATGCAATGCTAAAAAATCGAGCAGCTTTCATTAATATAACATGGCCCGTGGGATCGCACCAGTTTGCGATGTGGTTAACGTGCAGAGTAAGTCCTCCTACGCTCCATGATTGAGGTCGCGGATGATTTTTAAAAAATGAAATGGAGACACCGAGAACAGAAAAGTAATCCTCAGGAAGATTCTTTCTCTTGTAAAATAACTTCTTGTTCTGTGCTGCCGATCAATGTTAGTTTTGTCTCTCCCATGCCTTATAATTGCTTCATCCTAAAGAGCATGTCACCACTCATCTGTTTGCTGCCCCCGCTGTTTGCCGGTCATTCTGGCACTTACCCCATCGGCAGGTGGCAGGCAGCATGGTGCAGCGACTTCGTGTCCTCTCCTCCGTGGCGGTTTCCAGCGCCTCCCCTACTCTTCCTAGGCGTCCAATAGGATCGCCTGTCCTTTCAGCTAATCGGGTGACCAGTGTCAAAACCGGCTTCCTGATTGGCCGGGAGGAGGATCGGTGTTACAACAGTGAATATTTATTCGCTGTTGTAACACACCTGGGTGAGATCAGAGCGCACTTCTGCAACCCACACCCACCCTATATTGAAGCCTATTAGAGCCTCTGGCTCTAATCTGTGCTTC
This sequence comes from Lithobates septentrionalis, assembly GCA_037952835.1. Classification (NCBI taxonomy): domain Eukaryota; kingdom Metazoa; phylum Chordata; class Amphibia; order Anura; family Ranidae; genus Lithobates; species Lithobates septentrionalis. The sequence goes on along the minus strand of JBBDGP010002240.1, from coordinate 162,628 downwards.
AAAGAAATACTCCCCCTGCATTGAAATCCTATCCCTGGTGTCCTGAACGGGGCCAGATGCAAGGATGGGGGGCAGCGATGAACATGGGGGGGGGGCGGCGCCCGTGCACCTTTAATGGACGGGCCACCTCTGCCATTCATAACCTCACAGATCATGTAATATCAAGCACTGCGCTGCCTACAGATAAGTCACCATAAGTGTATTATACAAACCTAATAAAAAAACAACCACTTGCTTTACAGGTTACTGTCAGGGCTGGGCTCAGTCCTTTCTTCTCTGAGCTGGCCGCTCAGCTGTCGGATAATTGCCAGCTCCTATCTCTCCACAGTTACTCAGCTGTTGATGATATCCTGCTCGTCAGTCCTGCCTACTTAAGCCATCCAGTACAGAGGATCTCTGCCTTCGCCTTGGTCAACATCACAGAAACTATCTCCTACGAGCCTGTTCAAGACTTACTTTGCTGACATCCCTTCTGGCTCCAGATCCTGCTTGCTGTTCCACTACATTGATCCCTGACTTCTGGCTTGGTTGACTATCCGTTCCGGTTACTGAACTTTGGCTATGTTTTGACTACATTTGTTCTTTTTTCTTTTATTATTAAACAAGTGTGATTTAACTGTACTTCTGTCTCAGGCCTGATTTCATGGTTTCTGACAGTTACCACTTTAGAGGAGATCTGGTGCTAAAATCACTGGCCATGATCTGACGTCTGTGGCGATACCTCACATGTGTGGGACAATCGCTGTTTGCATGCGGACCAAAGCTTGTGACAGCGATAGGCATGTGACAGGTCTTCCTTATGAAGAGATCTGAGGTCTATAAGACCCCAATTCCCTCCTCTGCATCTAAAAGCATTCAAAACACCAAGATTTGTATTTTTGAATGCCTTCGATTTTTTTTTTTTTTTTATAAAAATGGTGCAGAGTAAACCGAAAGTGATGTCATGTCATTGTTTCCGGGTTACTATTGCAAACAGCCAATCAAAACCGATTACCCCTCCCGCTGCTTCTAACAGTGATCATGCAGCAAATCTGCCTGGGGGGCCACTTTTATCCTTGACCCCTTTCACACTTGTGTGACTTTTCCTGCGACTTTGGACATCAGAGTCGCATGACAAGTCGTACCCCATAATTCCCAATGATAACCATTCATATCTGTGCGACTTCAAGTCGCACCGACTTGAAAGTAGTCCCTGTACTACCATGGTCCGACTTTGATGCAAGTTGAGGTCCATAGACCGCAAGTGTACACAGGCATTCCCTGAAATCGCGTCAAAATCACGGCTCCAAAATCACAGTAAAATCGCGCAACTTTCAAGTCTGGTTCCAAAAAAGAATCGGCCATAATAAAAAACAATACCAGGGTTATGGCAGCTAGCTGCTGCCATAATACTGGTATTTAACATCAAAGTACTGACGTATTTTTAATATGGGCCGGTCGTCAAGTGGAGTTAATTTTTAAATGTAAGCAGTGAAAGGACATGAAATTGACCTGCTATCAGCATACACTATATTACCAAAAGTATTGGGACACCTGCCTTTATAAACTTTAATGGCATCCCAGTATTAGTCTGTAGGGTTCAATATTGAGTTGGCCCACCCTTCGCAGCTATAATAGCTTCAACTCTTCTGGGAAGGCTGTCCACAAGGTTTAGGAGTGTGTCTATGGGAATGTTTGACCATTCTTCCAGAAGCACATTTGTGAGGTCAGGCACTGATGTTGGACGAGAAGGCCTGGCTCGCTTTGGGACTCTGATTCATCCCAAAGGTGTTCTATGGGTTGAGGTCAGGACTCTGTGCAGGCCAGTCAAGTTCTTCCACCACAAACTCGCTCATCCATGTCTTTATGGACCTTGATTTGTGCATTGGCGCACAGTCATTTTGGAACAGGAAGGGGCCATCTCCAAACTGTTCCCACAAAGCTGGGAGTATGAAATTGTCCAAAACGTCCTGGTATGCTGACGCCTTAAGAGTGCCCTTTACTGGAACTAAGGGGCCAAGCCCAACCCCTAAAAAACAACCCCACACCATAATCCCCCCCCTCCACCAAATGATTTGGACCAGTGCACAAAGCAAGGCCCATAAAGACATGGATGAGCGAGTTTGGGGTGGAGGAACTTGACTGGCCTGCACAGAACACCTTTGGGATGAATCAGAGACCGTGAGCCAGGCCTTCTCATCCAACATTAGTGCCTGACCGCACAAATGCGCTTCTGGAAGTATGGTTAAACATTCCCATAGACACACTCCTAAACTTTGTGGACAGTCTTCCCAGAAGAGTTGAAGCTGTTATAGCTGCAAAGGTTGGGCCAACTCAATATTGAACCCTACGGACGAAGACTGGGATGTCATTAAAGTTCATGTGCGTGTAAAGGCAGGCGTCCCAATACTTTTGGTAATAGAGTGCATGTACAGCAGGCTTGGGGTTTGATTGAAAGAAGCAGCACAATGAGCCAATCTGCATGCTGATAGGAGGAAAAAGCGGACTAGCGGAGTGCTTCTCTTGTCACTGCCCAGTCACAAGCTGTGGGCGGGTCCAAGAAATAGGTTGAATAATGCTCACCATTAGACTGAAGACATCTAGTGGCAGAAAAAAAGTACTGCAAAAAAATCTCAGGATTGAAGGTGGATATTGCGGAAAATGCGGGTTTTGTCATTTTCTCTTTTAACAAGCAATTCATTTTCATCTTGTTGTTTTTGGCTGGAATTCTGCTTTTTATTTTAAGGTTAGTGGCCCTCTGCATCTAAAGACAGTTATAAGGCGTCATTAAAAAAAAATAATTATTAGGATGCACACTGTCAGGGGATGATAGATGAAATAACAATCACATGCAGAAGCAAAAAAAAAAAAGAAGGAAAACATTTTCCCCCTCGCTGTCTAATAAAGACCCCCTGTGGATTATAGTGGGCTGTGCGGTAAAACGATCTCCCTGTAATGGGACTCCTGTAGCGAGGAGTTACTGCGGAGGGCTGACAGTTGGCGGAGGATGACTGGCAGAAATGTATACTGATCTGCTATTTGTCAACGGTTATTAGGAGTGGAGGCAGAGAGTGACGCTGACACCCCCCCCCCCCCCCCCCCCGACCTCAGTCTACAAAGCATTGCATGGATGGATGATGAAAGAGGTACAAAGAAAAAAAAAAGGATCCCCCTTTGTTGGGACTTTGTAGGCAACAACCACTCATGAATAAATTGACAAATATATTTATTGTTTGTACATAAAAATCGTTCGATCATTCAAACATGAAATGATCATTAAAAGGACATATCAAAAAACACATTTCAAAACAGAAAAGACAGAAAACATGACCGATTACACAGTTTGCATGACATATTACCCACTTCAGCCCCGGAGGATTTTACCCCCTTCCTGACCAGAGCACTTTTTGCTATATGGCACTGCGTCGCTTTAATTGACAACTGTGCGGTCGTGCAACATTGTACTCAAACAAAATTGACGTCCTTATTTTCCTGCAAATAGAGCTTTCTTTTGGTGGTATTTGATCGCCTCTGCGGTTTTTATTTTTTGCGCTATAAACAAAAAAAGAGCGACAATTTTAAAAAAAAACACATTTTTTTTTTACTTTTTGCTGTAATAAATATTTCCCAAAAATATGTAAAAAAAAAACCTTTTTTTTTCCCTCAGTTTAGGCCGATATATATTCTTCTACATATGTTTGGTAAAAAAAAAAAACGCAATAAGCGTATATTGATTGGTTTGCGCAAAATGTATAGCGTCTACAAAATAGGGGATAGTTTTATGGCGTTTTAGGTTTTAATTTTTTTTTATTAGTAATGGCGGCGATCTGCGATTTTTATTGGGACTGCGACATTATGGTGGTCACGTCGGACATTTTTGACACATTTTTGGGACCATTGTCATTTATACAGCGATCAGTGCTATAAAAATGCATTGATTACTGTGTAAATAACACTGGCAGTGAAGGGGTTAACCACTAGGGGGCGGTGAAGGGGTTAAGTGTGTCCTAGGGAGTGATTCTAACTGTGGGGGGGAGGGACTACTCCTCACATGACAGCAATCACTGCTCTCGATGACTTTTTACATTTTTTTATTACTTTATTTAAATTTATTGCTATTACAATTGGGCTAACAAGCCTCCTATGTGATAGCATTGGACAGATCTACTTTAATGAGACATCAGTGTGCCCTACTCTGTGAATTTGCATTGGGGTGTGTATTGGGGGGACTGGGGTGCTTTTACAATTTTATAATTATTTTTATTTATTTTATCATTATTATTTTTTAACTTTTATATATTTTTGTTATTACTTTTTAGTTTGTTGCTATTACAATGAGGCTAAGAAGCCCCCCGTGTGATAACATTGTGCAGGTGACAGGTTCTTTTTTTAGAGATATCAGGGGTCTATTAGACCCTCAATGTCTCACCTACACCTCTACTGCAGGTAATGAAGCACAGATCATGCTTGATTAGCTGCAACCATGGCTTCAGTAGCCAGGGAAGTGGTACAGGTCGCTTCTGGGTTCATTTGGAATGAGAGGAGATTGGGGAATGCATGTTCCCTGATCTCCTCCTGCCCTCAAAGTTACTGCTGTTTATCACTGTCCACTGTGCACAAAGCAAGGTCCATAATGACATGGCTGAGCGGGTTTGGGGTGGAGGAACTTGACTGGCCTGCACAGAGTCCTGAACTTTGTAGGGACAGTTTGGGAATGGCCCCTTCCTGTTCCAACATGACTGCACACCAGTGCACAAAGCAAGGTCCATAAAGACATGGTTGAGCGGGTTTGGGGTGGAGGAACTTGACTGGCCTGCACAGAGTCCTGACCTCAACCCGACAGAACACCTTTGGGATGAATTAGAGCGGAGACTGCGAGCCAGGCCTTCTTGTCCAACATCAGCGCCTGACCTCACAAATGCGCTTTTGGAAGAAAGGTCAAACATTCCCATAGACACCCTCCTAAACCTTGTGGACAGCCTTCCCAGAAGAGTTGAAGCTGTTATAGCTGCAAAGGGTGGGCCAACTCAATATTGAACCCTACAGACTAAGACTGGGATGCCATTATAGTTCATGTGCGTGTAAAGGTAGGTGTCCCAATACTTTTGATAATATAGTGTATATGTGAAGTGCTGCATAAATTGTCAGTGCTATATCAGTATATGTAATAAATACATTTTGGATTGATTTGGTACAGGTAAAGTCCATTTTTTAATAATACTGTCATTCCTTATGGAATAGTTAGGGATGTGGTTAGTGTTTAGTAGTGGCGGTTGCTATAAAGAGATCCCGTTACTTTGCCCTTAGTGACAGGTCCTCTTTAAGAACGATGGTGAATTTGTATGTCTGTGCCTATAGGGGAATAAGGGAACACTGTAGGGTGCCTCTTTAACAAGAGAAAACAATAGAGATTGACAGAGAAAACCCATCCTAGTCGAAGGATTCTTCCCTTGGGCACGCCTGACCATCCAGCACCAGCGAAGGCTTTCAGGCACCTGAATGTTTCCCAGTCCGGACATCAGATCAGAGGAAATGTTCTCTAGCTGTAGGCAGCTTTATCGTGCCAGCAATGGTCTCCATGTCATTATCATGCCCGCAAGGCATCTTGGGAAGTCAGATTCCTGCTTGGTAATTAAGGCGTGCCAAGCATCTGGGCTCTGGCTGTCCGTCACAGATTAAGGACTCGCTGTCACCTGCGGCTGGCACGCTGAAAATAGGAAATGTTGCTTAAAGGAAACCTACGCTAACAAAAAATATATAAAGGCCGCTACTGCAGATCTCTCCTTCCAAAAAATGCTAGTTGGTTGGTTGTCATGCTGATCCCGTGGTTTCAGTACTTTCTGAGACATTCTGGAAGGTTGATTGTCTCCTGTCTAGGCTGGCCCTTATATGTGTGTGTGTGCATGTGACATAGGGACCTTACATTGTAAGCTCCTCAAATGCAGGGAACCATGTAAATGGACAGTAGATAAAGCACTGTGTAATTTTTGGGGCTATTAAAAAAAAAATACCTTTTACAATCAGATTGCATAATGTCTATACAGTCTCCTTTGGAGTTACCAAAACCCTATAATGTGGGTTCCTTCCTAAGCAGTCAATTTAATCATTGTAAAGTCAAAAAGACCCCCAAACTTTTTTGTTTGATCTTCTGCTTTAAAAAAATATATATATTTACTTCCAACCTGGCCTGGAAGCGATATCATGACGTTGCTCTGGTCCTCCAAGGCCATAGAGGCGATCAAAGAGGATCTACTCTTTGATCACTTATGGGAGCAGCCGGCCGCACCGTCGGATCTTTTCCCTGTATCTGAATGCCACAAACTGAAAACACTCTTTAATTCTTTTTTAATCTTCAAAGAAAACTCCCCCATCCATGTCTCCATGCTTTATTTTGTTGACAAATCACTCTGAAAAACACCCTGCCCTGCGGCCATTTTGAATAAGGGCAGATGATATATTGATGTATGTATCATTTACTTCCTGGAATCCAGCTGCACGTAGCTCAGGCATGCATGGAGGAGGGTGTGATTAGCTGAGAAAGCCCCTCCTCCCCTCCTCCAGATGAAAGAAAAAGAAATTCCCATGAACAATATATATATATATATATATATATATATATATATATATATATATATATATACAGTGGCTTGCGAAAGTATTCGGCCCCCTTGAACTTTTCAACCTTTTGCCACATTTCAGGCTTCAAACATAAAGATATAACATTTTTATTTTTTGTGAAGAATCACCAACAAGTGGGACACAATTGTGAAGTGGAACGAAATCTTTTGGATTTTTTAAACTTTTTTAACTAATAAAAAAAATGAAAAGTGGGGCGTGCAAAATTATTCGGCCCCCTTGCGTTAATACTTTGTAGAGCCACCTTTTGCTGCGATTACAGCTGCAAGTCGCTTGGGGTATGTCTCTATCAGTTTTGCACATCGAGAGACTGAAATTCTTGCCCATTCTTCCTTGCAAAACAGCTCGAGCTCAGTGAGGTTGGATGGAGAGCGTTTGTGAACAGCGGTTTTCAGCTCTTTCCACAGATTCTCGATTGGATTCAGGTCTGGACTTTGACTTGGCCATTCTAACACCTGGATACGTTTATTTGTGAACCATTCCTTTGTAGATTTTGCTGTATGTTTGGGATCATTGTCTTGTTGGAAGATAAATCTCCGTCCCAGTTTCAGGTCTTTTGCAGACTCCAACAGGTTTTCATCCAGAATGGTCCTGTATTTGGCTGCATCCATCTTCCCCTCAATTTTAACCATCTTCCCTGTCCCTGCTGAAGAAAAGCATGCCCAAACCATGATGCTGCCACCACCATGTTTGACAGTGGGGATGGTGTGTTGAGTGTGATGAGCTGTGTTGCTTTTACGCCAAACATATCGTTTTGCATTGTGGCCAAAAAGTTTGATTTTGGTTTCATCGGACCAGAGCACCTTCTTCCACATGTTTGGTGTGTCTCCCAGGTGGCTTGTGGCAAACTTTAGACGAGACTTTTTATGGATATCTTTGAGAAATGGCTTTCTTCTTGCCACTCTTCCATAAAGGCCAGATTTGTGCAGTGTACGACTGATTGTTGTCCTATGGACAGACTCTCCCACCTCAGCTGTAGTTCTCTGCAGTTCATCCAGAGTGATCATGGGCCTCTTGGCTGCATCTCTGATCAGTCTTCTCCTTGTCTGAGCTGAAAGTTTAGAGGGACAGCCAGGTCTTGGTAGATTTGCAGTGGTCTGATACTCCTTCCATTTCAAAATGATCGCTTGCACAGTGCTCCTTGGGAGGTTTAAAGCTTGGGAAATCTTTTTGTATCCAAATCCGGCTTTAAACTTCTCCACAACAGTATTACGAACCTGCCTGGTGTGTTCCTTGGTCTTCATGATGCTCTCTGCGCTTTCAACAGAACTCTGAGACTATCACAGAGCAGGTGCATTTATACAGAGACTTGATTACACACAGGTGGATTCTATTTATCACCATCAGTCATTTAGGACAACATTGGATCATTCAGAGATCCTCGCTCAACTTCTGGAGTGAGTTTTCTGCACTGAAAGTAAAGGGGCCGAATAATTTTGCACGCACCACTTTTCAGTTTTTTAATTGCTAAAAAAGTTTAAAATATCCAATAGATTTCGTTCCACTTCACAATTGTGTCCCACTTGTTGGTGATTCTTCACAAAAAATTAAAATTTTATATCTTTATGTTTGAAGCCTGAAATGTGGCAAAAGGTTGAAAAGTTCAAGGGGGCTGAATACTTTCGCAAGCCACTGTATATATAAAATGTATGACATCATTTTGGCCTATGCCATAAACCAGGCCAGAAACCACAATTACATGGCCGCATTTTAGTGCAACTTCAAGTGCGACTTGGCTGACATTTCTGCAGATTCATGCACAGATGTCTATGCAAGTTGCACCTGATATCGGCAAAAAAGACATGGATGAGCGAGTTTGGGGTGGAGGAACTTGACTGGCCTGCACAGAACACCTTTGGGATGAATCAGAGACCGTGAGCCAGGCCTTCTCATCCAACATTAGTGCCTGACCGCACAAATGCGCTTCTGGAAGTATGGTTAAACATTCCCATAGACACACTCCTAAACTTTGTGGACAGTCTTCCCAGAAGAGTTGAAGCTGTTATAGCTGCAAAGGTTGGGCCAACTCAATATTGAACCCTACGGACGAAGACTGGGATGTCATTAAAGTTCATGTGCGTGTAAAGGCAGGCGTCCCAATACTTTTGGTAATAGAGTGCATGTACAGCAGGCTTGGGGTTTGATTGAAAGAAGCAGCACAATGAGCCAATCTGCATGCTGATAGGAGGAAAAAGCGGACTAGCGGAGTGCTTCTCTTGTCACTGCCCAGTCACAAGCTGTGGGCGGGTCCAAGAAATAGGTTGAATAATGCTCACCATTAGACTGAAGACATCTAGTGGCAGAAAAAAAGTACTGCAAAAAAATCTCAGGATTGAAGGTGGATATTGCGGAAAATGCGGGTTTTGTCATTTTCTCTTTTAACAAGCAATTCATTTTCATCTTGTTGTTTTTGGCTGGAATTCTGCTTTTTATTTTAAGGTTAGTGGCCCTCTGCATCTAAAGACAGTTATAAGGCGTCATTAAAAAAAAATAATTATTAGGATGCACACTGTCAGGGGATGATAGATGAAATAACAATCACATGCAGAAGCAAAAAAAAAAAGAAGGAAAACATTTTCCCCCTCGCTGTCTAATAAAGACCCCCTGTGGATTATAGTGGGCTGTGCGGTAAAACGATCTCCCTGTAATGGGACTCCTGTAGCGAGGAGTTACTGCGGAGGGCTGACAGTTGGCGGAGGATGACTGGCAGAAATGTATACTGATCTGCTATTTGTCAACGGTTATTAGGAGTGGAGGCAGAGAGTGACGCTGACACCCCCCCCCCCCCCCCCCCCGACCTCAGTCTACAAAGCATTGCATGGATGGATGATGAAAGAGGTACAAAGAAAAAAAAAAGGATCCCCCTTTGTTGGGACTTTGTAGGCAACAACCACTCATGAATAAATTGACAAATATATTTATTGTTTGTACATAAAAATCGTTCGATCATTCAAACATGAAATGATCATTAAAAGGACATATCAAAAAACACATTTCAAAACAGAAAAGACAGAAAACATGACCGATTACACAGTTTGCATGACATATTACCCACTTCAGCCCCGGAGGATTTTACCCCCTTCCTGACCAGAGCACTTTTTGCTATATGGCACTGCGTCGCTTTAATTGACAACTGTGCGGTCGTGCAACATTGTACTCAAACAAAATTGACGTCCTTATTTTCCTGCAAATAGAGCTTTCTTTTGGTGGTATTTGATCGCCTCTGCGGTTTTTATTTTTTGCGCTATAAACAAAAAAAGAGCGACAATTTTAAAAAAAAACACATTTTTTTTTTACTTTTTGCTGTAATAAATATTTCCCAAAAATATGTAAAAAAAAAACCTTTTTTTTTCCCTCAGTTTAGGCCGATATATATTCTTCTACATATGTTTGGTAAAAAAAAAAAACGCAATAAGCGTATATTGATTGGTTTGCGCAAAATGTATAGCGTCTACAAAATAGGGGATAGTTTTATGGCGTTTTAGGTTTTAATTTTTTTTTATTAGTAATGGCGGCGATCTGCGATTTTTATTGGGACTGCGACATTATGGTGGTCACGTCGGACATTTTTGACACATTTTTGGGACCATTGTCATTTATACAGCGATCAGTGCTATAAAAATGCATTGATTACTGTGTAAATAACACTGGCAGTGAAGGGGTTAACCACTAGGGGGCGGTGAAGGGGTTAAGTGTGTCCTAGGGAGTGATTCTAACTGTGGGGGGGAGGGACTACTCCTCACATGACAGCAATCACTGCTCTCGATGACTTTTTACATTTTTTTATTACTTTATTTAAATTTATTGCTATTACAATTGGGCTAACAAGCCTCCTATGTGATAGCATTGGACAGATCTACTTTAATGAGACATCAGTGTGCCCTACTCTGTGAATTTGCATTGGGGTGTGTATTGGGGGGACTGGGGTGCTTTTACAATTTTATAATTATTTTTATTTATTTTATCATTATTATTTTTTAACTTTTATATATTTTTGTTATTACTTTTTAGTTTGTTGCTATTACAATGAGGCTAAGAAGCCCCCCGTGTGATAACATTGTGCAGGTGACAGGTTCTTTTTTTAGAGATATCAGGGGTCTATTAGACCCTCAATGTCTCACCTACACCTCTACTGCAGGTAATGAAGCACAGATCATGCTTGATTAGCTGCAACCATGGCTTCAGTAGCCAGGGAAGTGGTACAGGTCGCTTCTGGGTTCATTTGGAATGAGAGGAGATTGGGGAATGCATGTTCCCTGATCTCCTCCTGCCCTCAAAGTTACTGCTGTTTATCACTGTCCACTGTGCACAAAGCAAGGTCCATAATGACATGGCTGAGCGGGTTTGGGGTGGAGGAACTTGACTGGCCTGCACAGAGTCCTGAACTTTGTAGGGACAGTTTGGGAATGGCCCCTTCCTGTTCCAACATGACTGCACACCAGTGCACAAAGCAAGGTCCATAAAGACATGGTTGAGCGGGTTTGGGGTGGAGGAACTTGACTGGCCTGCACAGAGTCCTGACCTCAACCCGACAGAACACCTTTGGGATGAATTAGAGCGGAGACTGCGAGCCAGGCCTTCTTGTCCAACATCAGCGCCTGACCTCACAAATGCGCTTTTGGAAGAAAGGTCAAACATTCCCATAGACACCCTCCTAAACCTTGTGGACAGCCTTCCCAGAAGAGTTGAAGCTGTTATAGCTGCAAAGGGTGGGCCAACTCAATATTGAACCCTACAGACTAAGACTGGGATGCCATTATAGTTCATGTGCGTGTAAAGGTAGGTGTCCCAATACTTTTGATAATATAGTGTATATGTGAAGTGCTGCATAAATTGTCAGTGCTATATCAGTATATGTAATAAATACATTTTGGATTGATTTGGTACAGGTAAAGTCCATTTTTTAATAATACTGTCATTCCTTATGGAATAGTTAGGGATGTGGTTAGTGTTTAGTAGTGGCGGTTGCTATAAAGAGATCCCGTTACTTTGCCCTTAGTGACAGGTCCTCTTTAAGAACGATGGTGAATTTGTATGTCTGTGCCTATAGGGGAATAAGGGAACACTGTAGGGTGCCTCTTTAACAAGAGAAAACAATAGAGATTGACAGAGAAAACCCATCCTAGTCGAAGGATTCTTCCCTTGGGCACGCCTGACCATCCAGCACCAGCGAAGGCTTTCAGGCACCTGAATGTTTCCCAGTCCGGACATCAGATCAGAGGAAATGTTCTCTAGCTGTAGGCAGCTTTATCGTGCCAGCAATGGTCTCCATGTCATTATCATGCCCGCAAGGCATCTTGGGAAGTCAGATTCCTGCTTGGTAATTAAGGCGTGCCAAGCATCTGGGCTCTGGCTGTCCGTCACAGATTAAGGACTCGCTGTCACCTGCGGCTGGCACGCTGAAAATAGGAAATGTTGCTTAAAGGAAACCTACGCTAACAAAAAATATATAAAGGCCGCTACTGCAGATCTCTCCTTCCAAAAAATGCTAGTTGGTTGGTTGTCATGCTGATCCCGTGGTTTCAGTACTTTCTGAGACATTCTGGAAGGTTGATTGTCTCCTGTCTAGGCTGGCCCTTATATGTGTGTGTGTGCATGTGACATAGGGACCTTACATTGTAAGCTCCTCAAATGCAGGGAACCATGTAAATGGACAGTAGATAAAGCACTGTGTAATTTTTGGGGCTATTAAAAAAAAAATACCTTTTACAATCAGATTGCATAATGTCTATACAGTCTCCTTTGGAGTTACCAAAACCCTATAATGTGGGTTCCTTCCTAAGCAGTCAATTTAATCATTGTAAAGTCAAAAAGACCCCCAAACTTTTTTGTTTGATCTTCTGCTTTAAAAAAATATATATATTTACTTCCAACCTGGCCTGGAAGCGATATCATGACGTTGCTCTGGTCCTCCAAGGCCATAGAGGCGATCAAAGAGGATCTACTCTTTGATCACTTATGGGAGCAGCCGGCCGCACCGTCGGATCTTTTCCCTGTATCTGAATGCCACAAACTGAAAACACTCTTTAATTCTTTTTTAATCTTCAAAGAAAACTCCCCCATCCATGTCTCCATGCTTTATTTTGTTGACAAATCACTCTGAAAAACACCCTGCCCTGCGGCCATTTTGAATAAGGGCAGATGATATATTGATGTATGTATCATTTACTTCCTGGAATCCAGCTGCACGTAGCTCAGGCATGCATGGAGGAGGGTGTGATTAGCTGAGAAAGCCCCTCCTCCCCTCCTCCAGATGAAAGAAAAAGAAATTCCCATGAACAATATATATATATATATATATATATATATATATATATATATATATATACAGTGGCTTGCGAAAGTATTCGGCCCCCTTGAACTTTTCAACCTTTTGCCACATTTCAGGCTTCAAACATAAAGATATAACATTTTTATTTTTTGTGAAGAATCACCAACAAGTGGGACACAATTGTGAAGTGGAACGAAATCTTTTGGATTTTTTAAACTTTTTTAACTAATAAAAAAAATGAAAAGTGGGGCGTGCAAAATTATTCGGCCCCCTTGCGTTAATACTTTGTAGAGCCACCTTTTGCTGCGATTACAGCTGCAAGTCGCTTGGGGTATGTCTCTATCAGTTTTGCACATCGAGAGACTGAAATTCTTGCCCATTCTTCCTTGCAAAACAGCTCGAGCTCAGTGAGGTTGGATGGAGAGCGTTTGTGAACAGCGGTTTTCAGCTCTTTCCACAGATTCTCGATTGGATTCAGGTCTGGACTTTGACTTGGCCATTCTAACACCTGGATACGTTTATTTGTGAACCATTCCTTTGTAGATTTTGCTGTATGTTTGGGATCATTGTCTTGTTGGAAGATAAATCTCCGTCCCAGTTTCAGGTCTTTTGCAGACTCCAACAGGTTTTCATCCAGAATGGTCCTGTATTTGGCTGCATCCATCTTCCCCTCAATTTTAACCATCTTCCCTGTCCCTGCTGAAGAAAAGCATGCCCAAACCATGATGCTGCCACCACCATGTTTGACAGTGGGGATGGTGTGTTGAGTGTGATGAGCTGTGTTGCTTTTACGCCAAACATATCGTTTTGCATTGTGGCCAAAAAGTTTGATTTTGGTTTCATCGGACCAGAGCACCTTCTTCCACATGTTTGGTGTGTCTCCCAGGTGGCTTGTGGCAAACTTTAGACGAGACTTTTTATGGATATCTTTGAGAAATGGCTTTCTTCTTGCCACTCTTCCATAAAGGCCAGATTTGTGCAGTGTACGACTGATTGTTGTCCTATGGACAGACTCTCCCACCTCAGCTGTAGTTCTCTGCAGTTCATCCAGAGTGATCATGGGCCTCTTGGCTGCATCTCTGATCAGTCTTCTCCTTGTCTGAGCTGAAAGTTTAGAGGGACAGCCAGGTCTTGGTAGATTTGCAGTGGTCTGATACTCCTTCCATTTCAAAATGATCGCTTGCACAGTGCTCCTTGGGAGGTTTAAAGCTTGGGAAATCTTTTTGTATCCAAATCCGGCTTTAAACTTCTCCACAACAGTATTACGAACCTGCCTGGTGTGTTCCTTGGTCTTCATGATGCTCTCTGCGCTTTCAACAGAACTCTGAGACTATCACAGAGCAGGTGCATTTATACAGAGACTTGATTACACACAGGTGGATTCTATTTATCACCATCAGTCATTTAGGACAACATTGGATCATTCAGAGATCCTCGCTCAACTTCTGGAGTGAGTTTTCTGCACTGAAAGTAAAGGGGCCGAATAATTTTGCACGCACCACTTTTCAGTTTTTTAATTGCTAAAAAAGTTTAAAATATCCAATAGATTTCGTTCCACTTCACAATTGTGTCCCACTTGTTGGTGATTCTTCACAAAAAATTAAAATTTTATATCTTTATGTTTGAAGCCTGAAATGTGGCAAAAGGTTGAAAAGTTCAAGGGGGCTGAATACTTTCGCAAGCCACTGTATATATAAAATGTATGACATCATTTTGGCCTATGCCATAAACCAGGCCAGAAACCACAATTACATGGCCGCATTTTAGTGCAACTTCAAGTGCGACTTGGCTGACATTTCTGCAGATTCATGCACAGATGTCTATGCAAGTTGCACCTGATATCGGCAAAAATAGTGCAGGAACTTCTTTTTCAAATTGGTGCACCGATTTGAACAGTTCCATTGCCAACAAAAGGGTGCGACTTATCATGCAATTTGGGTTTTTTGGCCTTTAAAATTTGGTGCTACAACACATTTTAATGGGAAGCCATAGTTCTATTTTACATTTTGCTGGATAGTTTCTATATCTTTTCAAACCACTAGAAGCACTGTACATTGTCCTGAAACCTCATCACCGCTGTCCATGGTCCTGAAACCCCATCACTGCTGTCCACAGTTCTGAAACCTCATTACCGCTATCCATGGTCCTGAAACCTCATCACCGCTGTCCATGGTCCTGAAATCCCATCACCGCTGTCCATGGTCCTGAAACCTCATTACCGCTGTCCACGGTTCTGAAACCTCATTACAGCCGTCCACGGCTCTGAAACCTCATTACCGCTGTCCACGGTTCTGAAACCTCCTTGAACAAGCAAGCTATCGCTTGTGAAACGTCTACCATTGCCTGTATCTGTCTGACCCTTTTTTGACAATAAAGATGACATTGAGATAATTTGGAGTTCCAGTGTGCGACCAATTCCTTGTCTTGTTCGTCTTCCATGGTGGTGAGCCGAGGTCTGCACCTGTGATCCATCCTGCACCTGAGTTTGCCTGGAGCGGTGTGCTTCTCTCTGTTCTTTGCTCTGAAACCTCCTTACCGCTGTCCATGGTCCTGAAACCCCATCACCGCTGTCCATGGTCCTGAAACCGCATCACCGCTGTCCATGGTTCTGAAACCTCATTACCGCTGTCCATGGTTCTGAAACCACATTACCGCTGTCCATGGTTCTGAAACCTCATTACAGCCGTCCACGGCTCTGAAACCTCATTACCGCTGTCCACGGTTCTGAAACCTCCTTGAACAAGCAAGCTATCGCTTGTGAAACGTCTACCATTGCCTGTATCTGTCTGACCCTTTTTTGACAATAAAGATGACATTGAGATAATTTGGAGTTCCAGTGTGCAACCAATTCCTTGTCTTGTTCGTCTTCCATGGTGGTGAGCCGAGGTCTGCACCTGTGATCCATCCTGCACCTGAGTTTGCCTGGAGCGGTGTGCTTCTCTCTGTTCTTTGCTCTGAAACCTCCTTACCGCTGTCCATGGTCCTGAAACCCCATCACCGCTGTCCATGGTCCTGAAACCCCATCACCGCTGTCCATGGTCCTGAAACCGCATCACCGCTGTCCATGGTCCTGAAACCGCATCACCGCTGTCCATGGTTCTGAAACCTCATTACCGCTGTCCATGGTTCTGAAACCTCATTACTGCTGTCCATGGTTCTGAAACCGCATTACCGCTGTCCATGGTTCTGAAACCTCATTACCGCTGTCCATGGTTCTGAAACCTCATTACTGCTGTCCATGGTTCTGAACCAAAAGGGAGCAAATAAGAGACATTCATGGTCAGGGCTAACTTACACATTAGGGCCCATACACATTTGTGCTTTATGTTGCCACAACGCATTGCAATGCACCTGCTCTCTGCGTCTTGCATTTCCGTGCCATTCATTATGACTGGCACCTCAATGCATTGTAGAGCACAAGTCACTGCAGTGTTTTACAAGGCATATATCAAGGGTTATGGTGCGCTGCTTCTTGAAAAAAATGCCATGCTTAAACATTTGCTTTACGACTTGAACAGAACTGAAGCCATTGGATGAGCATGATAGTCAGGTAAGTAGCATTTTCAGGAGGAGGTTGGCAGTGGCAGCCTCTAGATTCGTCTCAGCGCAGGTTTCCTTTAACAAAGCCCTGAGTCTTAAAGTCTTGTTGTCGTTACTGTCAGTGCCCCAACTGCCTTTCAATCAGCGCTCTGCCTCTGTGAACACATACAATTGATGAGACAGAAGCAACAAGTGTGGAATTCATAACGATGGCTGGACACATTTCCATATAAATAACACGCACACCCGGATGCTCATGGCTGCACCTCCGTGTACGGTACCATGGAGGCTGCCTCATAAATCCTACCTACACCACATATTTTTTATATGCCCAGCTCTACTTGGCTCTGCCATCACAGCTCAGCATCCTCTTATACCTGAAATGAGACTACATCATAGTATAGGGACAGCAAGAGACCATTGCCCAGCAGCCAATCAAAAGTCTGCTTTCAAAAGCCCAACAATTTTTTAGCTGTGTACAGGGGGGAAAAGAGTCGGAACACCTATCAAACTCTTACTACTGCCAGTGTCCCAGGGACAGCGACTTGCAGCCTCCATCAAGTGATAACGCAGGAACATAATTATAAATGTTCTCACTAAAGGAAGTGCCTGAACAAGGCCCTTAAAGGCATAGTCCACCCTTGCAACCATGTTTCATGGAGCATTCATTAGGCTCTCACCCCTGCCAGTATCCCTGGAACAGCAGCTTGCAGCCCCATCAAGGGCACAAGTAACAATGCACACAATTGGGAGAAAGTTGCCACCCTAGCAAATGCCAGAACAAGGACCTTAAAGGCATAGTCCTCCTTCTGGACCATGTTTTATGGAAGATCTATCAGGTTCTAACTCTTGCCAGTGACCCTGGGACAGAAGCTTGAAACAACCATCAAGTATGCAAGAGACAACACAGGAACACAATCGGGAGAACGTTGTCACCATAAGAAGTGCCTGAACCCCATAACAAAAGGTTTGTACCTACATACCAACCTGGGACTGGGATCTGAGCAATGCATGAGACTACGCATTGCACTAGGGATGGGTGAACGGTTTGACCCAAACATTGGATGTTCGCATGTTTGCCGAACAACCGAATTATCAGGGCGTTTGACTGTTTGTTCAGCCCCCCCCCGAATGAGCACAGTGCACTGATCCGCACAGTGCATTAAAAGCCCCGATTGGCTGAAGCAATGAAAGCTTTGCCCAATCAGGGGAACTCCACGCAAAATTTAAAAAAAATGGCATGGGTTCCCCCTCCAAGACCATTCGAGGCCCTTCAGTCTGGGAAACCCCCATGCCAAAAAAACGGTGTGGGGTTCCCCCCAAAATCCATACCAAACCCTTATCCGAGCACGCAGCCCAGGAGGTCAGGAAAAGGGGGTGGGGACGAGCGAGTGCCCCCCTTCCTGAACCGTACCAGGCCGCATGCCCTCAACATGGGGGGGATGGGGTGTTGATGGTGACAACCCTGTCCATTGGTTATCGGGGTCTGCGGGGGGTTATGAGAATCTGGAAGCCCTCTTTAATAAGGGAGATTTCTTCTCCCTCTGTCCGCTGTCTTTTGCTGGTTGTGCTGGTTCTTCTCCCCTCTCTGGTTCTTCTCCCTCTGTCCGCTGTCTTCTGCCTCTGCTGGGTCTTCTCCGTTGTCTTCTCCCTCTGTTCTTCTTTTGATGTTGACACTCTCTCCTGCTCTAATGCTAGATGCGCCGCTGCTTATATTGGCATGGGGTGGGGTCATCGAGTGACGTCATATGGAGGCCCCGCCCCTTATGATGTCACCCCGGGCAGTGACATCATAAGGGGGAACAGGGCCTCCCTATGATGTCACCCAGTGACCCAGCCCCATGCCAATATAAGCAGCCAATATAAGTAGTGGCACACTGCGCACCCAGCATTTGAACAGGAGAGAGCATCGAGTCAACATCAGAAAAAGAACAGAGGGAGAAGACAGCAGAGAAGACCCGGCAAAAGAGCAAGAAGACAGCGGAGAGGACCCGGCAGAGGCAGAAGACAGCGGACAGAGTGAGAAGAACTGGAGAGGGCTAGAAGACCCGGCAGAGGCAGAAGACGTCATCAGAAGAGGGAGAAGAGCCAGAGAGGGGAGAGGAAGTCAGAAGAGACACCAGAGCTGTCTTAATAAATTACTTTAAAAACCTGTGCACTGAATTTTATTTTTGACACTTTTTTTGGTGAATGGGTAGGGGTACAATGTACCCCATACTCATTCATATAGGGTGGGGGGCCGGGATCTGGGGGCCCCCTTGTTAAAGGGGGCTTCCAGATTCCAATAAGCCCCCCGCCCGCAGACCACGACAACCAACAGCCAGAGTTGTCGGGAAGAGGCCCTTGTCCTCATCAGCAAGGCCTTCCCTGCCCAAAAGCACCCATCCCCCCATGTTGAGGGCATGTGGCCTGGTACGGTTCAGTAGGGGGTGGGCGCTCACTCGTCCCCACCCGCTTTCTTGACCTGCCGGGCTGCGTGCTCGGATAAGGGTCTGATATGTATTTTAGGGGGAACCCCACACTGTTTTTTCGGCGTGGGGGTTCCCTTAAAATTCATGCCAGACTGAAGGGCCTGGTATGGTCTTGGAGGGGGAATCCAAGCCGTTTTCTTTTTTTTATTTTGCGTGGAGTTCCCCTTCAAGATCATCGGAGCACAAGTTGCATGCCAAAGTCGGATGAGTCAAGACGGCGATCCGACTTTGATCCGACTTCAGTGATATTCAATGGGCTGAAGTAGGATCAAAGTCTGACCAAAGTAGTACAGGGAGCATTTTCAAAGTCAGACCGACTTGTGTCGGACCAGTTAAGACAGCTCCCATAGGGAAACATTGATTTTCACACGTCATTCGATATGAGCTCCCAATGTCGGAGCGTTTGTCGTACAAGTGTGAACCCAGCCTCAGCCACTTGCTCCTTGATGATGCACAGCCATTACTTGATTCAGATGTTGGTTCTGAGGTTGAGGTTGAGGAAGGCAGAAACATGAGCCTACAGAGAGGGGAGAACACTGGTACACAAATTGGCAGTCATATATCTCCATCTGCAGCATATTGCCAAGTTGTCTCCAGTGGTAATGAGGATGGAGGAGATGATGATGATGATGATGAGGTCACTGATGCGACTTGGGTTCCAGATAGAACAGAGGAGTAAAGTGAGGGTGAAGCACAACCCCAACGAGGCAGCCATCATGGAAGAGTGAAGAGCAGCCACCCTATTTCATTACATTGTGGAGCTGTTATCTCCTGGCCCACTTCCCACAGCTCAGCTGTTTGGGCCATTTTTAGCACATGTGCAGCCAACCGCACTGTTGCAATTTGCAAATTTTGTCTCAAGCACATCAAGCATGGCAAAAACACCAGCCATTTGGGTACCACATTCTTGGCGAGGCATTTAACCTTCCACCACTCAGCCCGTTGGCAAGAGCACCTGAAAGCCACACAAAAGGGGCTCAAATCTGTTCCTCCTCCTTACTCACCTCAGTCTGCCCCCGCTATACCTCATGACCTCTCAGCAGCTCCCACTGGCAGGGATGATGATATAGTGCAGGTTGTCCAAGGTCCTTGCAGCACATCTGCCAGCAGCACACCACCAGCTGTAGACTATAGCTGGCAAATTTCTCTACCCCATCTGCTGCAGCGGAAAAAAAATATAGTCACTGCCACCCACATGCCGAGAATCTAAATGCAAGCTTGTCAAAGCTGCTGGCTCTACAATTTCTACCTTTCCTTCTGGAGGATTCTACCCCCTTCCAAGAATTTGCAGAATGTGCTGTACCACAACGGCAAGTTCCCAGTCACTATTTCTTTTCACATAAGGCCATTCCAGCTCTGTTCCATCACATGGAAGGCAATATTGTGGCATTGTTGGGCAAGGCAGTCAGTCGCAAAGTCCATGTTACTGCTGACACGTGGTCCAGCAAGCATGGTCAGGGGTGATATATTTGGTTTACAGCACACTGGGTAACTCTGCTTGCAACTCGGAAGGATGCAGGACAGGGCTTAGTGCTGCAGCTTGTTGTGCCCCCATGTCTCCATACAGCTAGTGGTGATTATGCCATATTTGTCAGCTCAACCTCCTCCTCCTGCTGCTCTGCGTCCGAGCCCTCCTCTGCTGAATTGTCCTATTAACCACAAGTACCCCCTAAGCATTCAAGGGGCTATTCAATGAGTCAGGCTAAAAGGTGCCATGCAGTGCTTCAGCTGGTGTGTCTAGGGGACAGGAACCACACCATAGCAGAGATTTTTGCAGCTCTGCAGGGACAGGCCCAGAGGTGGTTCATGCCATGTCAGCTGGAGCCAGGAATGGTGGTGTTTGATAATGGCACAAACCTCCTGTCCGCCCTTAGACAGGGAAAGTGACACATGTGCCATGCTTGGCACATGTCCTCAATTCAGTAGTGCAACATTTTCTAAATAGGTACCCAGGATTGGAAGATCTGCTAAAGCAGGCCAGAAGAGTCTGTAGCCATTTTAGGCAGTCATACACAGCCAATGCTCGGTTGGCTGAAAATCAGCGGGAATTCCACCTGCCCATAAACTGCCTAATTTGTGACATGGAACCATGTGTCGTGGAACTCGACTTTGGCAATTCTGTGGCAGCTGCACATGCAGCAGAGGGCCGTCAACAAGTACCTGTGTGGGTAAGACACCATTGTTCCTATGCCACAGAACACACAAGAAGAGAGGGAGGAGGAGGATTCTGGCAGTTTTGGAGGCATTGAAGCAGAGGAAGACATACATTAAACAGTAAGAGATGGTTTTCCATCCACAGAACCCTTGGGAGTAGTACGTGGCTGGGAGTAGGCAGTTCCAGATACTAATAAAGATGTGTATAGAGGGCACTCTAAATAGCAGAACTGAGCAGATAGATGTCCTTATTGGGGGTAAAATATTCTAACGATAAGGAGTCTTCATGCACTTAGGGCTGCACTCAAAGAGGAGAGCAATCTCTAGTATATAAAACAAAACAGAAAGAGCTGCCTCTGAGGGGAGTATTAAAACTTTTAATATCCCAAAAGGTTTAAAAACACTTACAGAATGGATGATGAAAGGGGTGCATCATAAGTAAAGTGGGGCAGGTGATCCGGCATCAAGGTGGTGTCAGTGTGTGTCAACAATTCCCAGAGATGATGACAGTCAGCAGCATGCGATCTCAGAAGGGCCAGCTGGGGGAAGCCACAGCTCTGGAGGCACCGATGGAGCAGCCGCGCTGCCAGAATCAGCGTAGAAAGCAAGTCCCAGAGGTGACGTCAAGGGGAGGGTACCGACAACCAGTGTGGACCGCAAACTACTGATTGGTTCCTTCTTCCAGCCAATAGCCCCTCACGCTGATGTCACTTCCGGGACTTGCGTTCCACGCTGATCCCGGCAGCGTGGCTGCTCCATCGGTTGTATTACTGCACTTAGAGGCACCTCTTTCTGTTTTGTTTAGTTCCAGATACTATAATCCTCAGTGACCCAGAGGAGTCTTCTCATGCCTCCGCAAATTTGTGGTGCATGGGCTCCCTCATGTTTCAAAGTCTGTGAAAGGACCCAAGAATATGTGCCGTTATGCCGTGTACACACAGGCAGGCTTTTCAACCGGAATGGTCCGACCGTGTGTGGGCTTCATCGGACCTGCAGCGGACTTTTTCTGTCGAAAATCAGACGGACTTTATATTTGGAACATGTTTCAAATCTTTCCGACGGACTCGAGTCCAGTCGAAAAACCCTCTTGTCTGTATGCTATTCCGGTCGTACGTCATCACGTACGAATCCGTCGGACTTTGGTGTGATCATGTGTAGGCAAGTCCGTTCATTCGAAAGTCCGTCGGAAGTCCGTCGGAAAGATTGTCGGACCTTTGATGCCGAAAAGTCTGCCTGTGTGTACACGGCATAAAGGAGAAGGATCGCTATTGGTTGGCAACCCTCCTTGACCACCGTTACAAGGGCCAATTGGGATGCAGCGGCTGCACAGACACATCCCTATGCTCCCAATTTGACATCTGTGTTGGTGCGGGTACGTGTCCCTGAACTCACGCTGTTTGCATTTGGAAACTTGCGCCCATGTGGATGTCGAACTGGGAGCAGCAGCTGTGTTACAATATGGTACGCCCCATGTGAACAGGGTCTTATTCCTTCTGTAAACTTATAAAACCTTCTAGAATTTTGCTGAAGATGTCATGATAGTCTTACATAGTACGCAAAGAATGGGAGACCACCTATATCACGTCTCTAATGGTAAACTCACTACGGTGGGTCGCCATATAGGTCTACATCACAGATCTCAACCCGGAGTTGTTAAATTCTTGGTTTTGGAAGTTGTCCCAGAAGACCCTTGACTGGAACAGAGTAATTTTGAGACACAAAACCATCTGGATTGAGCGGCTGATTGCCCACACCCCACCTGGCCTCAACGAAGCCCTCTCATACAAATCTATGAACAATTTGTTCCCTAATTCCATCTTTTCTGATTTTGGCTCTCTTTTCTTTGTTTCCTCTACTCTTCTCTTCCCTCTCTCTCGTTTCTGTGTCTCTGACGACCAGGATGGCTATTGAATGCTAATTGAGTCGGCTATATATCCCAAATAATTTCTATTTTAATTTTAGGATCCATCTGCAATTGCGTGCGATCCTGTGTGGTGAGATCATGACTGGTGACAAATTACCTTTATTGTCCAACTTATGCTGTATTTGCTTGGCTTTTGTGTGCATCTTGGGCACGAACTAGGACGGGATCTTCTGCTGTGGCCGTGTCTTTGAGACGCACACATCGCTTTGCTACCTTTAACACTTAAACGTTTGCTTTACATATCAACTTCTGGTGTTGGACATGCTTTACCTTGGGATTTGGGGCGGCTTGAGGTGTTACTCCCCCCAGTGGCGCACATGCATCTCGCCATTGGGAGGTGGGCCTTCAATCCCTTGGATGGCCCTTCCTCCTCCTTCCCTCATTGACGGCCTGGTGCCGCCTCTTGTGTGGGTCACGAGTGTGTTCACGCGCAGTGGCAATCTGATCATGAGTGTCACGCGCGTGCGCATCTGCACACGCATCATGGGCAAGAAGGATCAGGTGACGTCGGCCGCCGGCGTAAGCCGGCGCATCGATGTGCATCTGATTGGAGGCCCTATAAAGAGATGCCTATGGCGGTTCTTATTGCAGATGGCCGCCACCCGGGGACAGGCTTCAATCCAACACCTGTAAGGTAGGACCGGTTTATTTGATTGTTGTTATCGCACACCCTAATGATGAGGAAGTACTTGATACCCCTCATCGTTCCTTGCTATATGACGGTAGTTGCAGGCATGGACCGACGGTCCTTGCTCCTGCATATACTCATTATACCTCTTTTCAGTTTAATGTTGCAGGGGAATTAACTATTGGCAGTGTTTTGAATGCTGGATATCGTCTGTGCCATAGCCCATCTACCCATCCTTGCTGCACGTCATGTTTTGAATTTTGTTCCTGGTCCCCGGGTGTCCTACTCTTCATACGCCATCTATTGGGTGGGTTCAATCTCTAAATGGATAGATATGGCCTCATCCCTTTCCCTCTCCCACCCTATCCCCTTCCCCCCTTCTTTCTCACTGACCAAACCCCCCCTCCTTCTCCCCCCCCCCCCTTTTCCCTACTTCACCCCTCCCACCTTTTTCCCTTTCACCCCCCTCCCTCCCCCCCCCCCTCCTCCCCCCCTCCTTTTTTACACCCCCCTCCTTTTTCCTTTTGTTTCCGTTTGAGATTACACAGACCCACATATATATATATATATTTCTCATATATAATTTTAAATATTTTTTTCAGTTGTTGCATCTTTTCAGTGCCCCCCGTGTTCACCGCCAGTCAGGGTGCCTCAAATTGTGCCGTCCGTTACCCTCATTTTGGGTTCCCATTGGTAAGCCATGCCCGACTATAATACTCCAAATTACCAGATTACTTATATTGATGTTTAGTGTACCCCTTTTCATTATATGTGACTGTATACCTTTAAGATTGTACCTCTTTATAGATGTTTAAGGTCAACTCTCCTGAAGAAGCAAATATTTTTGCGAAATATGTTGAGGATCATGCTTGGACCTACATCTTTTGAGTCTCCACTATATTGTGGGGTTCACACCATTTAGTCTGTACTATTTTGTCATAGTATGCAATACAGTGGCGGAATTATCAGGGTCGCACCAGTCGCATTTGCGACTGGGCCCTTGAGTTCTGCCACTGTGGGGGGGCCCGCCGCCGCCCAGGAGATAGTCATTCACGTGGAGTCCCGGTCCGCTCCGCCCATCCTC
Organism: Lithobates septentrionalis; assembly: GCA_037952835.1. Taxonomy (NCBI): domain Eukaryota; kingdom Metazoa; phylum Chordata; class Amphibia; order Anura; family Ranidae; genus Lithobates; species Lithobates septentrionalis. The sequence goes on along the minus strand of JBBDGP010002240.1, from coordinate 137,941 downwards.
TACTGCTGCTCCGCTCATCCTCCCCGCCCATCCTCTGCTCCCTCACTCACGGGGACAGTCCCCGCCCGCTTCGCCCATCCTCTCCGCCCGCACAGTCCCCGCCCATCGTCTCTATCCCCGCCCATCTTCTCCGGCTCCGCCCATCTCCTCCGGCTCAGCCTTCACTTACAGTCTCCGCCCATCTTCTTTGTCACACCTGCACTCACGGGCACAGTCCCCGCCCACTCTGCCCATCTTCTCTGGCTCCGCCTTCACTCTCAAGCTCCGCCCATCCTCTCTGCTCGCCCATGCAAGACGGAGCAAGGAGGGGGAACCAAGTGATCGGCAAGCGAGTGGCACCCATCCCTCAATATCAACACTGCCACTGATCCTCCCCCCACACCACTACTGCCACCGATACCCCCCCCCAAACCACCACTACTGCCACTGATACCCCCCACACCACCACTACTGCCACTGATACCCCCCTCCACACCACCACTACTGCCACTGATTCCCCCACACCATCACTACTGCCACTGATACCCCCCCTCCACACCACCACTACTGCCACTGATACCCCCCTCTACACCACCACTACTGCCACTGATACCCTCCTCCACACCGCCACTACTGCCACTGATACCCCCTCCACACCACCACTACTGCCACTCATCCCATCCCCCTCCAACCATCACCCTTGCCACTGATCCCACCCCCCCACCACCACTGATCTCACCCCCCCAACCACAACCCTTGCCACTGATCCCATCCCCCCTCACCGCTGCCACTCATCCCATCCCCCCACCACCACCGCTACTACTGATCGAATCCCAAACCCAACCACCACCGCTGCCACTGATCCCATCCCCCCCACCATTGCCACTCATCCCATCTCTCCCTCACCACTGCCACACATCCCATCCCACACCACCGATACCACTGATCCTATCCCTCCCCAACCACCACTGCTGCCACTCATCCCAGGGGCGTAACTACAGAGGTAACAATTGCAATAGCACACATGTTGCCCCTGAACACCTGGATGGGAGGGGGCATTTAGAGGAAGAAATCCCCTCAATTTTTCTCCTGCAGCCACTAAAAGTCTGCTTCTCCTCCTCTCCCTCTGATAGGCATTACGTGGCTGCAGGAGGAAAATGGAGGGGATTTGTTCCCCCTCCTATCCAGGTCCTGCTGCCCCCACGATCAGTGGGAAGGGCCCTGGCTGGAGGTCAGGGGGGCCCTCCATGGTTTCTTGCACCGGGGCCCTGAAGGTTCTAGTTATGCCACTGATGCAATAACTTTTTTATATATATTGTTTGTATTAAATGTTTTTCAATTTTTGTTCTTTACAATAAAATAATAATTTTATATTTACCTTGTCTATTCCCTGGGTACCGAGATAGTCCATAAACAATTCCTATTGTCGTGGAGATTTTGTTGGAGTAGCCCCTGACATCCCCTGATCCTTCATCACTTTAAGCTCAAGGATGATGGTACCCGCCCCTATTGCTATATATCTTTCAGATTGAGGCATCATTTTATATTACATAGTAAGTAGGAGGGGCTTAGGGCCAAATGAAATAAGTAATAATAATCAGAGAAGGGGCGAGGTCATTGGGCGTGTTGGCCAGATACTTTCCGAATGTATATGGAAAAAAGCTAAGCAAAAGGAGGAAAAGAGCTTGAGTTTACTTAACATCTAGACAGGAGCTTTTTATATAACTGTATGTAGCAATCAGATTCCTCTGTAGGGGAAATAATGACACATGGCATCATTTAGAAGTGAGCATCCCTTTAAGAGTGCTCTGGCTGGAAGTGTGTATGGGGCAGTAATGTGCTTTCCCTGGGGTTGGCAATATTTGCAGAATGAGCCGTTCAGTCCAGGGCCCCGTGTTGTGCTCATTCCTCTTTTACGCCGATTACACTCATTTGTTACTGAGGCGAAGGTTGTTCCTATAACCACATTTGAAGGTGCCCATTTCACATTTCCGCTACATGTCAGAGACTACAGGCTGTACCATCACACGCATGAGAGCTATGATACCTGGGAACACACATCACAACACCTCCATACACATAGAAAGTTCTGAATCACAGCAAGAAAGGATGACATTCAATCTACAGACCACAGAGGAGCATTATACTGGGATCAGCTGGATGACAGCGGACTAGAGAGAGAGAGAGAGAGAGAGAGAGAGAGAGAGAGAGAGAGAGAGAGAGAGAGAGAGAATAGATAGACTTAATAGATATATACATAGAAAGAGAGATAGACAGACTTAATAGATAGATAGACTTATTAGATAGATGCATAGAAAGAATAACAGATAGATAGACTGACTTAATAGATACAATATATAGATACATAGAAAGAGAGATAGATAGACCTAATAGATAGGTAGATAGATAGATAGATAGATAGATAGATAGATAGATAGATAGATAGATAGATAGATAGATAGATAGATAGATAGATAGATAGATAGATAGATAGATAGATAGACTTAATAGATAGATACATAGAAAGAGAGACAGATAGACAGACTGACTTAATAGATAGATACATAGAAAGAGAGATAGATAGACTTGATAGACTTGATAGACTAGATAGATAGATAGATAGATAGATAGATAGATAGATAGATAGATAGATAGATAGATAGATAGATAGATAGATAGTTGATTGGATGGATGGATGAATAGATAATAGATAGATGATAGATAAATCAAAGATATATCTTTATATATATATATATATATATATATTATATATATATATATATATATATATATATATATATATATATATATATATGTATATATATATATACAGTAGATATATATATATATATATATATAGATAAAACCTAGCATGATAGATAGACTTAATAGATAAAGATAAATAGAAAGAGATATAGATAGTTGATTGGACGGATGAATAGATAGAATAGATAGAATAATGTATTACAGTATAGCTATGTAATGGTATTGTAGGGTTATGTATAAGAAGTCATTGATTGATATGTATACATGATTTGTGTATCTCTGAGGATCAGACATTGGAATAGATCTGGGGGGAGATGAGATGTCAGACCTCCAGCATTGTGAGTGATTCCTCCAATCTCTGTCCATATGTCGCCTTTATTCCCCCTCACTGCCGGCGGATCGCAGAGCTTCTCCGGAACATTTCATGCTGTTTTCTATGGGGGCCGGCGTGTAATGGGAAGACTTTAACCCCTGAGCTGCCAGGCTCCCACTCATCATCATCATATTATTATTATTATTGCTATCATTATTCATACCCCCCCCCCCCCTATTCTCCCCCTGTTGCGCTGCACCCTGCATTAACCCCATCCGCCAACAATCTGTAGTCATTTTCCGCTCCGCTGGGTCTTGGATTGGAATCCACTGTTAATTGAGGGAGTCCAGCAATCCGCTGAAGCCAGCAGAAGTAATTAAGAGAGATCCAGCAGAAGATTTTTTTTTCTCCAAGCATCAGCTGTGATTAAGGAGAAACAAGCTGGCCGTACTCCCCATCAGTCCTCAATACAAGGAATGTCTTTGGTACTGAGGATACTGACATGTCTACAATGTAACATATACAGGAGTTATATACACAGATTTGGGTTGGATACAATGAAAGATGTAATATTTTTCACCCTTCATTTACATCTATGCATTGTGGGAACGCACACATTAAAACGCATGCTACCAAAACACACATTACATGAGTTGGCGCACTGTAATGCCATTCATTTTGAATATCACACAAAACCATTACAGGCCTCGTTCACACGTGCAGTGGTTTTGTAAACGCCCCTGCGTTGGATCAATTTTCAGAGGCAGTCAGGAGTCAGGTGACAGGCATACAGGAGTTAATACCCCGCCTTCTGACTGCCCATGAAAAGCGTGGGGTTGCGTCATGTTTTTAGCACGCCCCCAACTGCACCCCCTTCAGTTGCAATGTCAGAGAGCAAGGGTGTTCACATGCTTCACTTCACTCCTATGGCAAAAATTATCCAACATATTGCCATAGGCATGCGCACAGGGTATGCCGGATATGCCTGGGCACACCCGATTCACTCCATGAGCATTAGCATTATCACTCTGTGTGTCAACAGGAAGATGGGAAAGATCTCCCCCTTACCGGCTCTGCCATAAGAGAAGTGTTTACGCACTTCTCTTTCACTGTGCCAGTAGGGGGATCAATGTGCCGGGGTCATATATATGTAGACACACACACACATGTGTTTGAGCTTTAGGGTGCAAAACCTAATGCAATAGGCTGTGCATAGCTATGCATATTGCAGGCAGTGGGGCGGCAAGCCCACCGAACACAACCTATTCAAGCGAATGGGGAACCTCGGCAAACACCCTACAACTGCATGCAGTGCAATGGGGTTAAAACAGGCGGTGAGGAGGCATCACATCGCCTCCTCACCACCTGTCGATTGCCTCTGAAAAGCGTTCAAAACACAGATCGCTTTTCAGAGGAGCGGCGGGTTTAGGTTCAATAGGATTTATTGTCTTATCAACACAAAAAAGATAAAGAAGTAACAAGGTATAAACCAGTAGGCACACTGGCATATTGAGCGCGTGTTGCATAGTTGTTAACGAGGCATTCTATACAGCATACATAAATACGTGGAAGACAAGTCAAGTCAATGCCATTTATTTCGGAGTAATGAACTTATTGCGTCCTATACACGGTTCCCGCAAACCCAAACACCCCGATGGGAGCAGACTGTGTCCTATGGGATGGGGGCACCACATTATGTGTCGTTTATGATAAAAATAAGTTTTATCAACACAATAATAGGGAAGTACGAAGATATTAATATCCAGAATTTCCGAGCGCAAAAACATTGGTGTACAATCATGACAATTTAGAATGTCATTGAGTGGTAATAATGTTCACATGTAAGGAACTAGAATACTAGTAGCTCCAAAATAAAATTATGTTCGATCGAGGTAAAGGTGTAGATAAGAAAGAGATAGACGGTAAGGAAAAAGGAAAAACACACAAAAGAAGAAGAGAATATATGGAAGAGGAAGGGGGAGGGGGGAGACAGCAAGCCCTGTTCAAGGGGGGATTAAAATAGGAAAGGCAAGAGCAGGGACTCTAAATGTTGTTATGGGGGGGGGGGGCTCACAAAGAGTTCCTATCAAAGAGATTCTATGTTTTAATTTCTCTGATGCGGAGTAATGCCTCCAGATACTCCAGGTAGTAGAGAATTTGCCCCACTTATCCAGGGCTTTGGCTTGCATCTGCTCCATAAGCATGATATCGTTCATCTCACCCACTCTAATGCCCCGTACACACGGTCGGATTTTGCGACGGAAAATGTGTGATAGGACCTTGTTGTCGGAAATTCCGACCGTGTGTAGGCTCCATCACACATTTTCCATCGGATTTTCCGCCACACAAAGTTTGAGAGCAGGATATAAAATTTTCCGACAACAAAATCCGTTGTCGGAAATTCCGATGGTGTGTACACAAATCCGACGGACAAAGTGCCATGCATGCTCAGAATAAATAAAGAGATGAAAGCTATTGGCCACTGCCCTGTTTATAGTCCCGACGTACGTGTTTTACGTCACCGCGTTCAGAATGATCGGATCGAATGACCCTAAGCACACAGCTAAAATACCAAAGGAGTGGCTTCACAACAACTCCGTGACTGTTCTTGAATGGCCCATCCAGAGCCCTGACTTAAACCCAATTAAGTATCTCTGGAGAGACCTAAAAATGTCTGTCCACCAACGTTTACCATCCAACCTGACAGAACTGGAGAGGATCTGCAAGGAGGAATGGCAGAGGATCCCCAAATCCAGGTGTGAAAAACTTGTTGCATCTTTCCCAAAAAGACTCATGGCTGTATTAGATCAAAAGGGTTCTTCTACTAAATACTGAGCAAAGGGTCTGAATACTTAGGACCATGTGATATTTCAGTTTTTCTTTTTTAATAAATCTGCAAAAATGTCAACAATTCTGTGTTTTTCTGTCAATATGGGGTGCTGTGTGTACATTAATGAGGAAAAAAATGAACTTAAATGATTTTAGCAAATGGCTGCAAAATAACAAAGAGTGGAAAATTTAAGGGAGTCTGAATACTTTCCGCCCCCACTGTATATGTTTTTAAAGATCATTATAGATAGATTCCTATCAGAAGAGAGCAATAGAAAAATAAATCATTATAGACATGTGCAGAACGAAAACATTCGTTTCATTTAGATTTATTATTTACCTAAATTTGTTTAGTCAAATTTGTTTAATTTGTTTATTTTGTTTTTGGAATTTGTTTTGTTTATTCAAATTCAAATTGATTTGAATTTTTTGAATTGCATTCAAATCAAATTTATTCTATTCGAAATTCAATTTTGGAAGATGGTTATATTCTTTCTATTCCATTCTATTCTATTATATATTTTTTTCTATTCTATTCTGTTTTTTCTTTTCTATTCTAGTCAATTCTATTCTTTTATTTTCTATTCTATTATTTTCTATGCTATTCAAATTTATTTAATTCAAATTTTGAGAAATGGTTATATTTTTTTATTTTCTATTCTTTTTATTTTCTATTTTCTATTCTATGTTTTCTATTCTTTTTTATTCTCTATGTTTTTATGTTCTATTCTTTGAAATTCAAATTTCAGAAGATGGTTATATGCTTTCTATTTTATTCTATTCTATTCCTTTATTTTCTATTCTATTTTTTTCTATTCTTTTATTTTTCTATTCTGTTTTACTTTATGATATGTTATTCTTTTATTTTCTATTTTATTATTTTCTATTCTATCATATTCTTTTCTATTCTATTTTATTCTCTTTGGAAATTCAAATTAAATTCGAAAACTATTCAAATCGAAAACTATTCAAACTCGATTTGAAAACTATTTGAATTTCGTCTCAAATTTTCATTCGTTATTTCGGATTCGTTTTAAATTTCTGAATACCGAAAAATTTGTCTAAATTTTAATTCAGAAAAGAAACAAACCGCACATGTGTAGAAATCAATCATTTATGGAAGTGTGTATGGCCACCATTAGACAAGGGTGTGGATTGGTCGAATTGACTTGAAGGGCACCGTTGTCAAGTGGCACTACCTACCTACCAATGACGTCAATAACGTCATGTGTCAAAGCAACAATGGCAATATAATAAAAACATGTTTTCAGTGCAATTGTAATAAGTAGCCCCCCCCCCTCCCCCCACACACACACACACAAAAACATTAGACATGCTGACCCCTCTGTCTCTAGATCAGTGTTTCTCAACTCCAGTCCTCAAGGCACCCCAACAGGTCATGTTTTCAGGATTTCCATTATTTTGCACAGGTGATTTGATCAGCTTCACTTTCTTAGTAATTACCACAGCCGTTTCATCTGAGGGAAATCCTGAAAACATGATCTGTTGGGGCGCCTTGAGGACTGGAGTTGAGAAACACTGCTCTAGATCAGTGTTTCTCAACTCCAGTCCTTAAGGCGCCCCAACAGGTCATGTTTTCCGGATTTCCCTCAGATGAAACAGTGGTAATTACAAAGGCAGTGAAACCGATCAAATCACCTGTGCAAAACAATGGAAAGCCTGAAAACATGACCTGTTCTGGTAAAAATATGTGCATTGCCATCTCTAAAAATGCTAGGTGCCTGGCACTGATCAGGGACAAGCATGCACCTAGTGGACTCCTGATCTGATCTGCATAGTTGCTTCTTGTCAGTGTCTGCTGGCATTGCAGTCGGGCAAACAGCATTTTCGTGAAGTGGTCGGCAATGGTGGCCAGGTGTTTCCTCAATCCTCCCCATCTGTGCAGGGCTTGGAACTGGCATGCGGAATGTGTTATCACATGTGCATAGTCAATATGTACACACATACTGGGGGCGAGCTTAGACAGGAGCCAATTAACCTACCAACATGGCTTCGGAGTGTGGGAGGAAACCGGAGTACATGGAGGAAAGCCACACAAGCACAGGGAGAATATGCAAACTCAATGCAGGCAGTGACCTGGCTGGGATTTGAATGGCGGTTCACCAGTGCTGCAAGGCATGAGTGCTAACCATCTAACACATAACTTATGACTTGCATCACCAGGGGTCCTCAGTTCAAATCTCAGCTAAGATACTGTCTGCATGGAGTTTGCATGTTCTTCCTCTGTCTGAATGAGTTTCCTTCATGTGCTGCTCACAATCTGATTGCACACTCCCCTTTAAAGCAGAACTGAAGATCCGCTGTAACAGAGGGAAGGCAGGATTTTTATTGCAGAAGAGCCATATCTTCTCCTGCATGGTACCTGCACAACTCAGCTTACAGCGCCGGGCCAGTCTCTATGTGTTTGGAATGATGGCCTCTTGCATATACCACATCATACCACACCAGCCAATGAAGACAGCTGAAGACCGGCACACAGAAGAAGATGCTGGCACCAGTGAGGGACCATTGGAACACAGAGTCAGGGCTGCTAACAAGGCAGTACAGCCAGCCCCCCTGTACTAGGCCCGGGCCCTATCAGTTCAAAAAGGGGGGCCCAGGCATCTGTTGAGCAGGAGGGTCGGCTGTACTGTCTTATTGCAGACACTGATCCTCTTCTGTTCCCTCCTGCAGTGCTGCCAGCTTCTCCTCCTCTCCCTCCCTCCGGCTGCACTGCAAGGGCACATGTGCCCCTTCCATCTGCTTTCTGGGCCCCCCTGTGTACCCCTTTCCCCCCACAACGCTGCTGGCTTCCCTACTCTCCTGCAGGCACAATCATTCCTCTGTCCATTCATCACTGAATCATAGTAAACTGTGTTCTATACTTCAGTTCGTGAATGAGCAGGAAGCCTCAGAGCACTATTTATTAATTGGTGCAGTTGAGGCTTTAGAGAAAGGGACTGATAAATCTATGTCCTCTGTCACTCTTGGCGGGGGGGGGGGGGGCTGTCAGGTAGGCTGATTTGCGTGATTTCCAACAGCAGCCCTGCATGGAGTATTAACCCCTTTAGTTCCGCTTTAAGCTAACCATACACATTGCAATTTTACTTTACATTCTCCTTCAGATCTACCAACAACTTTGTAATAAAATCATTTGCCTCCCTGGATACAAAATCATAATACATAGATATGTTATATTACATTTTATATTCATTAAATAAATCTAAAGGGGATTATACAAAGGTTGTAGTCATACTGTACTGTGTATGCTGATTATTACATCTACCAACAACCATGTAGTGCCAGCGCCAGTATTTGTGCGTAAATTAAGGATGTAGGCATGTAAATGCATGCTGGGATTGAAAACCGAGCAAGAGGTTCGGAAGAAGAATTTTACGGATGTGGACGTTTTATGGAAGTCTCTGTGCCTAAAGGCTTACGGTTTCAGTTTATGGATTTTTTTTTTTTTTTTTTACGCAGGACCTTGTTGCCAGGTTTCAGGATCCTGCATAGATATCAGTATTTTATCACACACGTGTGCATGAACCCCTGAGTCAAGAAGCAATGTTCATGGTGCAGTATTGTACGCCCTACCAACAAGAACTTATCTTTCACTGATCTAACTGCAGAAAACTGACACGGATCTGGTTGCAATAGGTTACAGCAGCCTTTCTCAACCTTTTAACTCCAGAGGAAACCTTCAAATAATTCTTTCTCTAATTAAACCAATTTACTGGTGGTCAGTGGGAAAAAGCCCCTTAAATTGGTGGTTATTAGAAGAATGCCTCCCTTACAGAGGTGATCAGTAAAAAGAATGCTCCCTTGCAGATAGAGAAAAAATATCATTGGTGTTATGGTGCTGGCTCTGCCAAGTGGCGTTGGCCCCAAAACTATGCAGGCATCATCAAATGAGAGGTCAATCATCCACAGCTTTAGGAACCCCTAGCAATCTCTGGAGGAACCACAGAACCCTCGTTGAGAATGGCTCAACGCAAGGCGACTTTATAAGGCGGCTAAAAGAGCGGTACTAGCATGTTAACCCACAGCCACCAATCAGCTCTCGCCTTTTAAGAGGTCAAAGCAGACAGCGCTGAGAGAGTTGATTGTTGAATGGCTGTCATTGGATGCTGTGCAGCGCTTTACGCCACATCAGGACCAATTAGAAATAGTCTTTTAGCAGATGAAGCCAGAATCGTGAAAGCGTGATTGGTACAATATACATCACGGCACAACGCTTAGTTAGTTAAGCAGAACATCCAGCACCTGATGTTCTACATACAGCATAGACTCCTGGTTGTGGTAGAACTTCAAATCCCAGCATGCCCTAGAACCTCAAGAGCTAGAGTTGCTATAGCCTGCTTAGGGTCAGTGGTGTACAAGCTTTCCATGAAAAAAGAAAATAAAGAGCGCAACAAACAATTATACTATTTGAAGTGATGATAAAAGTGAACTTTATCACTAATTAAATTAATATAGATGTAACAATAAATAAAAAGGTTCAAATAGCACAGCCAATGTACTCTTAATACAACAAAAAGTCTGTATAATCAACAGAGTTATTGTGAATAAAAATTTCTTCTGTATTCATTCCAATCACTGTGATTTTCTAAAGTGCAAAAAGTGCTACAATTAGAGTGCTTCACCCGAAGTGATAAATCTAAACGCTCACCAGATATCAACGGCCACCAAGTGACCCACAGGCAAGTAGTATATGTTATCTTTAGGGCATCCAATGTGTCCGACCAGGAATCACACAGCGTACGACATCTATTTAGTAGATATGCCAAATTTCCAGTCCAGGCAGTAGGGCATATATATATAGATATATATCTATATATATAGATATATATCTATATATATAGATATATATCTATATATTTAGATATATATATCTATATATTTATATCCTTATGTAGAGCTCATATCCCAATATCTGCAAAATGTATCTCCTCCATACAGAGCCACAGAAAGGCATAGATAGTGTAGTAACTTTTTTTTAATCTCTTAAAATGCAGCACTTACATATCAAATGTTCAGTGTAAGATACAGCAGGAAGACGAATGCAGCTTAAAGGAGAGCAGAAGCCGGTTCATCACCATAGAATAGCGCCGTGGTGTTCGGCGTGCGTCCCAGCTGTGGGGCGGAAGCGGAGGTCCGCTCTTTGCTCAAGGAACCCTTGCAACCTCTGAAGGAAACCCAAGGTTCCATAGATCCCTGTTCGAGAAAGGCTGAGCTACACTTTGAGTTCCTCATCCCACCCCTTATCTGAGAGGCAAAGTTTGCTTACAGCTTAAGGAACCCTTAACACCCTTTGGAGGAACCTCAAGGTTTCATGGAACCCTGGCTGAAAAAGGCTAATACAGACCTCGAGTTCTCCATCCCACCATAAAAACCCTAGCAAGGCTGAGAAACCCTGGTTGAGAAATGCTGATCTACACCTTGAGTTCCTCACCCCACCACAAACCCAAGAGGCAAAAATTGCTCATAGCTCAAAGAACCCCTAACAACCTCTTGAGGAATCCCAGGGTTCCATGAAACCTTGATAAAGAAAGGCTAATCTAGACCATGAGTTCTTCATCGCACCAGAAAAACTCTAGCAAGGCTAAGGAACCCTGGTTGAGAAAGGCTAATCTACACGTTGAGTTCCACATTCCACCACATATCTGAGAGGCAAAAATTACTCATAGCTCAAGGAACCCCTAATAATCTCTGAAGGAATCCCAAAGTTCAATGGAACCCTGGTTGAGAAAAGCTAATTTAGACCTAGAGTTCTCCATCCCACCATGAAAACCCTTGCAAAGCTTATTCTAACCATCCTCTTTTTACACCGATTGCCTTTGCCCCAGCACCTACCTGCATGATACGGTGATCTCAATCTTAGTGGCAGGGACACTGGTGTGCACAGGGTCAAAGTCTCCAATGGATGCCATCTTTCTGAAGTCTGCAGGTCCAGCTGCTGCTAGGAATCTTCTGCGGTCCTGCGGTGTCCCTTGGCTGCGCTTACGCTGGTCTCAAAGCTGCATCAGCCTCTCTGTCACACCGAGGAAAGTTCTGGGACACCAGTCCATCAAAACTACAAAAGCCAAATGAGGAAGACAAAAAAAAAAATTATAGCGGACACCTGGCAACAACTCCCCACCTGGGTGTCTGTTGGCTACAAAGAGTCTGCAATGATTCCTGAGCCGCTCTGAGGGTCTTCCATCCCATCTAATCCCCCAGGTGGCAGGTTTTCTGGAGTAACAGTCAGCTTCATCAAAGTCACTTCATATCTGTGTCACCCAAGTTAACCCTTTCACTGCTAAAGGACACCACTGGCTTGGTCCAAAAGAAAATCTAGAATCCTCAGGCTTTTATGGCATGCTGTACAACCCTGACACCTTCTCCATAAAATCCATCCTAAACAAAGAAGCGACTTCCTACTGAGGGGACCACTTAGTTATGCATCAATAATGATCTTTTCCGTGCCGCTGCTTCAAGGTTCTCCTAGTGTCAAACCAGTGGCATACTGGGATTAACCCACCACAGATGTAACATGAAATTAAAATTCCATCTGAGAGCACTGAAGCCTTTCCCTCTAAAACATCTGTTACTGTTTCTCAACCACTGGTACCCAACCAAGGTATGGCATAGCATCTGACATGTCAGAGTAGAGGGCATGCTCACATGCTGGGCTCAGTGAATACAACCAACAGTAGTCAATTCAGTGCAATAAGCCATAGAAACCCATCAACTGACAGTTCTAAGGGTTTTGTATACCCCAGGCAGGTGAAGGCTGAGGATCCTGCTGTAGCTTCAACACCACCATTGTGCTTTGCAAGCCCAGAAGTTTGCTCAGCTTCACCAAAGGGCTACTAACAAGCAACAAATAACAGCAGAACTGGCTCATGCTAACCTAGAAGGACCAAGAGAAGCATCCCCTGAACTTCCCCCATTGCCTTACCTGTTAACTTGCAGAGTTGCCTTGTATTCCTGGCTCATCAGCACACAGAAATCCTCAAGTGCATGCCATTATTCCATGCTTGTGCAACATTTACAGAGGATGGAAGAGGAAGGAGTCCGACTTGGTGAATATCGTACCAAAAAAAAAGAAGAAAAAAAATCATTCAATGGAGAGTTTGAGATACTGCTTCCTTCTGGTCACAAGAGGCCCCCTTGTGGTCAAAATCTGTACAGCACGATGTAGAGATGAGTCTGTTCAGGTTGGCTCTGTCTTGTGTGCAGGGAAACATGTAAAGAAAAAGGCTGCCAATGCTGAGCTCTGCTTCTGAAAATGTTAGTGGCTTGGATGTTATGGTTATCCAAAGGCTTCAATGCTTTCTGAGTCACTGCTCTGGAAGAATGATGCAGAACAGGAGTTTTGATTTCTCCATGCTGGGTCTGGGCAGAGGTGTGCGCAGCCTATTCCATTAAGGTGTGCACCCCAAAGTTTAAACACACGTCTGTGTGTGTGCATGTGTATATATATATATATATATATATATATATATATACATTCACACAGACACACACCCGTATAAATAAATGTAAACAAACATATTAAAATGTATAAAAACATGGACGGTGTCAGTAGGGCAGTGGACGGCGTCAGTAGGGCAGAAGTTGGTGTGAGTAGGACAGTGGATGGTGTCAGTCAGTAGAGACAGTGTCAGTAGGGCGGTAAACTTTGTCAGTAGCGCAGTGGGCGGTGTCAGTAGCGCAGTGGGCGGTGTCAGTAGAGCAGTGGATGGTGTCAGTAGGGCAGTGGATGGTGTCAGTAGAGCAGTGGAGGGTGTCAGTATGATAGTGGGTGGTGTCAGTAGAGCAGTGGATGGTGTCAGTAGAGCAGTGGGCGGTGTCAGTAGAGCAGTGGATGGTGTCAGTAAGACAGTGGACGGTGTCAGTAGAGCAGTGGATGGTGTCAGTATGATAGTGGGTGGTGTCAGTAGAGCAGTGGATGGTGTCAGTATGATAGTGGACGGTGTCAGTAGAGCAGTAGATGGTGTCAGTAGAGCATTGGATGGTGTCAGTAAGGCAGTGGATGGTGTCAGTATGATAGTGGGTGGTGTCAGTAGAGCAGTGGACGGTGTCAGTAGGTCAGTAGAGCAGTGGACGGTGTCAGTAGAGCAGAGGTCGGTGTCATTAGAGCAGTGGAAGGTGTCAGTAGAGCAGTGGGCGGTGTCAGTAGAGCAGTGGATGGTGTCAGTAGAGCAGCGGATGGTGTCAGTAGAGCAGTGGATGGTGTCAGTAGAGCAGTGGACGGTGTCAGTAGAGCAGTGGATGGTGTCAGTAGAGCAGTGGATGGTGTCAGTAGAGCAGTGGGCGGTGTCAGTAGAGCAGTGGGCGGTGTCAGTAGAGCAGTGGGCGGTGTCAGTAGAGCAGTGGATGGTGTCAGTAGAGCAGTGGAAGGTGTCAGTAAGACAGTGGATGGTGTCAGGCAGTAAAGCAGTGGACAGTGTCAGTAGGGCAATGGACAGTGTCAGTATTTTTTTCTTTTTACAGTTAAAATTATTTTATTATTTACTACAATATTACTTTTTATTATTTTTTTTACAATTTTTTAAGAGCCCAGTTGGAGCCTTTTGGGGAAATATCAGGGGTTTAAACAGACCCCTAAAGTCCTACTTTTGAGACAGAGAAAGGGACTGAGGTCAGAGTTTACCCAGTCCCCTTCTCTGCAGCCTCAGCTGCACTGGACAGCGAATGAATGGAACATGCTCTGTGATGAGTGGCTTCCTGTTCATTCACAAACTAAAGCATAGTAAACACAGTTTACTATGCATCAGTTATGAATGGACACAGGAGTGATCGGTACCAATCACTCACTGTGTTCATTTAGAAAAGCAAGGAGCCGGTAAATTACATATTTACCAGCCCCTTTCCCCGTTCTCTAACCTGAAGCATCCCCCTGTGTGTTTGGAGCAGCAGTCGGCAGGAGAGAAGAGGAGTAAAGCCAGGAGCACTGCCGGCAGGGGGGGGGAAGGAATGGGATAGGCCCAGGCAGAAAGGGAAATCTGCGCCACCCAGCGCACCCTGCACGCATGCCTATGGTTCTGGGTCAATGACTCTGAATTCATAGATGAATGCATATTCTTCTTTCTGAACTCCATATAGGAAAAATGCTCCTTTATAGTAGGTCGCAGTAGGGTTAAATGATCGTTTAGGTCTGGGGATCTCAAAAAGCACTTCTACTTATCTGATCCTCCACTCCCACAGGCTGTAAAGCCGCTTTCATCAGCATCTTCTCCCCTACGCTCTGGTGATTGCAGGTCCTCAGATGTCATCAAGTCTAATGCAGAGCCCATAACCCTGCATTGGAGGTTTTAATGTTGAGGGACAGTCAACCACCGCAGCGTAGGGTAGTAGAGGAGAATGCTGGCAACCAGGGGAGCAGGGGATTAGGTAAGTAAATCTACTTTTTAATACGCCATAGACATAAATGAGCATTTAGAAATTGCAGTTTAGGGTTAACCCTTCTACAAAGTAGCACTTTTCTCTTTCCCGGAGATAGGCTTGGAGGCCAAAATCCAGGTAATTATTTAAATTATTAAAATAGGCCTCCAGCCAGTATACAACAACAAAAGCAGTTCAGGCAGCAAGGAAAAATATTTGGGGTGCTTATTTCAGATCATTGCAAAAAAGAGCAAACTGTCAGGGCTGGGCTCAGCCCTTCCTTCTCTGAGCTGGCCGCTCAGCTGTCGGCTAATTGCCAGCTCCTATCTCTCCACAGTGACTTAGCTGTTGATGATATCCTGCTCGTCAGTCCTGCCTACTTAAGCCGTCCAGCCCAGAGGATCTCTGCCTTCGCCTTAGTCAACATCACAGAGACGCTCTCCTGCATTCCTGTTAAAAGACTTGCTTGGCTGACATCCTTTCTGGCTCCAGATCCTGCTTGCTGTTTTACAGCGCTCAACTCCGGCTCCCTGACGTTTGGCTTGTCTGACTATCCGTTCCGGCTCCTGAACTCTGGCTATGTTTTGACTGTTTGTTCTATTTACTTTTATTATTAAACAAGTGTGATTTAACTGTACTTCTGTCTCGGTCTGATTTCATGGTTTCTGACACAAACAGTGTGGCCTGGCAAGAGGCATCACCACCGGGCAGAAGAAGGTCTTGGTCCCCCTATATACAGGGGAAACGCGTTGGGATAATTTGGATGCACTTATTCTCATGCAGCTGCCCCTACTCAATACATTATTTAGAGTTCACCATCTATCATGTAATTTTAAGTGTTTTTACTACATCCAGGATTCGTTCCATACCACACAGTGGTTGGCTGGTTGCTTCTAATGTTATTTTCTACATATGGTCTGTAATATGTGATTGACAATTTTATTCATTGCTGCATGTATCATGTCATTTTGCCATGTTCCTTGTTTCACCAATAAAAACATGTTTTTGATATCTACTCATCTTCTAGCCATGTGTACTTACCTCATTTAAACTCCCCAAAAAAAAACCCTTTCTTTTCAAAGTACTGAACTGTTCTCTGGCTCTGAGTGTGGAAATTCAGTGTGCCTGGCTGTGCAGGGTGGGGGATCCTATTCTTCTTGAGGCTCCTGAGTGTCTGCGCTACAATTACATTGTTGCTTCTGGCGAAGTCCAAACAACAAAAGATTCAATTTTGCCATTTCCCTTGCATTGGGAGGGGGGGCTCCTACTAACAGGGTGTCTTCTAATTTTATTTTTCCTTTGACGCCAATGGCCAGGTGGCCCAGTTGGGAGAATTATCTTAATGGAGCTCCACCCTGTTACATCAGTATTATGCATGACTGAATGCATTAGGTTTGGTTAAAGTATACTGTATGTGAACCCTCACCTTGTAAAACAACCTAATCAGTTTATAATAGAAATGAAAGGAAAAACATTTGTGTATACATATAAAAACATTATAATTTTATTTTCTTACCCCTATTTATAAGTGATCACAAACTCTCGGTTCCCAGCTGCATACGGTGCTCAGGCAGGAGAAACAGAAGCACACTGGTCTGCCCGGTAAATGGCTGTACAGAGGGGGCAGAGTCAGCACAAGTCTGATCATTAGCACAGCTAGAGAACTGACCATGCCATGCTCTCCTGGCTGGTGTGGTCAGTTTTTCATAGGAAAGTAGAGGGACTGACAGGAACACCATATGAAGGAAGCAATACAAAGAGAACAGGATATTTTTTAAAAAATGTAAATGCTACAGCAGGCCCATATCAGGAATATGCAATGTTGGGTTTACATATTCTTTAATACATTAGCTGCCAGTCCAGCGCACATCAGCTCAATGCAACCAATGCTCTGAATGGATGAAGGATTGGTCTGTATAGGTGAGGTGCTTTGCCCATCTCTTTTGCCCTTTACACTAGCTTACTAATGAAACCTTCCTGATGTTGCCATGTGTCAGAAGAAATCAGAAAAGAGGAACCAGCCAAATGATGTAATTATCTGCCAAATGCTCAAATCGATAGAATATCGGTCTAGACCTGTTCTACTGCAGCCAGAGACCAAGGCCCTCACTCATAGGTGTGCGCAGCCTATTATATTAGGGTGTGCACCCCAAAGCTCAAACACATATGCGAATATATATTTATATATATACATACACAGACACACACTTATGGCAGAGCTGGCGCAGTGAAAGAAGTACGGTAGCACTTCATTAATGGCAGAACTGGGCAGAGGGAGATATTTCCCATCTCCCCGCTGGCACACAGTGTGATAATGCTAATGCACACAGGGTTTTTAGGGTGTGCCCTGGCACACCTGGCACACCTGGCACACCCCCTGCGCACGCCAATGCCCTCACTGCTTCACTACAAGAACAATTCTTTTTAGATTGATTTTTGGTTGCATTTGTGGTCTTATTTTTTTTAAAAATGCTGCCATTTACTTTATGCTATAAATGCATCCTATGCTTACAGCATACACTGCAATCTGCAGAAATAAGTTCCTGAAACTATATTCCATTCACAGGTTCATTGCCAATTTGGAATAATTGCTCTCACCTTTTTTTAAATATAGCAGCTTACATTTTATGGCATTTGTGAGTTTCTAAACTTATATCATGCTTTAGAAGAATGTAATCCAAATCTCAGCATGCTGCAAGAGGCAATTACAAGCATCCACGAGGTCTGAGCAAAGCCCGGATATTGCCGAGTGCTACCAACAAAGACCTTGAAAAAAAAAAAAAACTTCCTCTTTGAGAATTACATTTAACAAAAAGCACAAAATTAAAATTACTATTTAAATTGTGTGACACTATATGTAGGATATTCCATTATTAATTTATTATCTTTTTCTTGCTGTCTAGCCCCCCCAATCTCATCTCTTTAAAATTGCCCCCCTCCTTCCTCCTTTATAGATTTTTTTTTTAACAAAAACAAATAAAATTATTTTTTTTTTCATAATTAATTAATGAAATAAATGGTGTGATCTTATATACAGTATATATATACAGTCAGGTCCATAAATATTGGGACATCGACACAATTCTAATCTTTTTGGCTCTATATACCACCACAATGGATTTGAAATGAAACGAACAAGATGTGCTTTAACTGCAGACTTTCAGCTTTAATTTGAGGGTATTTACATCCAAATCAGGTGAACGGTGTAGGAATTACAACAGTTTGTATAAGTGCCTCCCACTTTTTAAGGGACCAAAAGTAATGGGACAATTGGCTGCTCAGCTTTTCCATGGCCAGGTGTGTTTTATTCCCTCATTACCCCATTTACAAGGAGTTAAAGCACATCTTGTTTGTTTCATTTCAAATCCATTGTGGTGGTGTATAGAGCCAAAAAGATTAGAATTGTGTCGATGTCCCAATATTTAAGGACCTGACTGTATATAGGATATCCCACTAGTAATAAATCCTCTATTGCTTCCTCTCTCTCCTCATCCCCTCTGTGTCCTCTTATCATTAGTCTGTCACCCTTTGTCTCACTTCCTGTTGTCCTTAATTTCTCTCTTCCATGCAAGCACTCTATTCTCCTTTTTCAGTCTTTATTATGCCAACAACCCCAATCCCTCTTTTTCCATCTCTTTCTCCTTCTTCTCTCCTGCTATGGACTGGCCCATGGGGGCTAACCAAGTGCTCCAGGCCACTAGTGTCCAACCAAGTGTCCAACCGAGAGCTCTAGGCCACTAGTGTCCAACCAAGTGTCCAACCAAGTGTTCCAGGTCTCAGGCCTAAAGTTCGTTGAAAGAGTTATAGTTCCAGCTGCTCCTATCACCTGAAACCTCTAATGTTGATCAGAAGTGTATTAGAACCTTCAAGTCTGATACTACATGCAAAGCAGCAGACAGATAGACTGGATAATAAATATTCAATCTACCAAGAAACCAAAGTATTTAGTTCCCTATGTCTGGGAAGATTCTAATTTATCCAGGTCATGGAATATCTAGTAGAAGTCACATTCAAATTGACTTGTTATGTAATGTTCAAAACATTTGCCTTGTCCAAGCCACTTCTTCAGTTCCAATAAATGTTAACTCCTTGATTTATATGGCTGTAGGTATGTTATATTTATATGGCTGTTGTCAAAACGCAGAGGTAGAGAAGTTTAAAGTGATTGTAAAGTCTAGTTTTTTTTTCTATAAAAATAACAAACATGTTATACTTACCTGCTCTGTTGCAGTAGATTTGCACAGAGCAGCCCAGATCCTCTTTTTCTCGGGTCCCTCTTCTGTGCTCCTGGCCCCTCCCTCCTGTTCGGTGCCCCCACAGCAAGCTGCTTGCTGTGGGGGCACCTGAGTCGAGTCATAGCTCCCTGTGTCCATTCAGACACGGAGCCCCGACCCCCCCCCCCCCACTTTTCTCTCTCCTAATTGGCTAGCTGACTTTGATTGACAGCAACAGGAGCCAATGGTGCAGCTGCTGTGTCTCAGCCAATCAGGAGGGAGAATCTCAGATGGCTGAGACACTCATGGACATCGCTGGACAGAGAGGGACCTCAGGTAAGTATGATGCCGCGTACACACGGTCGGACTTTTCGTCTACAAAAGTCAGACAGCCTGTCCGACAGACTTCCGGCAGACTTTCGGCGGACTTGCGGCGGACTTGCGGCATACTTTCTAACGAACGGACTTGCCTACACACGACCACACAAAAGTCCGACGGATTCGTACGTGATGACGTACACCGGACTAAAATAAGGAAGTTCATAGCCAGTAGCCAATAGGTGCCCTAGCGTGGCTTTTTGTCCGTCGGACTAGCACACAGACGAGCGGATTTCGGGGTCCGTCGTAGTTACGAAGTAAAGATTTGAAGCATGTTTCAAATCTAAAGTACGTCGGATTTGAGGCTAAAAAAGTACGTTGAAAGTCCGGAGAAGCCCACACACGATCGGATTACCAGCCAGCTTTAGTCCGTCAGCGTCCGTTGGACTTTTGTAGACGAAAAGTCCGACCGTGTGTACGCGGCATTAGAGGAGCTGAGGGGGGCTGATGCACACAGAAGGCTTTTTATCTTAATACATAGAATGCATTAAGATAAAAAAAACCTTCTGCCTTTACAATCCCTTTAAAATGGCATTATATGTGGATGACACTCATTCGAACCAAAGCAGTGGCTTAAACAAGCATCTTCAACATTACAGAACAAGTCCAGTTGAATGTGAACAACTACTATGAAATTTAGCACGACCTGGATAAACGAGAACCTTCACAGACCTAGGGAACCGAAAGGGACACCGGTGGAAGCACAAAAAATGGATCAAACAGAGAAGAGATTGTGAGAACAGAGAAGGAATTCTTAGGGTTCTCAAGGGTGCTCTAGGTGTTTTAGGACCCTAGCAATGATTCCTCATTTACATGCTCCAGATACCCTCTCCTCCTCCATTTACCATACTATTTTTATTTTTCAGTCCATCTTTCTCTTTCTATCTTTTGTTTCTTTCCATATGAGCAAATCTAAGCAAATTCACTTCACACTTGAATTCTCTAGGGAAATGTATCATGATAATTTCACCTGCTGGCTTGCAATCTTCAGCAGCTTCTACAGTATGTCAGAGAATGCCTCAAAAGCCTCCTGGGGGAACGCCTTTCTGGAGACCACTGCGATGGGGGGAACCTAGGTGAAAGTTCAGGATGGCAGATACAAGAGTGAATCATATTTAATTCCATATATTTTACTCTCTCTCTCTTCCCATCGTTTTTGTTTCTGTCTCCATCATACATTCTCAACTTCTCTCTCTCACATTCACCAGCCTTCTTTCTTCCAATATTTGAAGTCCAAATATCTTTTTTTAAGAAGACTACTAAAACTGAATAATGTAGATTTGGAAAAATCTGAAAAAGTAAATTTTGGAAAAAGAAAAGTTTATTATTTAATAACTCCTTTGATCTCTGTAAAGCTGGATAGTCAGGTCCAGTGAGGCTGAGTCTGCTAGAGCGTCAAAGACAGATGGTATTGCGAGACTGAAGTGTATTATATCAAGTATAAAAATATAGCATAGAACTCGTATTGATAGAAAAAGTATAACAATGAGCGTATGGATATGTTATTTTAATAACTGCCAGGAAAATGTTCTTTAAAGATGTCTTCCAGCACCCTGTTGTATTTTATTAAAAGCTACTTTATGTAAAAGTGTTTTTCTATAACATTGATAGGAAAAAGGTTCCTCCAGAGGTTGCTAGAGGCTCCTTATAATGAGCAACTTCTGCCTATCGGTTAAGTTGCCACTGACACCAATGATCTTCTCAGCCATCTGTAAGGAAGGCATTGTTCCCACTGTTTACGCCAGTGTTTCTCAACTCCAGTCCTCAAGGCGCCCCAACAGGTCATGTTTTCAGGATTTCCCTCAGATGAAACCACTGTGGTAATTACTAAGGCAGTGAAACTGATCAAATCACCTGTGCAAAATAATGGAAACACTGAAAACATGACCTGTTGGGGCGCCTTGAGGACTGGAGTTGAGAAACACTGGTTTACGCACATAAGGAAAATTCTTCCCACTGACTACCAAGGTTATTCCTTCTCCCGGTGGCCACTTATCTAAAAGGGCCCTTTTGAACTGACCACCAATCTAAAAGACATGTTACTCACCGCCAATGTAAATGGGCACTTCGTGGACCACATATGTAAGGGGGCACTTTCTACTGACTACCAATGTAAGGGGGGCACTTTCCAATGACTACTAATATAAGAGGTCACTTTTCCAATAATCACCAATGTAAGGAGGCGCATTTTCACTGAACATCATGTAAGGGAGCACTTTCCACTGACCACCAATATAAGGGGACACTTTTCCACTGACCACAAATGTGAGGAAGCACTACAACTTTCACGTAAGTTTCACGTAAGAAAAATCTTACCGCTGACTGCCAATGAGTCCTTCTCCAAGTGACCACTTATCTAAGGGAACCTATTTCGACTGACCACCAATCTACATGACATGTCACTCACCACCAATGTAAAACGGGCACTTCACAGACCACCAATATAAGGAGGCACTTTCCACTGACCAGCAATATAAGGGAACACTTTTCCAATGACCACCAATATAAGGTGGCACTTTTCCTCTGAATTTGAGGAAGCACTACATGTTTTACTGTGTTTCTTTTCTGGCCATAAAAAGTTTTATTTCATTATTTTTACTGAAATTATTTTTGTTGTGTAGTGCTGCCTTGGGTGTCAAATGCTCTAAGTATGCCATAATGTTCACACCAATGTCTCTTTGGCTCTGATGAAGAGTTAGCCACCTTACAATACCGTCTGGTCCTCTGGCATCTTTGGTTCCCACTACTGACCTAAGAGGAACCGTTTGTTATTGTTGTTGCCTTGAATGCCCGTATACCACGTTTGTATGTGAGTATAACCATTGCTGTTTTTACCTTTTTTTATAAAATTATTTTTGGTAATGCTCAAGGTCGGTGCGCCCTCCTTTTTTCTTTATATGATACAATAATTAATAGCAGGGATTCCCTGAGACCTGAAAATTATTTAGAGGGTTTCTTCCTGTTAAAAAGGTCAAGGAAGACTGATATAGACAGTCATAGTAAAAATTCACCATTTCAGGCTGATTTGGTAGCATACCTTGGAGATCCTTAGCTACATTCCTATCAGCTGTGCAGTTAGATGCTGGCATCAGCAGAATTTTTAGTCAAAGTGAATGAAGACTCGATTGATGTTGCCTTCAATGCAGATAGAGCTGCAGACAGCCATGTGAACTTATGAGGGATTTAGTTCACATGACTTGGAACCCTGGCCCCACCGGAGTTCCATTTTCACACCAGAAAGGGATGTTTTTGCTGAAGTCCCATAATGCTTGCCACCGTCCCTAATTTTATCCTAATCATTTAAAATGGACTTAAAATGTAAACTCTAATGATGAACTTCTTCTGTGTGCTTCCTTTAATCTGATAAATATATGTTCAGTTTTTTTTTTTGCTATATTTGTTTAATAAGTGCAAAAAACACTTGTTGATGTTGGCAGAAATCTAGTGAGCTGATGTCTTCCTGTGCTCTCTACCTGTGCACACGTAAGGTTTATGGAGATGAGGAGGGATGGCGAGATGAGGAGATGGGGAGGGAAATGAGGAGGGGGAGGAGATAAGGAGAGGTCTGTGTTGCTTGCATTACATCATAAATAAAGTAGGCAGGGCTGACACCACTTGTTTAGGAATTCAGAGCTGTGTTTTCATGTCAAAAAAAGGAAGGTAGAAGGACACAATATGTTTGGCACATCAGCAGTTATTTTTCTGTACCTGCACCATATTTAAAGAAATAAAATACAGAGAAATGGGAAAGTAATACAAAGATGTCCAAAAGTTTTTGGTTTGACGTGTGATTTAAACTTTGACTTTTAAATGCTAAATGTATGTGTAACTAAAAGCTCTAATCCTTAGTTGAACTCAGACATATGTCTTTTTTCAGCCTATTTAACTATGTAGCTCATCATTCCAGCCATCTTATTCAAATTTGTAAATTTATTACACCTTATGCCGCGTACACACGAGCGGACTTTACGGCAGACTTTGCCCGGCGGACTGGATTTCGTCAGACAATTCGATCGTGTGTGGGCTCCAGCGGACTTTGTTTTCTCAAAAGTTGGACGGACTAATGCCGCGTACACACGGTCGGACTTTTCGTCTACAAAAGTCAGACAGCCTGTCCGACAGACTTCCGGCAGACTTTCGGCGGACTTGCGGCGGACTTGCGGCATACTTTCTAACGAACGGACTTGCCTACACACGACCACACAAAAGTCCGACGGATTCGTACGTGATGACGTACACCGGACTAAAATAAGGAAGTTCATAGCCAGTAGCCAATAGGTGCCCTAGCGTGGCTTTTTGTCCGTCGGACTAGCACACAGACGAGCGGATTTCGGGGTCCGTCGTAGTTACGAAGTAAAGATTTGAAGCATGTTTCAAATCTAAAGTACGTCGGATTTGAGGCTAAAAAAGTACGTTGAAAGTCCGGAGAAGCCCACACACGATCGGATTACCAGCCAGCTTTAGTCCGTCAGCGTCCGTTGGACTTTTGTAGACGAAAAGTACGACCGTGTGTACGCGGCATAAGATTTGAAACATGTTTTAAATCAATCCGTCGAAATCGAGTCCGGTCGAAAAGTCCGCTCGTCTGTATGCTAGTTCGACGGACAAAAAGCCACGTTAGGGCAGCTATTGGCTACTGGCTATGAACTTCCTTGTTTTAGTCCGGTCGTACGTCATCACGTACGAATTCGACGGACTTTGGTGGAGTGTGTGTAGGCAAGTCTGTTCATTCAGAAAGTCCGTCGTAAAGTCCGTCGAAAAGTCCGCCGGGCAAAGTCTGCCGTAAAGTCCGCTCGTGTGTACGCGGCATAAGATACAAACAAAAGTATTTGTGGGCAGCTTTTCCAACTTGCCACACTACATACCGCAAAAAGCCTATAATCTCATGTCAAATGTGTTGTGCCCGGCCATACCGATGTAGACAGGTGCAGTAGTTCTCCCAATCTGTAGGTGGCACTGTGCAATTGGTACAGGTGGAGAGGAGTGTATGAAGGGAATTGTCTGATCGGAAATCTCAGGTGGCCATCTTGACAAGGGACCTTATAATTAGGATCTCCTGCGTCATTTAGGCGCACCTGGAGTGAGTGGCAGATCAGTGACAGGTAACCACTGGTTAGGGAAAGTTCCTGGCAAGTAGGGTCAGAAGTGTCCATGTAGGCAGGTGCAGTCTATATTCTCCACTGTAGGTGGCACTTTTCCACTGTGGCATTGAAGTTGGAGAGGAAGTCAAGAGGAACATGGTTATTCTATGGTTTCCTGGGTCAATGGGGAAGCTATCCGATTGGATGCTGCCATCCCATGTGACTCTGGCAGCCATATTGGGTCAGGCAGAGCCTATTTAAGGCCCTGGTTCCCAGGCTTGGTGCACATTTTGTTTGTGGGTAGTGTAGGGACAGGTCACTCGTCTGGTAGGGACAGTGATTAGCAGTAGGAAGAGGTTCCAGAGGAGTAGGGAAAGGATAGGGATATGACATCCTTCCTGGACACCTCCCCCTTTGGGTACAGGCTGCAGACCTGTTCTGCTACACATTGCTGTTACATTCTGAGTTACATTCGGACGCCTTGTTGTGAATTATTGAACTTTGACATTTTTCTCTGCAACCAGAATAGGAACAAGAGGTTCGTCCTGGCAGAAATACAGTACAGTAACCATCACCCCTCCACTAGAAACTGTCTTCCAGTTATACAGCCCAGGCCTGCAACACTATGCAAACACAGATTCTTGTATTGCTTTATATCAGTGCCTTTCAGATTGTCATCATTTTATATTGCTAACCTGTATATCATAGTACAAAGAAATTCAGAGAAAAAAAGAAATGTGAAATATCTCCCTGATTGGTTATCCTGGGCCTATGGACCAGCTATACAGATGGCTTGATACCAAAAGTGCTCATAGCAACATAGCAAAACTGCCTGGTAAAACCATTATTTTTTTTTAAAGCTGGGCATGGTACAAATGCAAGAAATAGACTATGGGTTTTAGAGATAAAAAGTAATAGGAATTGAAGGATTTTACTTACAACTACAGTTACCCTTTAAGTCTTCTTAAGCCTGATAAGACATAACAATAGACTACACAGCAAACGCGATATGAATGTGAAATATCTATTTTTGTGCAGCTATGAAATCTTTTTTAAGTATAAATAATGTGAGTGAATGTCTCTAAGAGTTTCTATATAAAGTAACTTTTGACTTTTAACTTAGCTAGAGCCATCCAACAAAGACTAATGGGTCCAGATTTTGCTTTTTTGCCCCGAAGCTTACAATTGTCTACCTCTCGTACCTGTGGTTAACGTGTGACCTCCAGTTGTAGAACACAGTGCAGTGTCATTAAATGTTTACACATGTTGAGACATGGTGTAACAAATGATCATCTGTTTGTTACCTCAACTGTTGCTGTCCTGGTGGATCCGCTAATTAAGAAATGACAGAATTGGGGCACCTGAACTCTGCAGGGAGGCGTCGATGAGACAGATTTCAGCAAGAGGAAAACTCAAACTGTTTTTGTAATTGGGGCATCGAGGCTGCTCCGGTTTTGCAGAATATGGAGGTGCCTGAGAAATCTGACAAGTTGAATCCACTATTTCCTTACTGGCACTGGTTTTGATTAAAAAAGAAAAGAACAAGTACCCAACAAGAAGGCCTGCTTTTGCATTTCTAGAAATAGACGAAGATCTGTTTATATCGAACATATGGTAGAAGCAGAGATGGTGTTATGTTGTCTTGTTTTGATGTAGAAAGAATAATGAAAAAAAAAGAAAACTTATAAAGAGAAACTCCAGGCAAAAGAGAGAAAAATCAATCAATTTGTTGCTTATGCTATCGAAGAAACATTGCAACGGTAATCAGTATGCCTTTGAAGGTGAATTATTGTTGTCTACCAAAATCTTTAAGTGACACTAAACTCTGTTTTTTTTTTTTTTTTAAATCCATTCAAGTATGTATTCTTGTGAATCCAAAAGGTTGCACTAATAACAAATAACATAAAATCAAGCATGCAAATCTTAGTATACAAATAATAGGAATAATATTTGGTGGTATTTTAACGGTGCCATAAACGTAGTCAGTAAACCTTTCATAACATAAAAATTCATTATTTATTCATACATGATTAAAATTGAACAAGTTAAAATCCAATACACATTTGTTGCATGATCATTGGTATATTCAGATGGACAGTAATATTGTGGTACATATTCCCAACATGTTTCGAGGCCTAGGGCTTCTTCAGGGGATTTAAGACCACTATTGACACGAAAGCAAATGTGATTGTTACTTGTCAGCAACAGGGCCGTCTACACAGTACAGAGATAAGGATATGTGTGGTCAAAGGAGATATACCAACAAAATGTATGTTTCTAAGAGTTTACCAGAGGGTGCCTAATTTCAGGACCAAGACTCATATTCAGGATATAGGAGCTGAGGTTCTATTGGAATGATGTATGGGTTGCCCCCGTGGCTCCAGCTGGCGACCCATACATCATTCCAATAGAACCTTGTGGAGCCACAAGGGCAACCTATACATCATTCAAATAGAACCTCAGCTCATATATACTGAATATGGGTCCTGGTCCTGAAATTAGGCACCCTCTGGTAAACTCTTAGAAACATACATCTTCTTCTCCTGTTGCTGACAATTAGCAGCCACACTTGCTTTTGTATCAATAGTGGTATTCAAATCCCCTGAAGAAGCCCTAGGCGGCGAAACGTGTTGGAAATGTGTACCACGATATTACTGTCTATGTAAATATACCAATGATCATGCAACAAATGTGTATTTAATTTTAACTTGTTCAATTTTAATTATGTATGAATAAATAATAAAGTTTTATATTATGAATGGTTTACTGACTATGTTTATGGCACCGTTAAAATCCCACCAAATGCTCTGTGAATATTATTCCAGGGATGTGGTGCCTAGCCGTGTCACCCAATTACACTACAAAGATAATAGGAATAATAGTCCCAAATATGGGAAATGTAGTCCCAAAGCATAAATAGTACTGTGAAAAGTCTTGATAACTTGATGCTCCAAACACCTGAGTATCCCACCACCTTGGATATAAAGGACTCTTACCGGAGCAAGTAGGTATTCGTAACTGAAAAAAAAAGTTCCTACTTTTGATCTCAGACTTTTTTTTTTTTGTGGCTACGTTCACTCTCCATGGTCCCATTGTATGTAGGAACATAGCCACCCTCTTTTGCAGGCTCCAGAGATGGACTATGCACTATGGGATTTGTAGTGTGCATAGAGCAGTTCACATGACCGCAACAAAACTGCACTGCTTATTCCAAAAAAATGGAAGTGAGAGGAAAATGAGAGGTTTGGAAGCTCATAGAGGACATTAAAAGGTGGAAGAAAAACACAGTATTCATCAATTTAATGGAAAATTGATTATGGGGGTCATTAAATAGTGGATGTGTATGCATTATTTTTGAACAATAAGGGTGGCCCATGTCTCCTATCAGACTCCAGCAGAACCTTTGGCATTTTGACACTTCGAGGAGTGTTGGATGCTTTTGTCCCCCACCGTGCCATGTGGTTCTTGCCTTGGTCCCTACAGAACACATCAGTTTTGTAGAGGTTGGAGGATGGAACTATAACATGCGTTGCGGATTACAAGCATATTACACACCCAGAACTGCTAATTGCTGAAGAGTCTAACAGAGGCTGTAGAACATTATTGGATTAAAGATAGGAAACATTGGTCTCTATAAAGGTAAGTATAATTCCACCTATACCCAGTAAACTGTGTGAATATTCACTTCAACTACTATGTGCAAGTGAAATGATAAACAGGAATTGGTCTGATGATCACATGATTGGATAATTAAAGTGTATTTTGGCTCATTGTATTGAATGAAGAGTGTGTTTGGTTTCTGGACCATGGACAGCAGTGGGGGCCCATCATTAAGGGACGCATGGATTTCAACAAGTTTTTTTTTTTTTTTATAAAGCACATGATAAGAGCCAGAGGCTCTAATTGACTTTTAAAAAGTTGAGCCCACCCAGTTGTGTGACATTAACAAATTAATATTCGCTAATGTCTTCCTGGTTCTCCTCCTGGCCAATCAGGAAGCAGGTCCTGAAACCTGATTGGATGGTATTCCTTATACCACCATTGGCCGGGAATCTGAAGACCCCATTGGCTGGGAGGAGAAGCAGCGACCGCAGGGACACAAAGGAGACGAAGGGGGGAAAGCCGCAGCCATGAACCGGATAGTGTAAGTGCCGATCAGTCGGTGAGTGAGTAAGCTGGCGACGGAGGGGGGGGTCTTGGTGGTGTGGCGGGTGGAGCAACCGGGGGGTAGATGTCTCAGGTTTGTTTGACGCCCCCCCCCTGACCGATGGAGCACCAGCCGCCACAGATGGACAGTATGTTTTGAAGGTCACAACAGAACAGTGTGATTTAGGATATAGAAACAGTAAATTAGAAAGATGGACACTGAATCCAAAATCATATAGTGGAGTGTACTGATCCTGGCTAGGCTACTGTCTAACATGATAGTATAAATTGCTAACGCTAAAATCCCATAAACTCCCTGAAGAGGTCGAAACAACGAAACACATTGGGGCAGAATTACGTAAAGGTCATCAGCAGGCTAAGCAGTGGAGCCAGAACCAAAAAACAACAAGCGCTATATCAGGGTGCTGGGGGACAGCACGAGGCAATGTGAGTTTATGTGATTTTATTTAAATAAAATTGCTTAATGCTATAGAACCCTTTAATTGTTGTTTTTAGTGGCCTGCACGAATTAGTGACATAAAGAGCTGGAGGAGAGAAGTTTTTAAGGTGACTGGACCAGAGAAATTTAAGGAGTGGTGGATAACCCCATAGACTTGGAGTGGAGGAGTGGAGGAAACCCCAATTGATTTATGAGAGCAAGTTGACCCAGGATTGAGTGGGTCTTTTAGTCTGAAGAGGTTATTCACGTGGTGACAGAGACAAAAGGAGTGGCGAAATTAAGACTGCACCATATTTTTAATGTGAATTACAGCACTGGATCTGGATACTTGTTATGTAAGAAGCACAAAGCACTTTGTTGAAATATTTATAGCACGCATGTTGTTTGGAATTCCACTGTATGAACTAGATAGATTCATTTGTTATTTTGTGTACAGAGACTTTAACATAAGTCATTTGTGTACATATTAATTGATTATTGGGCACTGCCACTGAGCATTTGATGCATAACCAGGTGGGCTCAAACACGGTCTACTTGCTTGATCCTATCTAACATGAGGCCTCAAAGATATCTTAGGTGAACAATGGAAGGTGTAGGGAAATTACCATGATAAATGTGTAAGAGTCTAAGTGTATTTTTTGATTACAGAAGTCCAGTTTAGGCTTCTGTGACGAATCAAAAACATTTGGACTCTTACACATTTAGCGTTGTGCTTTTTATCGCCAATGGTTGGTGGTCTAATACTTGTGTTCAGTTTCAGGACCCTGGTCAGCATACTTTAAAAATCAGAACCAGGGATATAACCATGG
The DNA here is from genome assembly GCA_037952835.1 of Lithobates septentrionalis. Taxonomy (NCBI): domain Eukaryota; kingdom Metazoa; phylum Chordata; class Amphibia; order Anura; family Ranidae; genus Lithobates; species Lithobates septentrionalis. The sequence continues at coordinate 107,597 of JBBDGP010002240.1, read as the reverse complement.
GCAGGATGTTTTCAGATTCAGAACCACGGACAGAGGGTATGAGTTTCAGGTCAATGAACAATGGCTTCAGGACCGTGGACAGAGTATTCAGTTCCAGCACCATAGGCAACATGTTTAGAACTTACAACCATGAACAGAGAATACTGGGTTTCAGAATGGTTTGAGAAAGTAAGATATGGAACGTATAGCCTGATTTTGTAAATAGCCATACATCCCTTCAGATGCAAAGGACCAGAAGATGCCAGTTCTTTATTGTGTGGTCCCAAGGACCACACAGGAGACCTGAAGAGCTCTCCACAAAGGGGGCACAACAATAAAAACTGGGCAGAGGTTGAAACTCTTCCAGACTCTATCCCAAACTAATTGTTTGTCAAAGTACCATTTTAAAGCTCAGTTCCAGTTTGGGCAAAATCCTAAAAACCTAAAATATGGATCCCTCAGTAGCCTCAGTAGCTTTCAAAAATAAAAAAGCAGCTTCAGCTGATATATCACCCTATTTCTGATGCTATCTCCCCACATGCTTACTGATCCAGCCATGCAATGCCATTCTTCTTTTGCTTTTGAATGATGCTCTTACTTACCTTCAGTAGGATGTGTCCCTTGTGTTGCTGTGGCCTCCTTTAGATGAAATCCCCCTTCTCCATGCTCCCACCCCCCCCCAGCAAGGATCTATGAATGGAGGGGACAGATCTATCAATTATACACCTGTCCTCCATCCATAGATTCTCATTCATTCATGGAACAGCCCACTACTTTTAATAACCTCCCACGACACTGGACGATTATGGAGGAGTCAGAGGAGGAAGATTGTATCTAAAGGAGTCCACTGCAACACAGGGGACACATCCTACTGAAGGCAAGTAACATCCCTTGTGCTGTATTTTATTTTTTTAATTTTTTTCTGAACTAAACTTAGGCTTGTGTTCATAGGTCATGTTTTCATGCATAGGTCATGGAAACAAAGCTAAGCGACTAAGCTATGCAAGAAAACATAGGAACTGGGGTGCAGAAAAATGGCAGCAGGTGCTCTGGACTTATGAGTCAAAAATAACGTACTACTCATTAGACATGGGGGTCCTTGGTGTGAGTGGATGGCTTACATACCTTTAGTAAAAATAGAAACTAAAGCCTCTTGATTTTAGTGTTTTTTGGTTCTAGGGGCAGTTATCCTCCAAGGGGTGCCATTTTTTAGAAAGGTGCCATCTCACCTGTCGATGTTTTAGAAGAAAAACAGAACAATTGAAATTTATCAGACTGTGCTATTTTTAATTCAGAAGAAATTTTTTTCCACACTACAGTGCATCTGGAAATCCCGCTTAAACAAACATTATTTTGTGCAGACTTCAGATGAAAGGGACTTAAATCTGCTACTCGATTTAAGATCAGAACAGATCTACAGAACCTCACAAAAGCCATTTAAAGAGTCTTTAGACTCCCAGAGGTTGCAAATTACATGTTTAAAGCGCAGACAAAGAGAATGACAATGCCCTTACATTTGCTTCATTTAGCGATAAGAGAAATCCAAATTACAAGTCAATCTAAGCCTGAATTAACGACTTTGCTGGTAATGAATGAGATGTTCCCAAGCACTCTGAGCACGTCTTCGTACAGCCGATAATGTGGTCAGCAAATTATTTATGAATTTCAATGAGGATTTTTTTGTGATTGGCTCCCTCTGTTCTCATCAAGGTGAAAGATGTGAGAAGCGGTGCAGGGTGAAAATCTTATTTCTGCCGTCTATTTGTCATTTGCAAGAGGACAATAGAGAGCCAACCTGGCTCCCTGCCGCTAGGCAACTCTCAGAAGCATTGAGGAATTTGCCATTGCATGGATTCATAAAATGCTATTAAATATATTTGCATTTCTAAATACTGGCCATGTTTTTTTTTTTCACACAGAGTTTCAAGTTTAATGGAGGAGTCATTTGACGTTGGAATACTCTAAGCAGAGATTCATATACCGGGCATCTGTGTTTAAAGTGTTAAAGCCTAATTCCAGCCCAATATTTTTTTTTAAATAATACTTTTGGATAGTTTGGAGAAGAGTTAACATTTTTGTCTGCTTTTTATTTTGATCTGTGACCCTATTGTGGAAGTTTTCCTCAACTTCCCGTCCTTATGCCAGCAAGACAAGAATTCATATAATTGGTCAAAATAAAAATGAAAGCATCTTAAGTTTCATTTTGGTTCATGATAGTACTCTTCAGACAGGTCCCAGCTTACCTGCTCAACACTTATGTAGATTGCATGAAGAAGCTGTGCAAACAAAATTAGGCAACTTCCCAGATAGCAAGCAATTGTGCTGCAAGTTTAAAAAAAGACTTACTAAGCTATTGCTAGACTTGCCAGGCTTCACAAGTTCATTGCATAATTGCAGCAAGACCACATTGCATGACTCCAGATCAACTTTCTTTGCAAACATTCTGCAAGTCCGCTGCAAGTTCTGGTTCAGTTATGTTGTGCAATAGTCATCCCACCACAGGGGTCACTGTGGCTGGATTTCCATGCTGTAGACTTGCAGAGCTCTTGCTGTAGACTCACCACTGCAATTTTGCTCTTTCTAGGGACTTGCTACACAAATTTGCTACAAATTGGAAAAATGTCAACTAGAACTTGTGCTTCAAGTGCTCTGCAAGTGTACAACTTACCAGTGAAAATGTGCAGCAAGTTACAATTCAACATTGCCACAAATTTGTGGCAAGTTATCCTTGCTATCTGGGTTTTGCCATCTTTGACTTAAAAGGTTAGTTCACCTTTACCAAAAAAAAAACTGCCTATGCAGATAGAGGGCTTCTGTAAATAGAAACAAACTGTGTAGCCTTGACCAAAGTTGAAGAATAGTCCCCTTGCTAAAGGTGTAGATTGTTTATGTACCTCCTGAAGCCTGATTGGAATACTCCCAGGACATTGCTAGGATGTTGCTAATTGAGGCATAGTTATTACAGCTCACCTCCATCGTCACTTCCCATACAAATGCTGTTGTGAACATTTGCACAAGCCATCCTCTAATACAGTGGGAACATAGATACTATTGTTGTATGTTGGGAAAATGTCAGTTGGCAGTTAGATGCTCCCATTGTTACAGGAATTCTGTAACCAAGGACAACAATTCTGCAACCAAGGCCAACAATATCTTGACCTTTCGACATATATGGAATGTATGATAGTGCTATCCAGAGGTTGAGTTGGAAGGTGTTCACCTATACAAACTAAAGCAGAAAAAGACTTGTGGGATTGTCTGCCTAAACTTTCCAAATAAAAGGACAGCAGCATAAGCTGACAGGGGGCTCCATAATGAAATAACAACAAGCAAGATCTATGCTGGAGGAAACTTCACAGAACCAAGAAAAAAAAGCCTCACCCGAGGATGACGATAGCACCCGATTTCTTGCAATAATTGTAGAGTAAGCCTGGAGCATTTTGTTTAATAAAAGCACATTAATACACTTCAGAGGTTTTATTGCTTCCTTCAGTTTACCGCAAAAGAATCTTAAGAGATGCAAAGCAAAACACTATGTAAATTACCTACACCTATAGCAAGGGCATTATTCAACTTTAGTCAGAGCTGCACAATTTTTTTTTTATCTACAAACACCCCTTACATGCATAGGCGGTTTTTTTTGTACAGATGAACTAACTCTTTAAGGGTTTTTTGTGGATCCATCCCATATATGCCACTGCCAAAGATAAAGTAAAATAGAGCCATACTACTGCTGAATTATTGTCAAACATCTATTACATCTATATGCAGGGCCTGCATCCGAAAGGAGATGTACTCAACATTTGAATAAACTACAGATTTACTGGATTTGGATTTGGAGCAGTTTTCTTTTCCATCCCCTTTGGACAGCTGTGAGTAAATCCAGAAGCAAACCTAAGGTGGTGGCGCTTGTCATTCAAAGCAGTTCAAAATCTCACACATGACAGGTGCCTCCAGTGGAGGGATATGGGAATCAAATGATGGGAGTGTGGGGTTGGATCTCTGAATAATTAAAAAATAAAACTTGAAACAGGATTCTCTGCATTATTGAGCCTAAAATCAACGTGGAGATATCGATTTGATGTGTCGAATGACGAAACATTGTTAGTATTAACGTGACATTGTTAGTAATTGCACCTCCGTTTTATGTTTAATTGCACAACAACAGGGAAAAAACTCACAAGTTGAAGCTAGTAGCAATGAGCTTGGATTTGGTCCAAACCCAAGTTTGAACCCAAAAGTTTGCTGTCATGGCTGGGCCAACGAGATGCAGGAGGGAGATTTCCTGCCTCCCAACTTATGTACACAAAGGGGCAGGGATGCTCATGACATCATTGACCTAATATGTGGGTGAATATGAAGGGGCGCCCGGTGTCAAGAAAAGTCTCACTTGATGAATTGTTAAAACCTAATATAGAAGATGTTTATGTACAAGTAGGGCCAACACGTTTTGGGGGGACAGCTTCCCCCTTCTTCAGGGTTGTTTCAAAGCACTTTTGGAGGGTGGTGGGCTCTGAAGGGGTTAATCAAACACGACAGGAGATTGGTGGTGCGCCGGCAAACTGTGAAGGTAAGGCATACGCCTCAGCTCCACAGTTTGTCAGCACGCCACCGATCTGAGAGCCCACCACTCTCCAAAAGTACTCTGATACAGCCCTGAAGAAGGAGGTTGTTCCCCCGAAGCACATTGGCACTACTTGTAGTTACGCATTTTCAATAAAAGGTTTTAACAATTCATCCAGTGAAACTTTTTTTACACCAGGTGCTCCTTCATATTTACCCAAGTGTCTTCTGCTGAAACAACCTTATTGTCGTGTCAGAAAGGCAGCAGCCCCAGACCCCAAGGGAGTCTATCACCCTCATCCACCATTGAGCAACAGCGCAGAGGAAGTGATTCCTTCCATACTCTCCATGGAGACACCTACCAGTAACCTGCCAGCAGGTAAACCAGTCCAGTGCGGTCTCCCACTAACTTCAGATATTGACCTAATATGACCATGTAGCAATGATGTCAAGAGCACACCTGCCCATTTGTATACATGCAGGTGCGGGGTGAGGAATCTACCACCTGCAACTCATTGGCCCATCAGTGACAGCTAACTTCAGGCTTCAGACCAAACCCAAGCTTATCCCTAGTAGCTAGCTTATGTATTAAATATCATAAAATTCTTAGGATCCTCTTTCAGCTTTTCTGATCCTAGCTATCCATATGTATAGTAAACCCATGCTATTGACATCTTTTAACCACTTGCCAATCGTGCTATAGCCGAATGATGGCTAGAGCGTGGTCATCCAGTTCTGGGAGGGTGTCTATTAATCTCCTCCCAGAACCACGCCCCCCACACGCTCACTGAGGTGCGCCCTTGGCACGTTCTGTGATCGGGCTAAAGGGCCAATCACAGCGTTCCCTTTACCATGTGATCAGCTGTGTCCAATCACAGCTGATCACAATGTAAACACATTTGCCAGTTATCGGCATTCCTTTCCTCACACGCTATCATAGCATGAGGAGAGGAGAGCTGGTAACCGGCAAGTGTGACTGGGGACATCTACGCTGATAATCAGGGCACTGATTGTCAGTGTCCTGCTGATCAGTGTAGCCCCAACAGTGCCAATCCGTGCTGCCAATCAGTGCCCATCAGTGACTCCTCATCATTGCAGCCTATCAGTGCCCATAAGTGCTGCCTTTCAGTGCCGCCCATCAGTGTCCATCAGTGCAGCCTATCAGTGCCCATCAGTGGAGCCTCATCAGCGCACAGTGAATGAGAAAAATTACCTGTTTGCAAAATTTTATAACAGAAAGAAAAAAGTGTTTTTAAAGATTTTTGGTCTTTTTTCATCTGTTTATCAAAAAACAAAAAACCCAATGGCGAATAAATACCACCAAAAGAAAGCTCTATCTGTCTAAAAAAAATGCAAAAAATGTCATATCAGTACAGTGTTGCATGACCGCGCAATTGTTATTCAAAGTGCGACAATGCTGAAAGCTTAAAATTGGCCTGGGCAGGAAAGGGGTGAAAGTGCCCAGTAGGCAAGTGGTTATAGTAATTGGTACTTAGTAAAACCAGTGATGATGATGATAATTTTGACAGTCTGGCACTTAGGTATGGGGACATTTTGGGCTATTTATTGGGGCTAATGATGTTGTAATCACAGAAAGGTTAAGAACCCCTTCTCTTGTGAGTTGCTACATGGAATACTGGCTTAGTAAACAAAATGTCTGACTCCACAATGTAAAATTTAGAATTGGTACCTAGTTGGTGTTTTACCAGCTCAACTAACAAGAATGGGACATGCCAAAGATGTTGCTAATGGGAAAGAAATCAAAGACCTGGCAATTTTCCCTGAAAAAGAGGAAACTTTGTGTATATTATATATTGATTGTGGCAGGGGTGGGATAATTATTTTTAACATCTTGCTTGAGGAAAGCATCTAACAGTCGTGTATCAGTATATCAGTATATCGTTCCAAAGAAAATATACAACATCGTTTGATTCGGATTCAAAGGTCAGTCTTTCTACCGGTGTACCTCGCCTATCTATGTGTCATCTTTTCAGGTGTTCGCCATTTTGCTGCCTGTAGGTGGAGCAGAAGAAATGCGTGAAGCCTTTAAACAAAGATATAAGATCAGTTTAACAATTCTCACTTTGGCTCATGGTGAAAGACAAGAGGAAAGATGAAAGGTCGGGCTTCTTCCTCCAGAGCTGGTGAGATCAGACTGCATTGTAAATGTCATTGTATAAGCATCAGAACTACCAGGCTGGCTGGATTTTAAGGACGTTCAGGGAGATCAGTGGAACATGTCCTTCTCTCCTAGCAGGGGGTAACGAATAATGTATTCATGCAAACCCTGAAAAGGCAGATCTGTGACTATATGATGGCAGGGCAAGGCAGATGAAGGAGAAAGGATCGGGCAGCCACAGTGACGGCTCTTATAATATGCAGCTGATACAGATAATACATTTTTATTTATTCACATAGTGCTGACAAATACATCAGCACTCTATAGCGTACACAGAAGCTTACAGTCTAATTTTCCTACCACACCCATGCACATGCTTTTGTTGGGTGGGTTGATTAGACACAAGTTATAGTGTATGTATGACCCAACCCTTTTTTCTTTTGTTTTAGCTAAACTAGGGAAGGGCTAAAATTTCCATCAGTTTTTTTTGCCATCTGTGTCCCATTGGGGATAGTTCCCCTCACTTCCTGGCCCGGAGGTGCAACAGGAAATGATAGGCCATCTATAAAAAGTTAGGGGACCTCCCCTCTTATGCCGTGTACACACGGGCAGGCTTTTCGGCATCAAAGGTCCGACGGTCTTTCCGACTGACTTTCTATGGACATTTGACGGACTTCCGACGGACTTGCGAATGAACGAACTTGCCTACACACAATCACACCAAAGTCCGACGGATTCGTACGTGATGACGTACGACCGGACTAAAATAAGGAAGTCGATAGCCAGTAGCCAATAGCTGCCCTAGCGTCGGTTTTCGTCCAGCAGACGAGCAGATTTTTTGACCGGACTCAAGTCCGTCGTAAAGATTTGAAACATGTTCCAAATCTAAAGTCCGTCTGATTTTCGACCGAAAAAGTCCGCTGCAGGTCCGATGAAGCCCACACACGGTCGGATTGTCCGACGGATTCGTCCCGTCGGACCAGTCCGCTCGAAAAGTCCACCCGTGTGTACATGGCATTAGTTGTCAACGGAACAAATGTCCCCTTCAGAAGTCCTCCCCTCACTGTTTGTTGTGGTAACAAGTTTACAATTTTGGATTCCCGTCTTTTTTTGGTCTCCTTAATTAGGGCCACCTGGATGAAAAGGGTGAATGTCCCCAATGAGGATACAGGTGGAGATACAAACTTATATACAGTCCAATGAGAGTACCAAATGTCCAAGACTCCAAAGTTTTTAATGATAAAATTGGTTCAGGGCAGAAAAAAGGCCAATGCATTTTGGGTCGGGCAAACAGACCCATCCCCTTCATTAGGGCTGCAAAACAAATAAAATATAAAAGTCAAAAATATATAAAATAAAAAGAAAAATATATAAATATAAATAATTAAATAAAAAAAATAGAAAAAAAATTCAAGGAGTACACTATATTGTCAAAAGTATTAGGACACCTGCCTTTACACACACATGAACTTAAATGGAATCGTAGTCTTAGTCCGTAGGGTTCAATATTGAGTTGGCCCACCCTTTGCAGCTACAACAGCTTCAACTCTTCTGGGAAGGCCGTCCACAAGGTTTAGGAGTGTGTCTATGGGAATGTTTGACCATTCTTCCAGGTGCACATTTGTGAGGCCAGGCACTGATGTTGGACGAGAAACTTTTGCACAATACTCTATATATACAAGAAACTAGCTTAAGAGCTTGAATATTTCTTATATCCAATCCAATATCGCCATTTAGGACTGTACTGTGCAGCTTAGGGCTCTCAATAGAACACTGTGTACATGCATACGGGAGGAGAGGGCTGAGGCTTTAACTCATAATGTTCTGCTGCTCCTTTACTGTCCAATCACAGAGGTCGGGTTTGGTGAGCTTACAGAAAGGGGACAGCTCAAATTGGGTTTGGCCACTATGGTAATGTTCACTGGTAGAGTAGGAAGTGGGGCAGTGATATAATCTGTGCCAAGGCTGGTGCAATGATTTTTGACACCCTAGGCGAAACCTCACCCCCCTTGGCTCCATCCTCTTTGCCCTGCCCATGTATACCCCACCTTTTTAATGAAGCACCTATCAAATGCAGCCCGCCAGCGCCCATCAAATGAAGCTTCACCAGCGCCCATCAATGCAGCCTCACCTGCGCCCATCAAATGCAGCCTCACCAGAGCCCATCAAATGCAACCTCACCAGCGCCCATCAAATGCAGCCTCACCAGCGCCCATCAAATGCAGCCTACCAGCGCCCATCAAATGCAGCCTACCAGCGCCCATCAATGCAGCCTACCAGCGCCCATCAATGAATGTTTGCTTGCTTCCATTCATTCGGGAGTGGGGACACAGACACAGTAGTCCGCTGTGCCTCTGACACTATGTGCGAACTGAGTGGTGGCTGCCTGCTGATGCTGAGACTTAGTTGCTTGCTGCAGAGAGAAGAGAGTAGGAATACCAGTGGCCGGGTGCACTAAGCAGCAGTACGCCCTAGGTGGCTGCCTAGTTTGCCTAGTGGTAGCCCTGCTCTGTGCAGGCTCCATGTGTTCTCTGTGCTATCCGGCCATGTAGCACAGCATAGGGTTTGGAGTATGTTCATAACTTTCCAGATCTTTTGGCAGTTGCAAAAGTTCCTGTGCATATGTTTTCAGTTCTTTCCCTGGAGTTGTCCTTAAAGTAATATACAAGTAGGCATGTAGCATGAGACTCTGCCTGTAAGCAATGGGGATTTGTACAGATACAGCCTGTATTGTTCAGAACACCGAAAGACAAAGACGTTGGGCTTTGATACCCTTGCAATATGTTTTTTTTTTTCCCTTGCACACAATGTTTTCTGCCGTCTGATGCCATCTCTGGCGTCCCATGGTGTCACGTGGCATTCAGATTCAGCATTAACACTAATACGTAGATTAAAATGACAATCCCTGACAGATCCTCTGGAGCTGTGTGGCTGTAAGCAGCGACAGATGTGTGGAGCTGGAAGTTCACTGGAGCACTGAGGATTTCAGAGAGGCACCAGTATAAATCTATATCTGCACAGATAAAAGAGACGTCTATTTTTATGTCATGTGCAGCGAGAACGCCGGGAGCCACGGGCGGAATGATAAAAAAACAAAAATACTAGACAACCCAAACTACAAGAGATATTGATGGAGAGAAAGTTGTAAACACTGGCACTGTTTTTTTTTCCCATAAAGGTTCTTGCAGAACAATGGTGTCCAGGAAATTGGTCAGAAATTGCAAGAGGAGAATAAAAAGAAAATTTATGTGTGTGCGGTGGGGTGGGGGTGGGGTGGGTGGGATGGGGGGGGGGAAATCACACTGATATGTTAAAGAAAAATTCCAAGTATGGATATTTTCTGCATTGGTTGGACCAATGTCCCTATGTATATGACATGCTTGGCCAATGTCCCTGGAAGCTGGAAATGAATGAAGTAAACACCGGTACTCCAGTGACCTCCACTTGTTCATGGATCCCATGAGTGGCTGCCCTGCTGCATTGTGAACACAACGGCGGTTAGCTTCTTGGCGATGGCGCCATTCAGAAAATTCTTTGCATTTTCTCAATGAATGCAAAACTTTCACTGATTGGATGAGGTGAAGAGGTTGGGAGATGATGTCACGCTCTCCACCTTATCCAATCATAGAATTCTTTTTGCGTTCATAGCATTCTCTAAATGGCACCCGTGTCGAGCAGCTGACCTCCTGTGTTCACAATACAGCAGGGCAGCATCTTGGGACAGGACCCAGAATCAAGTGGAGATCTCTGGAGGAGTGGTATCTGCTTCAGGGATTTCCAGCTTCTAAAGCAGCCATTCTCAACAAAGGTTCCTCCCAAGGTTGCTAGGGGTTCCTTGGCTGATTGACGTCCCATCTGATGGTGCCTGCGTAGTTCCTGGACAAACTCGGTATGGGACCCAGAAGTGAGTGGAGATCACTGGAGGAGTGGCGTCGGCTTCAGGGATTTCCAGCTTTTAAAGCAGCCATTCTCAACAAGGGTTCCTCCAGAGGTTGCTAGGGGTTCCTTGAGCTGTGGCTGATTGACGTCCCATATGATGGTGCCTACGTAGTTCCAGGACAAACTCTACTTGGCAAAATCAGCAGCATGACCCAATTATCTTTTTAGCTGTCTCTAAAGGTGACATTTGATACACAACTGTAAGAGTTGCATTTTTCCTATTGACTACCAATGGCAGGGGGATTTTCCCCATTGACCCTCCAAAAAATTGGTTTAGAAAGGATTCTTCAAGACCTGAAAATTATTTCACGGGTTCTTCTAGGGTACAGAGGTTGAAAAAGGCTGTTCTTGAGGGATCCCACAGGTATGATATGTATAGATACATTGGTCCAGGGTGGAACAAGGTAACTGTGTATACCTGGAATTCTTCTTTAACTACTAGTGCACCCCCCCAATGAACATATATGTCAACAGGGTGGCCACTCTGCGCCCGATCACGTACATGTACGTGACTTACATCTCCGGGTAGGTGGCGCACGCCTGCCACCTGATTTGTACTCGTCGGTCAGCAAGTCCCGGCCAGTGATTTATAGCTGGCCAATACCTGCTGATTGGTTTCGAGAATCACAGCACAGAGCCCTGTGTTTACTAACAACACAGGGCTCCCTACATGGAGCAATTAGTAAAAGCAGCACATTGTTAGGCACACAGTTCCCCTAGATGTTAACCCCTTCCTGGCCAGTGTCATTAGTACAGTGACAGTGTATAGTATTAGCACTGATCACTGTATTAGTGTCACTGGTGATGTCAGTGTCAGTTAGTATCAGACTGCCCACCTGCATGACCAGTTAAAATAGAACAGTGATGAACAGCAAAAAATGGCCTGGTCATGAAAGCGGTAAAATCTTCTTAAGTGATTAACGGTGTTCTTCAGTGTTTTTTTTTTTTTTTTAAATATATATGTAGCTGCTCACTTTTAACCACTTCAGGAACGCCCCATAGCAGATATACTGCTACAGTATATATACATAATTCTGCACTTCCGCCTAGGGGTGAACACACGCCGCTTCTTCTGTGATTACTCACAGCAAAAGCCGATCTGCAGGTGTCTCTGCATGTCCTCCAGCACCCACCGACCATTGGTCAGAGACACAGAACGAAGCTCTGCCTATGTAAACAAGGCAGAGCTTCGTTCTGACGGGGGGGGGGGGGGGGTGATGAATTTCGTGTCCCTGCAAAGTAGAATCCATTACTTCCTTTAGTAAAAGCACCTAACACAGTACACAGAAAAACACTGGCTAGGCATACATTTAACCCTTTGATTGCCCCTGATGTTTAACCTCTTCCCAGCCAGTGTCATTAGTACAGTAATGCCCTGTACACACGGTCGGATTTTCCAACGGAAAATGTGTGATAGGACCCTGTTGTCGGAAATTCCGACCGTGTGTAGGCTCCATCACACATTTTCCATCGGATTTTCCGACACACAAAGTTGGAGAGCAGGAGATAAAATTTTCCGACAACAATATCCGTTGTCGGAAATTCCGATCGTGTGTGCACAAATCCGACGGACAAAGTGCCACGCATGCTCAGAATAAATAAAGAGATGAAAGCTATTGGCCACTGCCCCGTTTATAGTCCCGCGTTTTACGTCACCGCGTTCAGAATGATCGGATTTTCCGACAACTTTGTGTGACCGTATGCATGCAAGACAAGTTTGAGCCAACATCCGTCGGAAAAAATCCAAGGATTTTGTTGTCGGAATGTCCGAACAAAGTCCGACCGTGTGTACGGGGCATAACAGTGCATATTTTTAGCACTGATCACTGCATTGGTGTCACTCACTGGTTCCCACGAAGTGCCAAAAGTGTCAGTTAGTGTCCGATTGTCCACCGCAATAATGTTATTCGCTATAAGTTGCCACCATTACTAGTATAAAAATAAATAAATAAAATAAGCAAATAAAAATTCCAGTATATATACACCATAGCTTGTAGACGCTATAACTTCTGCGTAAACCAATCACTATAGGCTTATAGGGATTTTTTTATCAAAAATATGTAGCAGAATACATATTTGCCTACATTGAAATTGAATGTGATTTTTTTTCATTTTTTTTATTGGATATGTTTTATAGAAGAAAGTAAAAAAAATATAGTTTTTTCTTTTTTTGTTTATAGCGCAAAAAATAAAAAACACAATGGTGATCAAATACCACCAAAAGAAAGCTTTATTCGTGAAAAAAAAATGATATAAATTTTATTTGTGTACAGCGTTGCATGTCTGCGCAATTGCCACCTAAAATAACGCAGTGTTGTATAGCAAAAAATGGCCTGGTCATGAAAAGGAGTAAATCTTCTGGAGGTCAAAGAGGCACTTAACTGTCCAGGGATCCAGTGCTGTCTTCACCTGGGCCATATCTTCACCAGTTTTTGGGCGCTGTCATGTTAACTGGGAGAAGCCAGCTGTGACTCCTTACGGAATCACAGCCGAATCCCCACTGCGCATGCCTGAGCCGTGCTGCGCCCTATGACTGGTCCCGAAGCCTCCTGGGACCTGTGACGTGTCCCTAGAGGTTGCAGGTGGTGGGGGACAACTTCTGGTGGCATCTCCTAGGTGATTCCAATGGAAGTAGAAGCGGGTCCATTAGAAGTCCAGTAGAAGAAATAGGCACCCCCTCCCCCATTTAAAAAAAACCAAAAAACTCAAACGTGTTGGGGGGGTATCAATGGAACTTTCCTTTTAGGGTGAAGTTCCGCTTTAAGTCTTATCTGAGATTTTAGTAATTGGGTTCACATAGACTTTAATTGTAGCAAGTTAAGTAGACCAGCATTTTGTCATTCTGGTTTCGGCAATCTTGTATGCTCCATCCTTTTTCCATCACACAGACATTTTGATGAGAATAGTTGTGTTGCAAGCCATTCATTGTACATCATTAGAGATGGCTAGCTTCAAAAAGTCAAATCTCTCTACAGCCCTGCTCCTGCTAAATCTATATCAGCTTCCAATTAACAAAAGTTTGATCACTAAAAGAAGAATCCTGATTGGTTGCTTTGGCACATTGCCCTTTATTAAGCAAAGCCCTGCGTTCCTGTAGTTAGATGAGCGGCTTTGGCTTCAGTTCTATCTTTAATGGGTCAAAGGGGTAATTGACACACATAATTTGGTTTCCAGATGAGCAGAGTTAAGCCGCTCGGGTCTACATAGAGGAAGGGGGAGGGGTCCTTACACAAGGCTATAGTAGGATATTGGTGTGTATAGATTACAGTAGTAAACAAATCCTTATTCTATCTACGGCAACATATGGATTAGAGCAGTGGAAAATGATGAGGCTGCTCGATAATACCCTGTTTACAGTGCCTTGAAAAAGTATTCATACCCCTTTGAAATTTTCCACATTTTGTCATGTTACAACCAAAAACGTAAATGTATTTTATTGGGATTTTATGTGATAGACCAACACAAGGTGGCACATAATTGGGAAGAGGAAGGAAAATTATAAATGGTTTTCAATTTTTTTTTTACAAATACCTGTAAATATGTGAAAAGTGTGACTTGCATTTGTATAGCGCCCCCCTGAGTCTATACTTTGTAGAACCGCCTTTCACTGCAATTACAGCTGTAAGTCTTTTTGGGGATGTCTCCACCAGCTTTGCACATCTAGAGAGTGGCATTTTTGCCCATTCTTCTCTGCAAAATTGCTCAAGCTCTGTCAGATTGAATTGAGAGTGTCTGTGAACAGCAATTTTCAAGTCTTGCCACTGATTCTCAATTGGATTTAGGTCTGGACTTTGACTGGGCCATTCAAACACATGAATATTCTTTGATCTTTACCGTTCCATTGTAGCTCTGGCTGTATGTTTATGGCCGTTGTCCAGCTGGAAGGTGAACCTCTGCCCCGGTCTCAAGTCTTTTGCAGACTCCTAACAGGTTTTCTTCGAAGATTGGCCTTTATTTGGCTCCATCCATCTTCCCATCAACTCTGACCAGCTTCCCTGTCCTTGCTGAAGAAAAGCATCCCCACAACATGATGCTGCCACCCCCATGTTTCACGGTGGGGATGGTGTGTTCAGGGGGATGTGCAGTGTTTTGCTTTTAGGCCACAAAGTAAAATTTTGGACTCATCTGACCGGAGCAACTTCTTCCTCACGTTTGCTGTGTCCCCCACATGGCTTCTCGCAAACTGCAAATGGGTCAGAAACCATGAACCAGACCGAGACAGAAGTACAGTAAAATCACACTTGTTTATTAATAAGAATAAAAAGGTAAATAGAGTAAGCGTAGTCAAAGCATAGCCAGAGTCCAGTAACCGGATCGGGTAATCAGCCAGGCCAGAAGTCAGGGATTCAAGTAGAGGAACAGCAAGCAGAATAAGAAGCCAGAAGGGATGTCAGCAAAGCCAGTCTTTAAACAGGAAAGCAGGAGATGGTTTCTTGTGATGGCCTGGCCTGGCCTGGCCGTCTGCAGGGCACGGTAGGGGCCGTGACACTTTCTTATTGCCGCTCTTCCAAAAAGGTCAGATTTGTGGGGAGCTCGACTAATAGTTGTCCTGTGGACAGATTCTCCCACCTGAGCTGTGGATCTCTGCAGCTCCTCCAGAGTTACCATGGGCCTCTTGGCTGCTTCTCTGATTAATGCTCTCCTTGCCCGGCCTGTCAGTTTAGGTGGACGGCCATGTCTTGGTACGTTTGCAGTTGTGCCATACTCTTTCCATTTTAGGATGATGGATTGAACAGTACTCCGTGAGATGTTCAAAGCTTGGGATATTTTTTTTTATAACCGAACCCCGCTTTATACTTCTCCACAACTTTATCCCTGACCTGTCTGGTGTGTTCCTTGGCCTTCATAATTATGTTTGTTCACTAAGGTTCTCTAACAAACCTCTGAGGGCTTAACAGAACAGCTGTATTTATACTGAGATTAAATTACACACAGGTGGACTCTATTTACTAATTAGGTGACTTCTGAAAGCAATTGGTTCCACTAGATATCAGGGGTATCAGAGTAAAGTGGGCTGAATACAAATGCACGCCACACTTTTCAGATATTTATTTGTAAACATTTTGAAAACCATTTATCATTTTCCTTCCACTTCCCAATTATGCGCCACTTTGTGTTGGTCTATCACATAAAATACATTTATGTTTTTGGTTGTAACATGACAAAATGTGGAAAATTTCAAGGGGTAGGAATACTTTTTCAAGGCACTGTACATTCAGGGGTTAAGATAATGTCTTCAGGTTCCTTTAATTGCTTTCTTGCTCAAGTTAGTAGACACCCGGTCAGGTTTTCACTAACCTACACAGTACTTATTATTGAATATGGAGCCTCTGACATAGCTTGCTCTATTCATTACAAAATGTTCTGTTCTGAACATCTTTCACCCTTAAAAAAAATTGCCTAGGCTTAGCCAGTAAGTGCTTATTATAGATTTCTTAAAGCTGAACTCTAGTTGTCATAAAAAAAAAAAAAGTGGAGTGGTTAGCACTTCTGCTTTGCAGCACTATGGTCCTTGGCTTCATTCACCTTGGCACCGCTCAGCTTTGAGTGTTCTCGCGCATTAGGGTAGCCCAAAATGGACTGCCTAGCACACAAGAGAGGTAAAAAAAAAAGACAAAACAAAGGTGCATACATAATTTTTAGAAATATAACACAATCAACAGTAATGTGATACCACACATTGCACTTGTTTATGTAATGTCACTATGATGTATGCAGCATGCAATAAGGACTGATATAAAAATCTTTTGCAATAGCTGTTAAACAAGGTCACAGTGTAAAGAGCGAGACCACCTTTTCCCAATTCCAATCCTGGAACATGGTCCTGCTTTTATACCTATTCAGTGCCACCACTCACCAGATAAAACAACCTCAAACAATATAAGAGGTCAAGAAAAGCAAGTGAGATATGTAAATATGATCCGATTGTGCCAGGGGGCCCTAATGACGTCCCATAGGACGAAACACATTGGAGAGAGCATTACATACTGATGTTGTGTTTTGTCTTTGTCACACTTTCTGGCACAATTGGAATGCATATAGCACTTGTGCCTTTTTTTGTTGTTTGAGGTAATTTTATCTGGTGGTGTGGTGGCATTGAATGAGTGTGAAAGCAGGACCATCTTCCAGGAGTAGGCTAAGCAGGTCCCACTCTTAATGCTGCAGCCCTGTTATACAATACAGGTGCATTTGAAATGTGCGTTGGGGCTCCATTCGGAATGAATGGCACCACAGTGCAGCAACACCTCAAAAACTTGAGGTGAGCAGCCATTTCTCCTGAAAGTGTGGATTAACTCCCTTTTTATTTATTTGAACTGTGAACAACTCTATTCCTAGTATCTATACCCTCAATCTGGAAGGATTAATCATCCAATTACCACACATTTATATATATATATATATATATATATATATATATATATATATATATATATATATATATATATATATATATATATATATATATATATATATATATATTCTATCCAGCCTTTTGAAACTGTGAAATTGCTGAAGATTGTAGAGTTTCTTGCCAACAGCCTTACCTTTGAAGAATTTTCTTTGCACAGTGCACCCATTGGTGGATATTTATTGGATATTATTGGACTGATATTTTTACAATTTTATTGTTAAGGTTTAATCTTGACATTTGAAGTGAATAGAATGAGCGCTTTTATTTTAATGGTTTGAGGTCACTTTTAGTGGTTGCAGCTGTTCTCATATCAATTTTTTAATTTATTTTTAGTGTTGCATTGGGTATTTTTCACATATAGTAGCCCATAAGTATTCACACACTGATCATTATCCTGCCGGAAGGAGCCATGAGAAGATGTGTATACTGTAGTCATAAAGGGATGGACATGGTCAGCAACAATACTCAGGTAGGCTGTGGAGTTTAAATGATGCTCAATTGGTACTAAGGGGCCCAAAGTGTGCCAAGAAAATATCCCCCACATCATTACACCACCAGCTTTAACCATTGATACAGATGGATCCATGCTTTCATGTTGTTTACGCCAAGTTCTGACCCTACTATCTGAATGTTGCAGCTGAAATCGAGACTCATCAGACCAGGCAACGTTTTTCCAATCTTCTATTGTCCAATTTTGGTGATCCTGTGCGAATTGTAGCCTCAGTGTCCTGTTCTTAGCTGACAGGAGTGGCATCCGGTGTGGCCTTCCGCTGCCGTAGCCCATCTGCTTCAAGGTTGGATGTGTTCAGAGCAGTGGCGTAGCGTGGGTTGTCAGCACCCGGGGCAAGGCAAGTAATTTGCGCCCCCCCCCCCTAACTTGCGGACTTTTAGCTATCCCTTCAAATACAATAGTACTGACCTACCTGATTCCTATACTGACCACTACACTGAGAACTACACTGTCCACTACACTACATTCGCCACTACACTGACCACTATACTATACTGTCCACTATACTACACTGACCACTATACTATACTGTCCACTATACTACACTGACCACTATACTATACTGTCCACTATATTACACTGACCACTATACTATACTATACTGACCACTATACTATACTGTCCATTATATTACACTGACCACTATACTATACTGTCCACTACACTGACCACTACACTGTCCACTATACTACACTGACCACTATACTATACTGTCCACTATACTACACTGACCACTATACTATACTATCCACTATACTATACTACACTGACCACTATACTGACCACTATACTACACTGACCATTATACTATACTGTCCACTATACTACACTGACCACTATACTATACTGTCCACTATATTACACTGACCACTATACTATACTGTCCACTATATTACACTGACCACTATACTATACTGTCCACTATATTACACTGACCACTATACTATACTGTCCACTATATTACACTGACCACTATACTATACTGTCCACTATACTACACTGACCACTATACTACACTGACCACTATACTACACTGACCACTATACTATACTGTCCACTATATTACACTGACCACTATACTATACTGTCCACTATACTATACTGACCACTATACTATACTGTCCACTATACTACACAGACCACTATACTATACTGTCCACTATACTACACTGACCACTATACTATACTGTCCACTATATTACACTGACCACTATACTATACTGTCCACTATACTACACTGACCACTATACTATACTGTCCACTATACTACACTGACCACTATACTACACTGACCACTATACTATACTGACCACTATACTACACTGACCACTATACTATACTGTCCACTATATTACACTGACCACTATACTATACTGTCCACTACACTGACCACTACACTGTCCACTATACTACACTATACTGACCACCATACTACACTATACTGACCACTATACTACACTGACCACTATACTGACCACCATACTACACTGTCCACTATACTACACTACACTGTCCACTATACTACACTATACTGACCACTATACTACACTGACCACTATACTACACTATACTGACCACTATACTACACTATACTGTCCACTATACTACACTGACCACTATACTTTACTGTCCACTACACTACACTATACTGACCACTATACTACACTGACCACTATACTGACCACTATACTACACTGACCACTATACTATACTGTCCACTATACTACACTGACCACTATACTATACTGTCCACTATATTACAATGACCACTATACTACACTGTCCACTACACTAACCACTACACTGTCCACTATACTACACTATACTGACCACCATACTACACTGTCCACTATACTACACTACACCGTCCACTATACTACACTATACTGACCACTATACTATACTGACCACCATACTACACTGTCCACTATACTACACTATACTGACCACTATACTACACTGTCCACTAGACTACACTACACTGACCACTATACTACACTATACTGACCACCATACTACACTGTCCACTATACTACACTACACTGTCCACTATACTGACCACCATACTACACTGACCACTATACTACACTACACTGACCACTATACTACACTGACCACTATACTACACTATACTGACCACCATACTACACTGTCCACTATACTACACTACACTGACAACTATACTAGACTGACCACTATACTACACTGTCCACTATACTACACTACACTGACTACTATACTACACTGACCACTATACTGACCACCATATTACACT
The DNA here is from genome assembly GCA_037952835.1 of Lithobates septentrionalis. Taxonomy (NCBI): domain Eukaryota; kingdom Metazoa; phylum Chordata; class Amphibia; order Anura; family Ranidae; genus Lithobates; species Lithobates septentrionalis. Next base: position 87,799 of record JBBDGP010002240.1, on the reverse strand, counting down.
GTCCACTATACTACACTACACTGACCACTATACTACACTACACTAACCACTATACTGACCACTATACTACACTATACTGACCACTATACTACACTGTCCACTATACTACACGACACTATACTGACCACCATACTACACTGTCCACTATACTACACTGACCACTATACTACACTGACCACTACACTACACTGACCTCCATACTAAACTACACTATACTGACCACTACACTAACCACTATACTATACTACACTAACCACTATACTGACCACTATACTACACTATACTGACCACCATACTACACTGTCCACTATACTACACTGTCCACTACACTACACTGACCTCCATACTAAACTACACTATACTGACCACTATACTGACCACCATACTACACTACACTGACCACTATACTACACTGTCCACTATACTGACCACCATACTACACTACACTGTCCACTATACTACACTGTCCACCATACTGACCACCATACTACACTACACTGTCCACTATACTATACTGACCACTATACTACACTACACCGACCACTATACTATACTGACCACTATACTACACTACACTGACCACTATACTATACTGACCACTATACTACACTATACTGACCACCATACTACACTACACTTACCACTATACTACACTACATTGACCACTATACTATACTGACCACTATACTACACTACACTGACCACTATACTATACTGACCACTATACTACACTACACTGACCACCATACTACACTGACCACTATACTACACTATACTGACCACCATACTACACTGACCACTAAACTACACTATACTGACCACTATACTACACTACACTATACTGACCACTATGCTACACTACACTGACCACCACACTATACTACACTGTCCAGTACACTATACTGACCACTACACTAACCACCATACTACACTACACTGACCTCCATACTAAACTACACTATACTAACCACTATACTACACTACACTGTCCTGCTTACAGTCTCTCTCTCGCCCCCCCCCCCCCTCGGCCAGTAACAAGACTCTCACTCACCTTCTTATCCTGGCCTGCATCGATCCGGAAGAGGAGGAGAACACAGCGGCGGCTCACATTCTTCTCTCCTCTGCGCTCTGCTTGCTGCCATGTTCAGTATGCAGCGCCCTGTGATTGGGCATATGGGGGGTCATGTGCGGAGGCGGGACTTCAGGAGCGATCGAGGACAGGCCAGCCCTACGCCTCACATGACCCCCCATACGCCCAATCACAGGGCGCCGGACACTTAACATGGCGGCCGGAGCGCGGGGGACACAGGAATTAGAAATTAGGAGGAGGCAGCCAGTGACACATACTGGCGCCCCCCTAAATGTCGCGCCGGGACCACCGCACCCCCTGCACCCCCCACGCTACGCCACTGGTTCAGAGATGGTATTCTGCATACCTTGGTTGTAACAAGATTTTTTTTTTTGAGTTACTGCTACCTTTCTATCATCTCAAACCAGTGTGCCCATTCTCCTCTGACAGTAAGGCATTTTCCTCCACACAACTGCTGCTCACTGGATATTTTCTCGTTTTTGGACCATTCTCTGTAAACCCGAGAGATGGTTGTCTGTGAAAATCCCAGTAGATCAGCAGTTTTTGAAATGCCCAGACCAGCCCGTATGGCACCAACAACCATGCCACGTTCAAGGTCACTTAAATCCCCTTTCTTCCCCATTCTGATGCTCAGTTTAAAATTTAGCAAGTCGTATTCACCACGTCTAGATGCCTAAATTAATTGAGTTGCTGCCATGCAATTGGCTGATTAGCAATTTGCTTTACCAAGCAATTACATATAAACTGTACAATAAACAGTAAATAGAAGTAGTGTGACATGCTGCTATGCAGGCATGCATATAATTATACGAACAGGATTTAGGTCTGGACTTTGACTGGGCCATTCTAACACATGAATATGCTTTGATCTAAACCATTCCATTGTAGCTCTGGCTGTATGTTTAGGGTCGTTGTCCTGCTGGAAGGTGAACCTTCGCCCCAGTCTCAAGTCTTTTGCAGACTCCCAACAGGTTTTCTTCTAAGATTGCCCTGTATTTGGCTCCATCCATCTTCCCATCAACTCTGACCAGCTTCCCTGTCCCTGCTGAAGAAAAGCATCCCCGCAACATAATGCTGCCACCACCATGTTTCACAGTGGGGATGGTGTGTTCAGGGCGATGTACAGTGTTTTGCTTTTAGGCCACAAAGTAAAATTTTGGTCTCATCTGACCAGAGCACCTTCTTCCACATGTTTGCTGTGTCCCCCCACATGGCTTCTCACAAACTGCAAATGGGACTTCTTATGGCTTTCTTTCAGCAATGACTTTCTTCTTGCCACTCTTCCATAAAGACCAGATTTGTGGAGAGCACGACTAATAGTTGTCCTGTGGACAGATTCTCCCACCTGGGCTGTGGATCTCTGCAGCTCCTCCAGAGTTACCATGGGCCTCTTGGCTGCTTCTCTGATTAATGCTCTCTTTGCCCTGTCAGTTTAGGTGGACGGCCATGTCTTGGTAGGTTTGCAGTTGTGCCATACTCTTTCCATTTTCAGATGATGGATTGAACATTGCTCCGTGAGATGTTCAAAGCTTGGGATATTTTTTTTATAACCGAACCCCACTTTATACTTCTCCACAACTTTATCCCTGACCTGTCTGGTATGTTCCATGGCCTTCATAATCATGTTTGTTCACTAAGGTTCTCTAACAAACCTCTGAGGGCTTAACAGAACAGCTGTATTTATACTGAGATTAAATTACACACAGGTGGACTCTATTTACTAATTAGGTGACTTCTGAAAGCAATTGGTTCCACTAGATATCAGAGTAAAGAGGCTGAATACAAATGCACGCCACACTTTTCAGATATTTATTTGTAAAACATTTTACAAACCATTTTTCATTTTTCTTCCTCTTCACAATTATGGGCATACTTGGTGTTGGTCTATCACATAAAATCCCAACAAAATACATTTATGTTTTTGGTTGTAACATGACAAAATGTGGAAAATTTCAAGGGGTAGGAATATTTTTTCAAGGCACTGTACATTTAGGGGTTAAGATAATGTCTTCAGGTTCCTTTAATTGCTTTCTTGCTCAAGTTAGTAGACACCCGGTCAGATTTTCACTAACCTACACAGTACTTATTGTTGAATATGGAGCCTCTGACATAGCTTACTCTATTCATTACAAAATGTTCTGTTCCTGAACATCTTTCACCCTTAAAAAAAATTGCCTAGGCTTAGCCAGTAAGTGCTTAGTATAGATTTCTTAAAGCTGAACTCTAGTTGTCATTAAAAAAAAAAAAAAAAAGTGGAGTGGTTAGCACTTCTGCTTTGCAGCACTATGGTCCTTGGCTTCATTCACAACCAGGACGCTACCTGCATGGAGTTTGCATGTTCTCCCTTTGCTTGTGTGGGTTTCCTTCCAGTACTCCAGTTTCCTCCCATACTCCAAAGGCATGCTGGTAGGTGAACTGGCCTTAGTATGTGTATGTGTGCATGTGAGATAGGGAACTTCGTAAGTAAGCTCCTTGAGGGCAGGGACTGGGTGTGGTTAAAGGAGAAGTAGAGCTAAAGCTCGTTTGGCTGTACTTCCCCCGTGGATCACAGGAGTGCAGATCATTCTGAACTCCTGTGACCAGTTTTTTAGCAGACAGCAGACTGAAGCCCGCTGTCAGCTGATGTCACAGAGCCGGTCCAGGCTCAGGATGGATTGCAACTATATGGTCGGGATCCGCATACATGCCTGGACCAGCACCTGGCTCAGCCTCTCAGTGACTCACTGAGAGCCTGAGCCGGCCGCTCCCGCTCCCTCCACAGCCCAGCACTCCAGTGAGCGTGGGGGTTCTCGGTGTCAGAGCTGGCGGGGGACTGATGCTGCATCCATCCACCTAGGTATGATTCAACAAAAAAAAAAATCCCATACATCTCTTTTAAGTGTTGCATAAATTATTGGCACTATATAAATACCTCTAATAAATAAAAATTCCAAAGGTAAGATTGTACCATGTACCCACACAGAATGCATTACTCCCAACTGTCCCTGATGTCAAGGGACTGTCCCTGATTTGTAACAAAGTCCCTCTGTGCCTCTTTCTTCCTCATTTGTTCCTCATTTTGGTCTGAGCTACAGTGCATCCGGAAAGTATTCACAGCGCTTCACTTTTTCCACATTTTGTTATGACACAGCCTTATTCCAAAATGAATAAAATTCATTATTTTCCTCAAAATTCTTCAAACAATACCCGATAATTACAATGAGTATTTTTGAGTATGATGCTACAAGCTTGGCCCACCTATTTTTGGGCAGTTTTTCCCATTCTTTTTTGCAGGACCTCTCAAGCTCCATCAGGTTGGATGGGGAGCGTTAGTGCACAGCCATTTTCAGATCTCTCCAGAGATGTTCAATTGGGTTCAATTTCTGGGCTCTGGCTGGGCCACTCAAGGACATTCACAGAGTTGTCCCATAGTCACTTCTAAGTTCTTTGTTATCTTGGCTGTGGTCTTAGGGTCGTTGTCCTGTTGAAAGATGAATCTTCGCCCCAGTCCAGCGCTCTGGAACAGGTTTTCATCAAGGATGTCTCTGTACATTGCTGCATTCATATTTCAACTAGTCTTCCAGTTCTTGCCACTGAAAAACATCCCCACAGCATGATGCTGCCACCACCATGCTTCACTGCAGGGATGGTATTGGCCAGGTGATGAGCAGTGCCTGGTTTCCTCCAGATATGACGCTTGCCATTCAGGCCAAAGAGTAAAATCTTTGATTCATCAGACCAGAGAATTTGGTTTCTCGTGGTCTGAGTCCTTCAGGTGCCTTTTGTAAAACTTCAGGTGGGCTGTCATGTGCCTTTTATGGAGGAGTGGCTTCTGTCTGGCTACTCTACCATACAGGCCTGATTGGTGGAGTGCTGCAGAGATGGTTGTTCTTCTGGAAGTTTCTTCTGGAAGGATCTCTTCTCTCCACAGAGAAATGCTAGAGCTCTATCAGAGTGACCATCGGGTTCTTGGTCACCTTCCTGACTAAGGCCCTTCTCCCCCAATTGCTCATTTTGGCCATGTGGCCTTCTCTAGGAAGAGTCATGGTGGTTGCAAATATCTTCTATTTATGGATGATGGAGGCCACTGTGCTCACTGGGACCCTCAATGCTACAGAAGTGTTTCTGTACCCTTCCCCAGATCTGTGCCTCGATACAATCCTGTCTCAGGGGTCTACAGACAATTCCTTGGACTTCATGGCTTGGTTTGTGCTCTGGCATGCACTGTTAACTGCAGGACCTTATATAGACAGGTGTGTACCTTTCCAAATCATGTCCAATCAACTGAATTTACCACAGGTGAACATCTCAAGGATGATCAGTGGAAACAGGACGCACCTGAGCTCAATTTTGAGTGTCATGGCAAAGGCTGTGAATATTTACGTACATGTAATATTTTTTGTTTTTTATTTTTAATAAGTTTGCAAAGATTTCAAACAAACTTCTTTCACGCTGTCATTATGGGGTATTGTTTGTAGACTTTTTAGGAAAATAACGCATTTAATCAATTTTGGAATAAGGCTGTAACATAACAAAATGTGAAAAAAGTGAGACGCTATGAATACTTCCCGTATGCACTGTATATAGTTGTATATAAAATTAACTTTTTATCTTTCAAAATGTTTTTCCCAGTGTTAAACCTTTCATCCAATTTCTAAGTTGCTGCATTTGTAAATGTCAAAAGCCAGTATAAAAGAATATATTAGTGGTAAAAAAAAAGCACTTGTGGGTTTAACTAATCATTACTATTGTATAATTCTCCTTTAAGGAGGCGTGTCAGGTTGCGTATCCTATTTCCCTTCATACTTTTGCTAATAGGTGTCCATCATTCCCACCTCAAAAGGTTGGCAAGTATGCAGAATGTCCTATCAGCGATAAGGCACCGCTCAGCTTTGAGTGTTCTCGCGCATTAGGGTAGCCCATAATGGACTGCCTAGCACAGTGGTCATCAACCCTGTCCTCAGGGCCCACTAACAGGCCAGGTTTGCAAGACAACTTAAATACATCACAGGTGATATAATTTGCTGCTCAGTGATTTCAGTATTCTAGTCTGCATCTCCCCAAGGTAATACATAAAACCTGGCCTGATAGTGGGCCCTGAGGACAGGGTTGATGACCACTGACCTAGCACACAAGAGAGGCAAAAAAGAAGACAAAAAAAAAAGGTGCATACATAATTTTTAGAAATATAACACAATCAACAGTAGTGTGATACCACACCGCAATTGTTTATGTAATGTCACTATGATGTATGCAGCATGCAATAAGGACTGATATAAAAATCTTTTACAATAGTTAAACAAGGTCACAGTGTAAAGAGTGAGACCACCTTTTCCCAATTCCAATCCTGGAACATGGTCCTGCTTTTATACCTATTCAGTGCCACCACTCACCAGATAAAACAACCTCAAACAATATAAGAGGTCAAGAAAAGCAAGTGAGATATGTATATATGATCCAATTGTGCCAGGGGGCCCTGGTGGCGTCCCATAGGACAAAACACGTTGGAGATAGCTTTACATACTGATGTTGTGTTTTGCCTTTGTCACACTTTCTGGCACAATTGGACTGCATATAGCACTTGTGCCTTTTATTTGTTGTTTGAGGTAATTTTATCTGATGGTGTGGGGGCATTGAATGAGTGTGAAAGCAGGACCATCTTCCAGGAGTAGGCTAAGCATGTCCCACTCTTAATGCTGCAGCCCTGTTATACAATACAGGTGCATTTGAAAGGTGCGTTGGGGCTCCATTTGGAATGAATGGCACCACAGTGCAGCAATACTCATAATGTGAAACCCAGGCAGTTACCATATTTTGAAGGTCAGCAATGGCAGCTTACTTTGACACGGTACATAGCACAATGTCCACAGTATAGACCCCAGTGCCAACTTCAGCTTTTTCCGCTGCCTGTCCTCTTCTGTAGGACAGCCAGTAATGATGCCCAGCCATGCATGCACAAGGGTGTTGCACCAGCCCAGCAGTAGGCTCAATCTTTCAGTTTCTTACAGATGCTAAGACTGTATGCTGCAAAAGAGTATGCACAGCAGACCGTAAAGGTAAAGAAAAAAAAAAAAAAAAAAAACCTTTCCTAGCTATTTTTTTTTTTGCAGAGGACAAATGCAAAGTCCTTTGCACCAAAATAAATAAAAAACCCTAAATCTTCTTTTTTAAAAATTTGTTTGTTATCATGTTTGTATGACATTTAGAAATAAGCAATACTTCTACATAAACACCTACAATCATGTGGAATTAATTCAGCTCTTATGGACAATTATTCTGAGAGAGCTGCCATCAGTGGTTTGTGGAAAATCACACTTCGATCACAAATTGCTCTTCGGCGGTCCCTTTATGTCCTAATCATCCCCATTTTTTTTTGTGATTTCAATTACTTTTACTCATGGAACATCAGCGGTGCAGATTGGAAACTCCGAAGGGTGCTGTACGGAGGGGGTCAGACAAAGGTTATTCAAAAACAAAGAATAAAAAAGAATAAAAAAAATTCTGTAATATTTTCACTGCAGAGCTAGAATGTCGATCTTTGGGTAAGCGGCCGACCATAACTAAGGTTAACAGGTCACCAAAATATATAAAAGCCATCAATCTTGAAAGAAAAGTCCAAAGATTAAAAAAAAAAAAAAGGCCCTCCTTTGAAACGGTGTATTTGAAAGCGGATTTCCACCCAGAAATGGAACTTCTGCTGATCGGATGTCAGGGAAAGATCGCCGCACAAAGTTCCGGCCCCTCCTCCTTCCACCCTTGCTGTCTTTGTAATAAATTTACATTTGACCTTCTCAACATGGACAAAAAAATTCCTAGAGGTGTTTAGGAATATGGTGGTTAGGATGTGGATGGTCTTAAAGTGAGGAAATTGGTAGATCCCCAGTATATTAGGAATGGTATTAAGTCTCTAGAGAAGCAAAAGGAAATCATCATACACCCTGAGGATGGGGGGGGGGGCATGGTTTAGTTGTCCTAAATAAGTCATACTACCAAGAAGAGATGGGTCACTTGTTGAGTGATCGTGACATGTATAAATTATTGAATAAGGATCCTATGATGGAGTCCAAAGATGAACTACACACGATAGTTGAAGATGGGAAGGGTAGGGGTGTTCTCAGTATTTGGATCCTCTTTTTTGTAGGACCCCAATCATTTATTTTCTCCCAAAAATCCATAAGGACAGTGTCAACCCCCCAGGCAGACCAATCGTGAAAGGGATTGAATCGATCTCTGCTATATTGGGTCAATAGATTCCTTTCTTCAACCGTTGGTTTTAAAAACAGAAGCCTTCCTTAAAAGATACGAAACACATCATTCAGATTTTGGAGTCTCTGAAGTGTAAGCTCGTTATATACTATCATAGGCCAGGAGGATGCTGTAGCATCGGTACAACGGGCATTATCCTCTTCTGAGCATCCAAGGAAACACAAAAAATTTATTTTAAGGAGAGTTTGAATTTATGTCTATCCAGAAATTATTTCTGTAATGAGTTTTATTTACAAACTAGTGGGGTTGCGATGGGAGCCAGTTTTGCTCCCAGTGTGGCCAATCTATTTAGTCTTTAAAAATCGACCCCTGAACTTGTCCGTTATAGAAGTTTCATTGATGATCTCATTATGGTTTGGGAAGGAGAGATGTCTAGTCTGTCTTATTATTCATTGTCTGAATAAACCAAAGAACAACTCCTTTACATGGAATATTAGGTTTGTAAAGCATGTTTTTTTTTTTTTACTTGGAAATTTCTAAGGATAAAGAGAGTTTTAGGATGTGTAATTATTTTAAACCTACAGATCGGAATGCCTACATCCCCCTGGAGAGTTGCCACTACCGTGTGCAGTTGTGCGATAGCCCGGGGGGGGGGGGCAGTTCATCAGACTGAGACGAAATTCCACTCAAGAGGACTTTGTCTCTCAGGCGCAGGTTTTAGCCTCTAGGTTTGAGCAGAAGGGGTATGATAAAGATACCCTTGTTGGAGAAATAGAGAAAGTGAGGACTACTGACAGACAGGCGTTAGCATCTAATAAGAATAGGGAGCTTAAAAATGATGTCAATAATTTCAAAATGGTGCTGGACTATAACGTTCAATATGAGTAGTTTGAAAAGATAGTTTTAAAAAAACTGGTCTATGCTCAAAAAGGATAAGGTGTTAGGTCCAGTGCTACCAGTAAGACCACAATTTATATATAAAAAACCTCCTACGTTGAGGGATCGTAAAGCCCCATGAGTTGTTAATCCCCCCCATTCAGTCCGAAAATAGGTTATTTTCTTTCCTTAGTGGTTTCTATGTCTGTCGATGTTGCACAGCCTGTAGGCATTCAAAAGTCAACAACAAAAAGAGTAAGGAATTTTTTTGCCACAGTTACCATTAGGAATTATTCTATCCAGCAATTGATTATGTACAATACTGTTAGTGTTGTTTACGTGCTTGAATGTGATTGCGGTTTGCAATACAAAGGTAGGACCTCCAGACCTTTACATGTCCGTTTAGGGGGGACATGTAAACAACATACAAAAAAAGGGTTAAAGACTCATAATGTATCTAGGCATTTCAAAGTATTTCACAACCAGGATCCTCATCTTAGATTTGGGGGCATAGAGAGGGTCACTAAACATTGGAGAGGGGGGAATTTTATTTGTCAACTAAGCCGTAGGGAATCTTAGAAAAAGCCAGAAAGGTGATCGCATGTGAGGTTGCAGACGTCACATTGTTGGAGCAGAGGTAAGTATAGCTCCACTTTAAGTTGATTATAGGAGCTACATTGTTCTGCATACAGTATATATACACTGCTCAAAAAATTAAAGGACATTTTTTTTTTAACAGAGTATAGCAAGAATATATCAAGTCAATCAAACTCCTGTGATATTGATCTGGTCAGTTAAGTAGCAGTGGGGGCTGTTCATTTCATTAACACCAAAGCAGCTACAACTGATTAACAACAGGTGCACTAGATGGGGAACAATGAGACCACCCCAAAAACAGGAATGGTTTTACAGGTGGAGGCCACTGACATTTTTTTCCCTACTCATCATTTCTTTCACTAGCTTTGCATTTGGCTAAGGCCAGTGTCACTACTGGTAGCATGAGGCGATACCTGGACCCTATAGAGGTTGCACAGGCAGTCCGACTTCTCCAGGATGACACATCAATACATGCCATTGCCAGAAGGTTTGCTGTGTCTCCCAGCACAATCTCAAGAGCATGGAGGAGATTCCAGGAGACAGGCAGTTACTCTAGGAGAGCTGGACAGGGCCGTAGAAGGCCTTTAACCCATCGGCAGGACCGCCATCTGCTCCTTTGTGCAAGGTGAAACAGGATGAGCACTGCCAGAGACCTACAAAATGACCTCCAGCAGGCCACTGGTGTGAATGTCTCTGACCAATCAGAAACAGACTTCATGAGGGTGGCCTGAGGTCCTCTAGTGGGCCCTGCGTTCACTGCCGGGCACCGTGAAGCTCAATTGGCATTTGCCATTGAACACCAGAATTGTCAGGTCTGCCACTGGCACCCTGCGCTTTTCACAGATGAGAGCAGGTTCACCCTGAGCACATGTGACAGATGTGAAAGGGTCTGGAGAAGCCATGGAGAGCATTATGCTGCTGGTAAAATTGTGATATCCCTGAGGAAGTCACGTGATCAGCAATGCAACGCGTCAGATGGAGCCAGTAACGTCAGTTCCAGCCAGTAACGTCAGTTGCAGTGACTCCAATTCCCTGGAGTGCGGTGAGGAGGCGATTCCATTCATTTCTAATTAGTTTGATCAAACTTGAAAAGTGCATCAATGTGAGCAGTTGGATTTTGAGCTAAAATAAATACGGTCTTATCAGCAGTACTGCACTGATTGTCTCTTTTCCCTTGTTTTGGAAAACATTCTCTTGGGAGATAAGTGTTGCAGATTAAAAGCCCCTTAGGAAGATAATTGATCCAGAGATACAGACTACGCTAGGGAGCAGTGTCACATATATTGGAGAAGATCCATCCATGGCTATCATATGTTAATGTGCAAGCGCTGTTTGACCATCATGGTCAAAAACTTGAGGTGAGCAGCCATTTCTCCTAAAAGTGTGGATTAACTCCCTTTTTATTTATTTGAACTGTGAACAACTCTATTCCTAGTATTTATACCCTCAATCTGGAAGGATTAATCATCCAATTACCACACATTATTATTTTTTTTATATATATATATATATAATTCTATCCAGCCTTTTGAAACTGTGAAACTGCTGAAGATTGTAGAGTTTCTTGCCAACAGCCTTACCTTCAAAGAACTTTCTTTGCACGGTGCACGCATTGGTGGATATTTATTGGACATTATTGAACTGATTTTTTTTTACAATTTTATTGTTAAAGCTTAATCTTGACATTTGAAGTGAATAGAATGAGCGCACCATTTACCCTTTTATCTTAATGGTTTGAGGTCACTTTTAGTGGTTGTAGCTGTTCTGGTATCAATTTTTTAATTTATTTTTAGTGTTGCATTGGGTATTTTTTACATATAGTAGCCCATAAGTATTCACACACTGATCATTATCCTGCTTGAAAGAGCCATGAGAAGATGTGTATACTGTAGTCATAAAGGGATGGACATGGTCAGCAACAATACTTAGTACCAATTGAGCATCATATAAACTCCACAGCCTACCTAAGGGGCCCAAAGTGTGCTAAGAAAATATCTCCCACATCATTACACAACCAGCTTTAACCATTGATACAGATGGATCCATGCTTTCATGTTGTTTATGCCAAGTTCTGACCCTACTTTCTGAATGTCGCAGCTGAAATCGAGACTCATCAGACCAGGCAACATTTTTCCAATCTTCTATTGTCCAATTTTGGTGATCCTGTGCGAATTGTAGCCTCAGTGTCCTGTTCTTAGCTGACAGGAGTGGCACCCGGTGTGGTCTTCTGCTGCCATAGCCCATCTGCTTCAAGGTTGGATGTGTTCAGAGATGGTATTCTGCATACCTTGGTTGTAACAAGTTTTTTTTTTTTTGTTTGAGTTATTGTTACCTATTATCTCAAACCAGTGTGCCCATTCTCCTCGGACAGTAAGGCATTTTCCTCCACACAACTGCCGCTCACTAGATATTTTCTCTTTATTGGACCATTCTCTGTAAACCCTAGAGATGGTTGTCTGTGAAAATCGAAGGAAGATCAGCAGTTTTTGAAAGACTCAGACCAGCCCGTATGGCACCAACAACCATGCCACGTTCAAGGTCACTTAAATCCCCTTTCTACCCCATTCTGATGCTCGGTTTAAAATTTAGCAAGTCGTATTCACCAAGTCTAGATGCCTAAATAAATTGAGTTATCTAAATAAATTGAGTTGCTGCCATGCAATTGGCTGATTAGCAATTTGCTTTACCAAGCAATTACATATACACTGTACTATAAACAGTAAATAGAAGTAGTGCGACCTGCTGCTATGCAGGCATGCATATAATTATACGAACAGCCACAAATTGTAGCGGTGAAACGGTATTGTGCTCGTCTCTACCCACTGCAGTCAAAACCCCTGGGAGTACAAGACTCAAGAGTAAAACGTGTCAAGTTTATTATGGAAGGCAGATAAACATGGTTGTCAATAAAAATATACTATTTGATTTACAAAAAAATAAAAAAAAGGAAGAAAGATACACAAATATAAATTCCAAAAAAAAAGTAACAAAAATAAATCCCTATTATATGCAGGTTGGCATCAGTACAGAAACTCCCAGTCATCTGCATGGAGATAATGCATTAAAAAAAAATCCATATATAAATGTGTGCAGCAAATATAAGGGCAGCAAGAGATACAAGTGTTGAACAACAGGTCACAGCATCTTAAAGATCTAGAAAACGCCAGTTGGTATTATTCAGCAGCTTAAATAACTGCGTTTGTAAAACTGCAAAATTGGGACGTTACAGATAATTACATGTATTTTAAGACTATGCAAATTCCACATTCATGGTGCCTATGACAACCAGCGCCAGCAAAGACTAAGGCTGCCCATACATATTACAGTTTGACTGAACAAAATTATCTTTAGAACTAACAATAGCCATGTAGGGAAAAACCTGGCCAACTGGATACAAAGTAAAATGGACTCACACTACATAAGTGTTGGCAGACCTAAAGGCAACTGTACAAATCAGGTTGTAACTAGGGTTGCCACTTTTTCTTCAAGCCAAACACGCACAGAATTTTTATTTATTTTTTTCCCAGCATACACTATAGGATTGTAAAAGACCTGGGACACATTTGGGCGCTCCAAAGAGAATAGTAATGTGGCGTGCATGGTGCCCTCTCACCCTCCTATCAGGCTCTGTTCTGAGCCAAATTCCTGTCTATATTGTGTAGGCTGAAACCCGGACACATGATTCAAAACCTGAACTGTCTGGGTGAATCCCGGCCAGGTGGCAACCCTAGCTGTAACACATATGGATAGCTTATTGAAGAACTCTGGCTAGGTTATGGATATATTTATATATTCTGAATGAGTTCTAAATCAGCTTTAAAATAAGCCCTCACTAATCTCTGTAGCTGCAGGCACTGTGGAGTGATTAAAAACTCAAGTCCACAAGAGAAGCAGTGAAATTGGAAATCAAGTCAGGTTCCAGCACTCTGCTCTCTTCCCCATTCCCGGGCACCTACTTTATGTTTATATAAATTGTCTGTTCACACCAGAACGCTGTGCGGGAAACCAATGTTCCGTGCACATTTCCTCCACCATGTTAAAAATGCAATTAGTGTGCAATCAACAGCGGGTGCCAATGTAATCCTAATGACACCCCAAAGGCAGGGCATTTGACTGCCCTGGATCGCATAGTGCCTCGATACCAGTACCAAGTGATCCGGTTACAGTGCATTTTTAAAAGTAGTGCATGGACTACTTGTGGTGCAATTTCAGCCCATTCAAAAGAATGGGCTGAAAATTGCAATGCACCGATTAGCACAGGAACGCAGAGCGCATTCCAGTGTGAATGGTCATTAAAGCTTAAAAAGCTGGCAGGCTGCCAAGTCACTGCTGGAAGCGGAAAGTTGAGCTACAAAAAGAGAAAAAGTGCAAATGAGTGGATACAAATTGAATTGTTTAGGTAGGTCCTCACGCTACATACAGTAAGGGCACTCTCACACTCAGGTGTCGGCAGTAAAGCGCGGCTACAGTTAGCAAGCACTCCCTAGGGACACATTCAACCCTTTGATCGCCCCGATCTTAACCTCTTCCCTGCCAGTATAATTAGTATAGTGACCGTGCATATTTTTTAGCACTGTATTGGTGTCACTGGTCCCCAAATGTGTCACTTAGTGTCCGATTTGTCCGCTGCAACATTGCCGCTATTACTAGTTTAAAAAAAAAAAGACATCAATTTTATTTGGGTACAGCGTCGCACGACCACGCAATTGTCAGTTAAAATAACAGTCCCGTATCACAAAAAAAATGCCCGGTCATGAAGGGGGGTAAACCTCCTGGAGCTGAAGTGGATTTATTCTGCTCAGCCATATAACACAGCAGGAGCAAATGGAGTGGAAAAGTGCGTCTATTACTTTGCCCTTTATAGTATACAGTAGGTGGGCACCCCTCCAAATTATTGCAACCAGTGAAATGTATTGTTAATGCAATAGAATACAAAGCCATTTTGGACAGCTGCACGCTTCCAATCGTGTGGCAACAGTTTTTGGAAGGCCTTGAACAGAAAGTTCCATCATGATTGTTCATAAAGCCAGGTCCATAAAGAGTTGCAAATACTCTATAGAAATAGGTCTCACATTAGTGAACACGATGGAATTTGCAGCAGATTCATGCAAGTCAGCAAGGTGGATCTAAAGCTGTCACAACACAGGACTGTCACATCTCTCCTAAAGCGTGGAAGAATTTTACAGGCAGAGGAACAACTTAGAGAAGTTAGGAGTTTATTAGAAATGAATCAAATATCACTTCCAGAGCAACTTCAGGACAAAAGATTAAAAGTTTGCTCCAAGAAAGAGGTCTCCTTTACCCCATTAATGATATGGTGGCATTTCTTTTTTGTCGCAACAATAGCACCAAACAGTAAAAAAGTGTCACAAGTCAGGACTACTTAAAATTTGTTCCACGGGTAGACACCAACAAAGAAAAGTCGCAAGGTTTTTTTTGAATGAATGAATTTGGTGTAAGGCTTCCGACTACATACACACCACCAGAAATACACTAGATTACCAAATGTATTGGGATGCCTGCCTTTACACACACAAACTTTAATGGTATTCCAGTCTCAATCCGTAGGGTTCAGTATTGAGTTGGTTCACCCTTTGCAGCTATAAGAGCTTCAACTCTTCTGGGAAGGCTGTCCACAAGATTTAGGAGTGTGTCTATGGGAATGTTTGACCATTCTTCTTATGAGCCTTGCTTTGCACTAGTGCACAGTCATGTTGGAACAGGAAGGGGCCCTCCTCAAACTGTTTCCACAAATTTGGGGGCATGAAATTGTCCTAAAATGTTACCAACGCCTTAATAGTTCCCTTCACTGGAACCAAAGGACCAAGCACAACCCCTGAAAAACAATCCCACGCCATAATCCCCCCTTCACCTAATGTTTTGGACCAGTGCACAAAGCAAGGTCCATAAAAAGACATGGATGAGCAAGTTTGGGGTGGAGGAACTTGACTGGCCTGCACAGAGGTCTGACCTCAACAGATAGAACACCTTTGGAATGAATTAGAGTGGAGACTGCGAGCCAGACCTTCTCGTCCAAAATCAGTGCCTGACCTCACAAATGCGCTTCTGGAAGAATGGTCAAACATTCCCATAGACACACTCCTAAACCTTGTGGACAGCCTTCCCAGAAGAGTTGATGCTGTTATAGCTGCAAAGGGTGGGCAAACTCAATATTGAACCCTACGGACTAAGACGCCATTAAAGTTCATGTGAGTGTAAAGGCAGATGTCCCAATACTTTTGGTGATATAGTGTATGTCACATACTCCTTACTGAATCTCCCCATTGTATGGCTGGTGTGCAGAAACTGAAAGGAGCCTGCACAAAGCCTTGACGTCAATCCTACTGAACACCTTAGGATGAATTGGGTTGCAAGTTGTGAGCCAGTTCTTCTCATCCATCAGTACCTGGCCTTACCAATGCTCTTTTGGCAGAATGGGCAAAAGTTCCCACAAACACCCTCCAAATTCTTGTGGAAAACTTTTCCAAAATGGAGAATGTATATCTGCAATGAGAGACCAACTCCATGTTAACACTGATAGGTGTGGAATTGAGTGTCCAACCAGCTGTGACATGTGTGATGGTTAGACCACCACAATTTTTTTTGCCATACAGCAATTCACTACATAGCATGTCATGATTTAAAAAATGTTCACTTTTTAAATTTGCAGTTTACAATAAAATAATCACGAATGACCCTACTACCGATATCCATGTGCAAAGCAATGTCCCTTTTTGAAGAGGGGGAAACGCTTGGTGCAACTTTTTTGGTTTTCTTCCCCTCCAATTTGCCGGCATTGAGTGTGTCAATATACAGTCAGCTAGGGTGTTGAAGAATCAGGGATTGGAGTTTACACATCAAGCTGTCAAAGTATAGTAAGGGTCATGGTAGCAGAGAACACTGTGCTGTTATAACCCTATCATCTTCATTGTCTTGGCACATTAGTCGGATACACCAGTTCATTTCTGTGCGTATCTGAACTCTACTGGTCAGCAAAACATTACACGGCCTTTTCTTAAGCCTGGTTACTTTAGAAATACTCATCCATCATCACACTTAAAGAGTACCCCCATCCTCGACCCTAAATTGGTTATCAACTATCCAAGGCAGTGAAACGATTGGCGTAATTTGTGTTCCATTGTGCTTGAACGGGCCTTTGCAGTATCTAATGCACCAGTGGGAATGCGGTACATTGTTATTGTTGTGATGGGATTCTGTCTACAGAACACTATATTATCTCAGCATAAAACCCATCATTCCATGGCTTGACACTTTCCTCTGTGCACTGTTGACAGTTCCAGAGCATGTATAATTTTCTTTGCTTTCTTACCTTTGGATGCCACATTTAAAAAAAATTGGAATTTAAAAGCACAACTGAACTTTCAGTTTAACCCTCTTAGCGCCGGCACCACCCAGCCCTTTAAGAGGTTTAGGATGCAGGGAGGTGGGGCACAGCTTAAGATCAGCTCAAGATAATTTTGAGGATGGAACCCCTTGGCGCCGGCCATACGCAAATATGCAGCCTCTCGGCGCCTGGTCCTTATGGCTGAGGGCCGCATATTTGCGTAAACTACTTCCAATACACCTGTGCCGAGAGCGCGCGCGCTCCTGGCACAATTACCGTCACCTAACCAAAAGCTCTCGATTGCTCCTTGCGATCGGGAGTTATCAGACCACGCGACCGGCAATCACTGTGGTCACGTGGTCCAAAAAACCCTGACCGCAAGCTTTTGGTTAGGCAAATGTAACTGTCGGGAGAGTGCACACTCTTGGCACAGGTATATTGGCAGTAATTCACGCAAATATGAGGCCCCTCAGTGATAAGGACCAGGCACCGAGAGGGCGCATATTTGCATACGGCCAGTGCCAAGAGGTTAAATCCGCTGCATAAAAAAAAAGGCCTTTCTACTGTCAGCATGTTGTAGATTGGGACCCTTGCTCACTGCGTGGAAACAGTAGTCTCCCTGTAGAAGTCTGACATACTTCCTAGCAAATCAGAGCTAGCGCTCTCCAATCAGCTTTTTGATTTGCAGAGCTATTCTGTAGGTCTGACATGGTAATAGGTGTGGTCTCTTCGGAGAGACCAACAACTCTTTCCCCCTCTCACGACACGCTTCCTGAGGGGAGGAGATTTAGTGTGAAAATAGCAAATTTCATTCGCTATTTTCGCACAACTGGGTGGGCTTCGGGCGCAGTGCTCTGCACCCAGAGGACTCTTTTTTGAAGCCTATTCGAGCCTCTGGCTCCTATGACGTGCTTCAAGCTCCCTCCCCCCATTGGAATCCATGGTCCAGACGCATGGATAGGGGGGCAGCGCCCTTGCGCCCCCAATGGACGGGCCATCCCTGACATTTGGCTTTGGAATCTCAATCCTCCTGTTACAGCAAGGGTGTTATTCATTATATTTTGCTCTATGCTGCTTGCACTTGGCCAAAAAGTTCAAATTTTGCAATATGGGAGTCACCTGTGTCCATGGGAATGATAGACAGTTGTAGATGGCTACTGGACCACACAACTGTTGTATTACTATGGAAACTCAATCAAACTGAAAACACACAGAAGAAATAGGCCCCTTTCACATGGTCGGACATCGCCGCTCCATAGAGAGCAATAAATGGTCTGATCGGGTCACCCATTGCTCTATGGAGCAGAGATGTCAACGGACATGTGCCCATCGACAATTGCCGACAGCCGGATCCTATCCGCTAAAAACACGGATGGTGGATCAGATGACAGTTGGATGGAAACAGACAGGCGGTCGGTTTACATCCCACCACCCATAGAGAAAAGTGGGCTGCGTCAGTCGCTGTATAAACGGACCCGTCATCCGCCTGCTCAGCTGACATATTCCATGCTGAGCAGGCAGATCCGCACATCTAAAATGAGCCATACAAAATGGTAGGTGTGAACAGCTTTACCCCTCAATCTTTGAGAGTTCATTGAGCCACTTCCCTTCCTTAGTACATACATTGGCTGGAAGGTGACACTACTTCAAAACAAAGTTTATTAGAGATGTTTCAGGCTGCTGATTGGTTAGTAAAACGGTATGAGGTCATAACTGTGCTCTGCTCTCCTGTTTACAGCAGGACTTGCTTGGTTGACATTACTAGCTCTCGTCCAGACAAATTGCAGCTCTGCTTGGCTATACTTTTAGGCCTCATGTACACTGCTGCTGGTCAACGGAAGTTCAGAGGCGTAGAGTTGGATGCTTTTTTCAGCTGCCGCTGAACTCATCCAATGTTGTTATCTTATGTGTACATGTATACAGGTTCCTTTAATGTCGTTTCTAGGCAGTTGCGTTTAGAGGCTTTTCTTTGAAGGTAATAAATGCGTTCAGTCGCCATAGTTTCAGATGCTAAGCGCGGTAACTCTCGTTTAAAAGCGTTTTTCATTTTTGACCATTTTGGGAAAAAAAAACCACACATTTTTTTTCGTTCAAACGCTTCTAAGTGCAAACGCGGCAAAACGCTGCTAAATGCAGCATGTAAACGCGGCAAAACGGACATTTTAAACTTGGATTATTATCTGTCAAGTTAAATCATTCAGGAGAGGTTGTAAAAACGCCCCGTGTACATTAAGGCCAATTTCACACTGGGGCGGGAGGTGCGTCGGCGGTAAAGCACTGCTATTAGCGGCGCTTTACCATCGTTTTAGCGGTGGGATTTGGCCGCTAGCGGGGCGGTTTTACCCCCGCTAGCGGCCGAGAAAGGGTTAAAAACCACCGCAAATCGCCTCTACCGAGGTGCTTTGCTGGCAGTATAGCTGCGCTGTCCCATTGATTTCAATGGGCAGGAGTGGTGAAGGAGCGGTGTATACACCGCTCCTTCACCGCCCCGAAGATGCTGCTAGCAGGACTTTTTTTCCCGTCCTGCTAGCGCACCGCTCCAGTGTAAAAGCCCTCGGGGCTTTCACATTGGAGAGACAGCAGCGGCTGTTTCGGGTCTGTTTGCAAGCGCTATTTTTAGCGCAATAACGCCTGCAAACTGGCCCAGTGTGAAAGGGGTCTTAGCCAAAGTGTTACTAAACCCACAACAGTAAAATCAGTCTCTATATGCAGTAAAGCATGTTTGTTATACTCACTGTAGAACCTAAGGGGTTAATCCTCTGCATTGTGTAAAATGCTGTTTGATACCGCCTTCCCTGACCCTCCCCTTCTTCCACTGTCCCCAATCCATCTCCTGATAAGACTGAGCCTTTGGAGTCACTCTGCACATGCTCAGTTTGGTGTGTATTGCTAGAGAGTTTTTTCTTCTTGGGAGGGTGCATGTTATCAGCCCAGGGCCAATCAGCACTGTACAGACAGAGGGTCAGGGGTCCTGCATCCTCATAGGACAATCAGAGTAGAATAAAAACTCCTCCTACAAGCTTTAACCAGACACTGATAGAAGTCACAAGACTGCTATATACTGCTGATGAGAAAAAGGTATTTATCAGTTTATATTTACTAAAATAATTGCATTTCCATGTTCTGTATACTGTGGGAGACCAGATATATGGAATGCAGGTACTGGGCTTAGTAACACTTTAAGGTCAATATAAATATAGGATTTCAGCTACTAGTTCTATTTAAAGCCACTTGACAAAACATGTAACCATTAGGTTTATTTTTATTTTTTTAATCTGCCTGGAGTTCAGTTTTAAATGCAAATTAAAGTAATGAATATGGTCTAAAAAGATTGCTTTAAGTCAGCAGAGGCCTTTTTTTAAAGTGCATCTCTAACCAAAACTTCTCTTTAGAATGGGATAGAGTGGGGAAGGGTTAGAACCTCTGCTAGGTCTTTCCACTCATCTGTGACCCCCTACAGGGGAAGAACAGCCCTTGTTGTGTCCTGGCGACCATTGTCATGGGGCCAAAAAGTAGTTTGAAATCCAAAATTTTACAATTGTCACCAGAACAGGATCAGAGAAAATCTAATGGGGGCAGCTTTTCTGGTAAAAACTCTTTGGGGGATTTTCCCTCACTTTGGGGAGATTCTCTCCTACTTTCTGTGCCCCCTGGGCAGGAAGTGAAGGAACACAGACCAAAAAAAAAAAAAAAAAAAAAATATAAGAAGTTTAGCTGGAGACACACTTTATTCAAAAGGACAATGTGCAAAGTGTAGTAAATCCAATCATTTTACTGATCCGTCATCCATAAAACTAAAATCTGGCTACAATGGGTTACTATCCTCTTACATCTGCTCTTCTATACATATCACCGACTCAGCCGGTACTCACGTGCAAGAACAGGTTCTGATGAAGCAACCATTCCCCAACATGTCACATACAGGTGCTGGCACAGTGACCCAATTAGTAGGTTTAGCCTCACATTTCCCAGAAATTGTAGGCAATAAATGAGCCAAAGATTGTCTGCTTCTTTCTGAGCCTATTCACATCAGTTTTGCTTTCCAACAGTATATCTTTACCCACCTATGTAACTCAACTGAGCATACAATTTAAAAAAAAAAAAAAAAATGCATAAGAGAAGGGAGGGACGGGGCCAAGCTTGACTTTTTCAGAAGTCAAGATCCGCACACAACTTCAGCTGCCTATATTTCTGCACCTACTGATTGTAGTGACAAGTATTTTTGCAACAATTAGACTTCTGCTTATGAATTCGTTCATTTGTACATATGCTCAGTTAGAATTACCCAGATCACTTTAAATAAGGCCTGAAAAAGGAAATCAGTCTGGCACACAGCATTCAACAAGCAGAGGCTTTTTTGGGCATATCAAAAATAAATCAAATTTCATTTAAAAACAAAAAAAGAGATAGCTTTGCAACAGTGATTTTTGCATTGCAGTGGTTGCAATTTAAAAAAAAAAAACAAAAAAAAAAAAAGGAAAAAAAAAAAAAAAAAAAAAAAAAACACACAAAAAACTTCATGTTAAAAACATTTCCATTTCTTGACTGTCATGGTTCTTCCCGGAGGAATTGTCATATTCCCCATAAAAACCGTACAACTTGACATTACAAGGAACAGCATGTGGCACATCCAGAATCTGGATTGGGCTCCGTAGATTGTCTTATATGGCTTTTGTGACCACAATTAAAAATGCATTTTCGGTTCTGTGCCCCCCCCCCCCCCCCCCAAATTGTGCAGTTCTGTCATACTATAGTACTGGGGCCACGGAGACCCACGCCTCGTGCAAATTGTTCCAGAAGGCCGCTGATGGCTCCTGATGGGCTCGGGGACACAGTCTTTAGGCCAATGGCGGTGTTGTAGGCAGAGAGAAAGATGGACTTCACAGCCTCCAGTCGTGACGCCCTTTCGGACTGTGCCGACAGCCTGCAGGAAAAAGGTGCAATTAGTAAAGACAAGCGCAAAAAAAAACCAACACACACACACCATAGCATATTGATTTAGGGGAAGACATTGTTCAACAATAGAGATGTTGCAACACTAAAGAGGTTCTACAGAAAAAAAAAAAAAAAAAAAAAAAAGCAAAGCCTTATACAGCCCTCTGCAGTCTCTAAAAACCAGGTTCACCTTTTGGGATAAATACATTTTATCTATCTATCTCTCTATCTATATATATCACTGCCCTCTGACGCGTTTCAAAGGGAACATCCCTTCTGCTGAGCTCTGAGGAAGAGGGGATGTTCCCTTCGAAACGCGTCAGCTGGCAGTGACCCCTATGAGTTCCTTTGTGATCTCTGGAGAGCTCCGTTCATCATAGACTGTATGCTGCTAGTCGATGACTTTTTACATTGTGAGATCTTGTATGACTGTTTGTGAGTAGTTCCTTTTATCGCTTTATATAAAATTTACATCCAAAGGATAATGCACATGGCTGGTGCGCCCTTTTCCTTTTTTCGTTGACCATCTCACCCCACTCTGCTCTGTCCCTCCAGCACTCCCTGGAGTCCTGAGCTATGGAAGGGGTGGAAGCGACTCACTCCGGCGTGCCGAGAGGCTGAGCCAACTGCCGATCAGGCATCTAGGTAGAGCCTGACAATATGCTCAGGATCCTGGAGCAGCTCTGACATCAGGCGACAGCAAGCTCCAGCTGTCGGCTGATTCTGGGTCGCAGGAGTGCAAAAGTTAAGTGCACTCCTGTGACCCAAGAGAGAAGAATGGCAAGGAAAAAAAAAAAAAAAGCTTTTCCTTAACCACTTGTCAACTTCCCTATAGCAGTTTTACAATTTTTCAGAATATATATATACATACATATACACACACACACACACACACACATATATATATATATAATATGTGTGTGTATATGTATGTATGTGTGAGATATATATATATATACACACACACACATATATATATAATGTGTGTGTATATGTATGTATGTGTGAGATATATATATATATATACACACACACATACATTATATATATAATGTGTGTATGTATGTATGTATGTATGTATGTATGTATGTATGTATGTATGTATATATATATATATATATATATATATATATATATATATATATATATATATATATATATATATATATATATATATATATATATATATATATATATATATATATATATATATATATATATATATATATACACATACATATACACACACACACACACACACATTACACACACATTACCCTGCACATGCAGATAGCTGGTGTGATTTCACACAGCGGGAGCCAATCAGCAGATTCCACAGACTTTATGTCCGCCGGCAACTACTGATCAAATTGGTAAACACAGGCAAAATGGCAGACAGCCCATGTATACAAGGCAGATTGCCATTCTGTCAGTAAGACATGGATCCATGCCTTCCCCTAGTAAAAGCACCTCCCACACTACACTAAAACACTGGTTAGGCACACAGCTAAC
Organism: Lithobates septentrionalis; assembly: GCA_037952835.1. Taxonomy (NCBI): domain Eukaryota; kingdom Metazoa; phylum Chordata; class Amphibia; order Anura; family Ranidae; genus Lithobates; species Lithobates septentrionalis. The sequence continues at coordinate 64,259 of JBBDGP010002240.1, read as the reverse complement.
CCTTTGATCACCCCTGATGTTAACCCCTTCCCTGCCAGTGCCATTAGTTTCCTGGAGAATTTCAGTCCCTCTTAGTGCAACTGACGCAATCAACTAGTGGCAAGGCGCTGTCAAAATATCTCTGGGATAAAGTTGTAGACAGGCAAGTCAGGAGATAGATACAAAGAAATTGCAAAGCGAAGTCTATTATTAGGTGGAAGGTATTTGGTACAACACAGACACTCCCTGGATCAGGACGTCGCTCCAAACTGGAGGAAAGAGCCAGGAGGAAACTGGTCAGAGAGGCTACCAAGAGGCCTACAGCAACTCTGAAGCAGTTGCAAGAATTTTTGACAAAGAGTGGTCATTGTGTCCATGTGACAACAAGATCACAAATTCTCCACAAACGTGGCTTAAATGCAAGAAAAAAGCTGCTCCACAAGAATGTCCACATACAGTCACCACTAATCTTTACCAAAACACACCTTGAAGATTCCAAGCTACACGGAAAAAGGTGTTCTGCTCCGAGGACAATAAAATTGATTTTGCCCCCAACACTAAATGATATGTCTGGCAGAAATCCAATACATAAAATCTATGAGGTTGCGCCAATTTGAAACAAATCCTCTGGTAATTTGAAAAAAAAGTGCAAAGTGCAAAAAAAAAACAGTTAAACTTGTGATAATGTGAAAAGTCCTTGTAAAAAAAGTTCATAATGAATCTTTTATACGTCTTTGTAAAAGATCACCCCCTTATGTCTGTATTTTATTGAACCACCTTTTGCTTTAATTACAGGCTTTAGTCTGTTGGGATTTGTCTCTACTAACTTTGCACATCTAGGACTTTGCAATATTTGCCCACTCTTTGCAGAACTGTTCAAATTGTTAAATTTGATTGTGACTGTTTGTGGACTACAGTCTTCAAGTCATTCCACAGATTTTCAATGGGCTTTAAGTCTAGGCTCTGAGGACATTCACCTTTTTCTCCTTCAATCATTGTGTGGTATTTTTTGCTGTGTGCTTTGGGTCATTGTCCTGTTGGAAGGTAAAGCTTCCCATGGACAATTTTCAAAAACCCCCAATGAAAGGTTTACCATTTTTGTAATTGTCCATAGTCAGGTTTTAAGCACTATGGTGTGAAATGTGTGAAGTGTTCTATTATTGCTGCGGTTAGACCCCTTTCACACTGAGGCGCTTTTCAGGCGCTTTTCCCCTTAAAAAAAAAGCGCCCGAAAAGCTCACAAAAAACTATTTCCATTAAAATCAATGAATGCTTTCACACTGGGGCAGTGGGCGGGCAGGGTGGTGAAAAAACACCCCTCTCCATTGAAATGAATGGAAAGCTCTTCAAAAGCGCCTGAAAAGCTCTTCAAAAGTGCTCAAATGTTTTACTGGCAGTTTAGAAGCACCTCGGTGTGAAAGGGGCCTTAGTTCTTTAAGAGCCCTTGCACACTGGGGCGGGGGGCAGCGTCGGCGGTAAAACGCCGCTATTATTAGCGGCGTTTTACCGCCGGTATGCGGCCGCTAGCGGGGCGGTTTTACCCCCCGCTAGCGGCCAAAAGGGGTTAAATACCACCGCAAAGCGCCTCTGCAGAGGCGCATTGCCGGCGGTATAGCCGCGCCGTCCCATTGATTTCAATGGGCAGGAGCGGTAAAGGAGCGGTATACACTCCGCTCCTTCACCGCTCCAAAGATGCTGCTAGCAGGACTTTTTTTACCGTCCTGCCAGCGCGTCGCTCCAGTGTGCAAGCCCTCGGGGCTTTCACACTGGAATGCAAGGAGCGGCACTTTCGGGTCGGTTTGCAGGCGCTATTATTAGCGCAATAGCGCCTGCAAACCGCCCCAGTGTGCAAGGGCTCTAACAAACATTCCGATTTATGAATGTTCTAATTGGGACCCTTATTGTATTCATGCCATGCTACCCTGTTTCCCCGAAAATAAGACCTAGCGTGATTGTCAGTGATGGCTGCAATATAAGCCCTACCCCCCAAATAAGCCCTAGTTAAAGTCCTTGTAGGTCTTATTTTCAGGGTAGGGCTTATTTTCGGGGAAACAGTAGGGCTTATTTGGGGGGTAGGGCTTATATTGTAGCCATCACCGACAATCCCACTAGGTCTTATTTTCGGGGAAACCGGGTATTAGCCAGGCAAGGCTGTGATGATAGGTGAATACGGCCCACATTCCCATCAACCACTGCCTTGGTTTCATATGGCATGGGAGAGCCACGTCTACACACATTTAAACCGCCTCATTCTCAGACTGTATCAAAAGCAAGTCAAATGCAAAGAACATACAACCAATTAAAGAAAAATAAAAAAAGCTTGTACCTTGGCGCACTGTTTTAAGTAAATAGCTAAAGTTTTAATGCGGAGTTCCGTCGAAAAAAAAAAAAAATAATAATTAAAAAAGTCAGCAGCTACAAATACTGCAGCTGCTGACTCTTAATAAAATCGGCCACTCACCTGTCCCAGGGTTCAGCGATGCAGGGGGAACGGAGCCCCGCTCATCATTCCCCATTCTCTCTGCGGCGCCGGCATTGTGACTGTGGGCGCCCGGCACGCACGAGCCGCACGCTGTGACTAGCCGGGCAATCATCTGGGACTTGTGATGTGTCCCAGATGATTGCAGAGAGGGATGGGGGAGTGGTGAACTTCCTTCCGGCGCCACGGTGCCCTGGAAGTGGGAGCTGCAACCCTCTAAAAAGAGGGTTTCTGCACCCCCCCCCCCCAAAAAAAAATGACATGCCAAAATGTGGCATGTCGGGGTCACCTTCCCTTAAAGTGGAAGTTCCATTTTTGGGTGGAACTCCGCTTTAAGTTCTAGAATCCAATCAATACATGGAACCACAGGAACATTTCCTTGACACATAACAATGAAGGGGCTACATCCTCCCATCAGGTAGAGGATGGTGGGAAGACAGCTGGCTGGAAGGAGGACAGTCAGGTTTCAGACACTTGTACAGTGAGCAGCTGAGGACAGACACGAGCACTAACCGCTCAATCACCGCAAGTTACACAATGCCAGGTCCGTGGGGAAGCTGCTAGCCAAGCACACTTTCCTAAATTGTGAGATTGCTGACAATCACTCAAATGCCAGGTGCCTATTTTTAGTGGCAGCTGTTCCCGGTGCTCTCCAGCTGTCCACACTATGCATGTTTGAGCAGCTATACGCCAAGAGGGATAACAAAGGAAAAAAATGCTCCTGTATTGCAAAGCTGTGCAAAGGGAGGCTCTTCAATATTTGTCCATTTTAACTCATTGTTTGCAGTAGCTAAAAAGTATAAAGAGTATAAAGTTAGTTTTGGCCCCTTCTCCTAAACCCAGTGATGGCGAACCTTGGACCCCCAGATGTTTTGGAACTACATTTCCCATGATGCTCAACTACAATGCATGAGCATCATGAGAAATGTAGTTCCAAAACATCTTGAGTGCCAAGGTCCGCCATCACTGTCCCATCCCATTCATGATCATGACATTTTTGTCTTTCGGCACTGCATCACTTTAAGGAAACCTTTCAGAGAAGGCTTATAGGGATCCATTACTGACCTGCTTCTAAAATGCTATCCTTTTTAAACAAACCTTTCAAAAACATATCACGAACTAATGCAAAACGGATAGGCTTCACATTCTATGCCCCCAAGCAAAGTCACACACATAATGTATTCTTAAATGTTCCCCGATTTTGGTTATCGTTAAGCTGGCCATACATGGATTCAAATTTGACCAATGCGGCAGGGACCAGCAGAATTTAGATCCACGTGTGGCAATTGCAATTTTACACAAGTTGACATCTTCTGTTCAACAGCCCTGGTGGATAAAAGCCACTGAATCAGTGGCTGCAGTACTCATCTGTGTATTCTGACAGCGCAAGTCCCTGCCCTCAAGGAGCTTACAATCTAAGGTTCCTAACTCACGTTTATGCATACACTTGCTAGGGCCAATTTAGACAGGAGCCAATTAACCTACCAGCATGTCTTTGGAGTGTGGTAGGAAACCGGAGTACCCGGAGGAAACCCAGGAAGGCACAAGGAGAACATGCAAACTTAGTCAATAATTATTATTAAAAAAAAGTAAAAAAAAAAAAAAAAAAGCTAGCATCTGGGCTGGTATGGGGATTCCTTGAACAATTAACCACTTCCTGCCCGCAGTACGTCATGATGTCCTTGACTTTCAGTGGGGATATGTGAATGATGCCTGCAGCTGCAGGCATCATTCAGATATTCTTTTCTGCCTGCGATTCTGTGCACTGTAAGAATGATCATAGCGGCAGTTCCACCGCTTGATTGTTCTTACAGGCGGCGGAAGGGCTCCATCCCTCCACCCTCTGGTGCTTCTCTGGGGTCTCCCGTGGCATCAGGGACCCAGAAAAAGAATCCGCCGCCGCCGGATGAAGAACATACAGATTTCTGGTGACCACATGGTCACCAGTCATCTCTTTACCCGTTGGAGGCCCGGGCGCGACGTTATGACGTCATGTCCAGGCATGTCAACAAAGCGGTGATCTCGGCTGGAAAACATCAGATTTTTTTTTTTTAAAGATCTGATGCTTTCCAGCCTGGGAGGAGATATGTGGGGTCTTAAAAAACCCCATATCTCTCCATAAAGAGGACCTGTCACACACCATTCCTATTACAAGGGATGTTTACAGGAATAAAAGTGATCAAAAAAAAAAAAAAAAAGTTTAAAGCAATCCCGTCCCCGTATGTTCACGCACAGAAGCGAACACATGCAAGTCCCACCCACATATGTAAACGCCATTCAAACCACACATGTGAGGTATCGCCGCATGTGTTAGAGCAAGAGCAACAATTCTAGCACTAGACCTTCTCTGCCACTCTAAACATGCAACCTGTAAAAAAAAAAAAAAAAATTAAAAGCGTCGCCTATGGAGACTTTTAAGTACTGAAGTTTGGCGCCCTTCCACGAGTGTGCTCAATTTTAAAGAGTGACATGTTGGGCATCCATTTACTCGGCGTAACATCATCTTTCCCATTCTACAAAAAAAAAATGGCCACCTTTACTGTTTGGTTCTAAAAAACAAACAAACAAAAAAAAAAAACCACACATTTGAAAAATTGTTGCAACGATCTGCTAAAAAACCATATATAAAATGTTTGGGGGTCAGTTACCCTTTAACTACTACAGGGTCTGGATGAATAGCTGAGAGATGGCTACCAACAGGCCTTGAGAATGACAGCCCAGACCTCAAATTAAAAAAAAATAAATAGATTTACAATTTAAACTTCCAAAGGATTCTGTCTTGCAATTTGCACACATTTTCCACACAGTTCGACCAGACTGGTGACAGTCCTAATTAAGGCAATTTATTTTCTTGGTTCAGCAGTTCAGCTACCTATATCATCTACCCCCCTCCAGCCTCCTCTGGAGTTTGAATTACTATCATCACCTCTGTCCAGTGAGCTGACTCAGGCAGCATTAATGTGTATGTCAAGACAACACCTTTCATTTAAATTTTGGGGGGTGGGGAAGAGTTAGAACCCCATTTTTGTGGTCCTAGCTGGTGCTCTGCTAGATAGAAATACCATCTCTACGGCATTGAAGTTGTATCAAAATCAGACCAAAGTAGAAAAGGTTCCTGCACTAAAGTCAGAGCAATTTGTGTTGGATCAGTTGAGACGGCTCTCATAGGGAAACATTTGACATGTCACGGGACTTGTGCTTGCAAGCTGGATCTCATGTCACAGCAGTGTGAACCAAGCCTAAGGGGTTGATTTACTAAAACTGGAGTGTGCAAAATGTGGTGCAGCTCCACACACAAGCCAATCAAGCTTCCAGTAGTTTTTTTTGGAAAAGCTTAAAGTGATTGTAAAGGCTCGTTTAAAAAAAAAAAAAAATCCACAAACACGTTATACTTAACTCCTCTGTGCAGTTGGTTTTGCACAGATCAGCCTGAATCCTCCTCTTCTTGGGTCCCTCTTTGCTGCTCCTGGCCCCTCCCTCCTTTGAGTGCCCCTCAGCCAGCAGTTTGCTACAGAGGGCACTCAAGCAGAGTCAGAGCTTCCTGTATTTATTCAGACACAGAGCCCAGACCTGGCCCCGCCCCCTTTCCCCTGATTGGCTGACTGACTTTGATTGACAGCCGCGGGAGCCAATGGCGTTGCTGCTCTCAGCCAATCAGGAGGAGTGTCCTGGTAGGCTGAGGGGATCATTGACATTGCTGGAGAGAGAAGGGACTCAGGTAGGTAATTAGGGGGGTGCTACACAGAAGGTTTTTATCTTAATGCATAAAATGCATCAAGATAAAAAAAAAAAACTTCAGCTTTTACAACTTCTTTAATTGAACAAGCCGAAGTTAAAAGCCGATTGGCTACTATACTCAGCCGCACCAGATTTTGCACTCTCCAGTTTTAGTAAACCAATCCCTTTATAAGCGAGGAGAAACCCCTCAAAACGAAGTCCAAGAAACCAAACAAGTGACCAATTTCTTCCTCATTCTACCACAAATTTATGGACTTTTTTTTTTTTTAAATGGGGTGAAGGAGGACTAGAACCTCCAACAATGCTTTTATTGAACTCTGTCCCTCACTGTCCACTTGGCAGCTGCACTGCATTCCCATTTCTTGTACGAAGAGGGGGGAAAAAAAAATCTCCCTAGTTGGATTGTTGCTCCAACAATCACCTTCATTCTAGATCTTTAATGCGCTGTATTTTTTTTTTTTTTTTTTTTTAGAAGGCTTCAGGCTGTAGGCCAGCATTATTTATCCTATTTCCTCTAAACCCAAGTCATCCTGGGCTCAGCTTGTGACTGGACAGTAAAGGAGGAAGAGAAAAAGCAACAGAGGTGGACTCACTGTTCCGCTTCTATCAGCATGCTTCTTATCATAATTGCATCCTTTCACCCCAGCTCTGCTGTACATGGTCTTCAAAGAGGCGGATACCAGGTCAAACGTGGGTACTTACACGGTTTGCATTTAAAAAAAATAAATAAAAAAATACATTTGCTGCTCTATTCAGGATTGCAGAGATGCATGAATTTGTATATTTTAGATCTGCCTACAGTTCAGCTTTAAGGCTATGTTTCCACTATTGCGTCCCCAAAGTCGCGCGATTTTACAGCGATTTTACCGCGATTTGAAACAATGCCTGTGTCTATGAACGGTACTCATTGGAAAGCATGGGGTACTATTTGTCATGCGACTTTTCAGTCCCAAGTCACATGAAAAGTCGCACTAGTGGAAACATAGCCTAAAACTTAAAGACAACCTTGCTGTACAAACTGCTTTAGATTTATCATGTAGTAGAAGGGACTACCTGGACAACCGATTAATTCATTTCCAAATAAGAAAGACCCTTGCACTACATTTTTGATAACTCTAAATACATTTTTACAAGCAGTCTTCTAACATGTTCAGAGACTTTAGCTGTGACATCTCCATAATTTCTACACTTGCCAAAGCTGTTTTAATTGAGGGTCCCACAGTCCAAATTAAGATTTTTTAAATTTATTTTATACCATGTTGATGGCAGAAGCTACAGCTAGGAGATCTCACTGCTAGAGTCTCCAAGAAATTGCATAAGACGGGAGAACCCACCATCTAGAACTATTGTTCTTTTTATTATTAATTGAGACCAGGGGTCTCCATACTTTCTAAACACTGGGCCAGTTTACTGCCCTTCAGACTTTAGGAGGGTCAGACTGTGGCCAACGGGAGTAGAGAAGGTCCCAACGTCAGTGTTAAAAAACAATGCCCCATTTTTGGTGTCAGTGGGAGGAATTGTGTCCCATCATTGGTGTCGTTGGGCCCCATTGCTGTTTCATTGGAAGAAATTGTGCCCCATCATTGGTGTCATTGTGAGAAATTGTGCCCCATCATTGGGAGGAATTGTGTTTCACCATTGGTGTCTTGGGCCCCATCGCTGGTGTCATTGGGAGGCACTGTGTCCTATCATTGGGCTCCATTGATGGTGTCATTGTGAGTAATTGTGCCCCATTATTGGTGTTATTTTCGAAAAATTGTGTCCAATCGTTGGTGTCATTGGGAGGAATTGTGTCCCTTCATTGGCTTCATTGGGAAAAATTGTGCCCCATTATTGGTGTCATTGGAGGAATTGTGCCCCATCGGTGTTAGTGAGTGGAATTATGCCCCTTCATTGCTGTGAGTGGGGGGGAATTGTTGGTACCAGTGCATGAAATTGTGCCCCAAGGGGCCGCATCTGGCCCCCGGGCCACAGTCTGGAGACCACTGAAATAGACCCTTTATTGAGCTGCTGAAAATGGATGAGAAATCTTTTGGGTACCAGACCCACAGGGGGAGTTTATGGCTAACTCCAGTAAATTTTTCTAAACCCACACCCTAGCGTATCAAAACGTCATTTGTAGTGGCAGTACCATCAGTCCCGTCTGCTGCTGGCGAACTGAGCACCTGACAACCTACATCCACTTACAGGCCATTGTTAGACTTCTCGTCTGTGAAGCTGAAGGGTAGGAAGGGTCCGGCACTCAGGATACCATGGTCATTAACACTCCCACCCTCCGATACCATCTGCCAGCTGCCATAGTCTGTAGATACGGATGATCCGGGCAACGAAAGGTCCGCTGATCTGCGGCGAAGAGAAAGAGGGAAGACCGTGCAATGAGTGTCTTCTACAGCTAAAAATATTAAGACGGCCCCCTCCATGTCTCTTGAGGTGCCATATGTTGATAGCTGCTCATCAGGAGGGAGCCAGGGAGGAGGAGCGGCCAGCCATTGCCCTCTCTCAGATTTAAGCAATCAATGCCAAGCCTATAAGCATGCAACACCAGCACCCAAAGTGAAAAGACTCAACCAAATTATTTTTGTTATGGTTAACCAGAACCAGAGCAGAGGCTGCAAGCAAGTCAGAAAGTTAGAAGTACTGCAGGAGATTTGTGCTTGGAAAAAAAGACATGGAAAAACTGGCGGGTGTGTGGAAGAATTGCTGCATGCTTTCTTTCTAAAAGAGAGTTAAACAATTTCAAAAAAGGGCGGGCATGACTTCAGCTGATTTTAACCTGTTAGCTACTATAAGAAATGGTTTTACAACCTGAAAAGAGACAGGGGAAAGTAGCAAAGGACTGAATAGGTATGGGGAAGACATATGAGAAGAAAGAGGGGAAGCAAAAGGAAAGGATGCACGCAAAGAAACCAAAAAGTGGAAAAGGTGAGCAAAAAAGGAATGAATGCGGAACAAGAAGAAGAAGAAGAAGAACAAGAAGAACAAAAACGAACACAAAAACAAAAAAAAAAAAAAAAAAAAAAAAAAAAAAAGAAGAAGAACAAGAACAAAAAAAAAAAAAAAACGAACAAGAAGAAAGCAAGCAGGGACAAAGAAGAAAGGAAGTTAGTAGAGAAGAGGGAATGGAAAAGGATAGGAATGATTAAGGAAAAAGAAAAGGGAGAAGAAAAGGAAATTGAGCAACGAAGGAATGAATGGGGAGGAGAGAAATGAATGGGGGGGGGGGGGAAGGAAAATAGAGAAAAGAGCATGGAAAGGGTCAGAAGGTGGAAGGGAAGGCAGCAATAAAGCAAAGGGGAGGAGAAAGAAAATATGTTTGAAAAAAAAAAAAAAAGTAAAGCATAACAAAAGTGGCACAATGGAGCAATTAAGGCAATAAATTGGGAAAAGGGAAGGGGCATTAAAAAAGGACCAGAAGTAGTACAGAAAAGAAAAGAAGAAAAAAAAGGGGGGGAGGAGAGAAGGTATATGCAACAGACTACTTAACATGCAAAAATACATTGTTACCCTACAAGGACCAACTGAAAAACCAGTAAGTGCACTATTAGAAGCTGAGCGCTATTTGGCTGTTCTGGTTTATAATTCTGTATTTGTTCTTTACATTAAAAAAAAAAAATCAACCCTTTTTTTTCAATGGCTACAAAACCTGGCACAAAATGTAACCATTTTGCTTGACAATTGACAGCAGTGTAAAATAGTGGACTGAAAATACTCCAGTCTGTCCCCATAGACCCAGTTATTCCTCCTCTGGGCACCCTATCCAGCTTTTTGCACAGCAAAGAGTTTAATTGAGCCAATCACACTACACATCGTCCTTTTCAGTGAATTTTAGATAAAGTTATAAGGAAGGCTGGGTATAAACAGTTTTTTCACCATTCAGAAGTCGATCTACTGAAATTCCATATCGATGACATGGCTGTTTATTTGGCACACTGCACAGAAAAGGAGTGTATAATAAACAGCTGAGAGAGAAGATTATGAGGAAACCATTTGGTTTACAATCCTGAATGAAACAAAGCTTTCAAGCTCCATCTTTAGGTTTCCCCTATCACCCACCCCTTATCTAAATGCCTTATCTAGAGGCCAAGTTGAGTATAAATACTTGAATAGATTTATATATAAATATATATTTATAAGGCTGTAACAAAAATGTGGAAAATGTGAAGCTCTGTGAATACTTTGCAGATGCACTGTACTACAATGTCACCCAGCTGATGGGCCGCCGCCCCCCCCCCCCCCCCCCTTCTGCTGACTGTGCATAAGCTGATGTGTAGAAATGTTGAAAAAAGTCAGCCAGATTCCATTGGACAATAAAGAGCTAAGAAGCAGTAAAGAGTAGAGTCTGGTTTGCTTGAAGTTAATCAGGCCCAATTCATGCCACAAGATATACCATTACCAAGCTTCAGAAAACACCACATTGTCATGCCAAGAAACCCACTCAGGATCAACACACACAATGTATAAATAAACAAAGCAAATAAGAGTAGTTGATGGCTACTGTCGATCAACCAATCATTTTCATGGCCTAAATGAGCCCAGAATCTGAAAGCTGGTCTCAGGCTCCTTTCCTTTAGTCCACGCTGGCTTTTCAACAGTTCATACAAAGACTGACTTAAAGCAGAACTTTAGCCAAACAGCTAAATATGCAATTGATACATATATATTTGAAGGTTTTACTTCTTATTAGGTAAAAAATACTTCCAGTTCCATGAGATTCGCATACCTCTGGCAAAATGCCTAGGCAGTAGTGCAACACCATTACTAAAAGTACAACTAAAAGGGCAACCTTTTAGTTTTGGATAGAGTGGAGAGGGATAAAAATCCATCAGGTTTTTTTTATTTTTTATGGTGGTCTGTGCCCCCATTAGAGAGATTGGGGACACTAGATCTGGTGACAACCAGAAATTCCCTCACTTTGTAGGGATTTCTTCCCATTTTCGGTTTTGGCTATTGGACAGAAGTGCTCTACTACTGGAGCTTCGCAGTTTCTTGAGCCCCCTGCTTGCTTACTGTACAAGAGCCTTCCTGTGTCCTCTTCCTCGTGCAAGCAGTCTGTACACCACCCCCTCCACCACCCAATGCCAGCAAGCCTATCACAGACAAGACTTGGCAACATAGACTGATTGGCTAGCAGTGCATTTGGAGTTTTTAAACCTTGACAGCACCAGTTATAGCATACAAAGGATTTTCCAATTGGTTGGACAATTTGATACAGGCCTGACCCTTGCCTCTTCTCCCACCCATGCATCACTTCCAATCTTCAACCAATGGTGCAAAATAGAGATGCCCTGAGATTTCAGCCACCGAATATAGGCCATTAAGGGTTGTGCCAAAAGGGGAAAAAAAAAAAAAAAAAAAAAAAAAAAAAAAGGAAGTGCAGATAATGGCTACCGAAAACACGCACGATTTTACCTTGCTTGTGTTTTTTTTATAGGTCATGCAACTTAAAAAAAAAATGCATCAAAAATGCAACCAGGGAGTATTTTTTGATGCATTTTTGCTGAGTTTTCAACGGGGAGGTGCATTTTATCAAATAGGCACCAATAATAAAACCGTCAATTTCAGGTTCGGCCAAGTGCATCCTGAATTTTTGGTTTTGGCACTGAAATGTTCATTTCGATGCACCACTAGTGCATAAAACATAACGGCAGACCCCCAAAAAATGAAGGACAGAGAAAGGTATCTTACAAAAAACAAACAAGGTGTTCATGGCCAAGCTTAGGGCTTGTGTCAATGATATCAGTCTGACATTTTAAGATGCCTCCGAGATCATTCAACAGATGGGTGTGGTTGGCCCGACTTGCATTTAACCTTTTTCAAGAGCATTTTGCACTCCTATAGACTTGTTTGGGGAATGCAAACGCCCCTCAAAGCAAACAAATGCTCAGTGGCTTCGTTATTAGCACTTCTGCCTGTGTTTGAATGCCAGCCATGAAACTACCTGCATAGAGTTTGCAAGTTCTCCCTGTGCTTGCGTGGGCCTCCTCCAGGTACTTTAGTTATCTTCCGTACTTTAAAAGACATGCTTTGGAGCAGGTTAATTGGCACCTGTCTAAATTGGCCCTAGCGTGTGTATGTACACTATATTTCCAAAAGTATTGGAACGCCTGCCTTTCTACACACACAAACTTTAATGGCATCCCAGTCTTAGTCCATAGGGTTCAATATTGAGGTGGCCCCCGCTTTGCAACTATAACAGCTTCAACTCTTCTGGGAAGGCCGTCCACAAGGTTTAGGAGTGACTATGGGAACGTTTGACCATTCTTCCAGAAGCACATTTGTAAGGTTAGGCACTGATGTTGGATGAGACGGCCTGGCTCACAGACGCCGCTATAATTTACCCCAAAGGTGTTCTATCGGGTTGAGGTCAGGATTCTGTGCCAGCCAGTCAAGTTCCTGCACCCCAAACTCGCTTATTCGTGCTATATTGCCAAAAGTATTGGGCCACCCCTCCAAATCACTAGGTGGAGGGGTGATTATGGCGTGGGGTTGTTTTTTCAGGGGGACCTTGCTTTGTGCACTGGCGCACAGTCATGCTGGAACAGGAAGAGGCCATCCCCAAACTGTTCCCACAAAGTTGGGAGCATGAAATTGTCCAAAATATCTTGGTATGCTGACTCCTTAAGGAGTTCCCTCCATTGGAACTAAGGAGCCAAACCCAGCCCCTGAAAAACCACCCCACACCATAAGCCCCCCCTCCACCAAATGATTTTGACAAGTGCACAAAGGTCCAAAAAGACATGGATGAGCGAGTTTGGGGTGGAAGAACTTGACTGGCCTGCACAGAGTCCTGACCTCAACCCAATAAAACACCTTTGGGATGAATTAGATCGGAGACTGCGAGCCAGGCCTTCTTGTCCAACATCAGTGCCTGACCTCACAAATGCGCTTCTGGAAGAATGGTCAAACATTCCCATAGACACACTCCTAAACCTTGTGGACGGCCTTCCCAGAAGAGGTGAAGCTGTTATAGCTGCAAAGGGTGGGCCAACTCAATATTGAACCCTACAGACTAAGACTGGGATGCTATTAAAGCTTATGTGTGTGTAAAGGCAGGCGTCCCAATACTTATGTTAATATAGTGTATGAATGTGAGTTGAAGACCTTAGATTGTATAAAAACAACAACAACAACAAAAAAAAAAACCAAACACCTCCAACAACCACCATCTGTGCTGAGTATTCTGGAGAGGGCAAAAGAAAGGGTTCAGACAGACTAGCAAAATTTCAGGTCTGTATTTAAAGCATAAGTAATCCCCAACAAATTTAAGAATGTTTGGCTTAATTTCTTACTGCAAACCATTATCTCATGCAAATTTTTTTGGATATCTGTTGAAGGTGTTTTTTTTACTTGGAGATCCTGCTAGTAAAAGCACTTCCTGTTCCAGGCTGACAAGGTCAAGCCACTGCCATCCCACCGCATTTACTGCAGTTGGCTGTCAGACTCCTTGTCCAATAAGCAGCCTCAACTGCCAATGGAATGGAAGAGCACAAAGCAGGCTGAGGACATTGCCAATTGTGAGACAGTGGCTTACCTTTGTGGATTGTGCATTAGGGATTAAAAAAAAAAAAAAAAGGGAAAGAGAAAAAAGGGGAGGACACCAGTATGCATTGAGACAATGTAAAAACTAAACCTACTAGAAAATACATTTAGGGGGCACCAGCACTAATGTTACATCATCAGTAGGCTCCCAATGGTGGAACAGAGAAGATCGTTACAGAAGCCGAACTAGAGAACATGGCAGGAATGGGGAGTGTGGCACCATCCGGGTCCTGTGCCATAAACGGCAGCTCCCCCACGCGTGCGCAGGAGTGACGTCATCGCGGCTCCGGCTAGTCACACAGCGGACTTTAAGGAAGACCAGGTGAAGATGGAAGCGGTGACAGCGCTGCGCTGGATGGCTTAATTATCAGGCAAGTTTCACATAATGTGCTAGTTTGCTATGCATACTAGCACATTATGACTTTACCTTTTAAGTCAGGAAAAAAATAAATCATTCAAATCTTTTTCAGCCAGCAATTCCCTCACATGTAAAAGAAATCATAGTGGCAGTTTAGCTGCTTGATTGCTTTTACAGTCAGTGGGAGGGGACATTTCCCCTCACCTCTCCCGGCTCGCCTGTGCAATCAGGGAGTCGGAGATTGAATCTGCCAGTGGTGGCGGTTTACCATAGAGCTGGCTGTAGACCAGATGGTCCCTGGCCATCTCTATGATCCTCAGAGGCCGGAAGAGACGTCATGTCACTTTCGGCGCAAGCAGATGTAAACACTGCCTTTTTTTAGCTGAAAAGCCTGCAATCTATTTTTTTTTTTAATCACAAGCTTTCCAGCATAGGCAGATCTGGGGACTTAGGGCACGACAGGTCTTCTTTACAGAGAGATCTGGGGTCTATTCCTATTACAAGGGATGTTTACATTCCTTGTAATAGAAATAAAAAATAAATCATGGTCAGGACTTTTGTCTCAAACATGTCAGGTTGCTAAGCCCTTGTGCTTTTGACACCACGCGATACTGATTTTTACTTTTTATATGTGATCACTTCTTGTATCCACCTGACTAGGTGGATTGTACTATTGAGCTTTGGCATTTTTTTAATAAATTTTTATTTTTTGGATTCACGCACTATGTGGAGGCCCTTTTCTTTTTTTCATGGTCTGATGCGATATCATCTGGAGTCCGCACATCTCATCAAGTGTGACCACTCCATGGGAGTTCGAGCCCGCTGGCCTGGGGGGTCCTAGCTACACCATTTGTTTCTCACGGCTTTGGATGAAATTATGAAGGTGTATTTCCACACTGGTTTGTTCCATCAAACATCTGCTGGATTGATGAATCCAAACGCCTGATAGACCCACCGCCGTATGGCGAGTGTGTCCACTTTTCATGGTAAGCGTACCCATTTTATCTTTATGTTGCAAAATATCTTATGAAGAGGTTTTTCCTGTCACATACAGTGGTCGATTAGTTACCATCTTCATGCATCATCTACACATGGGACTTCATTTTATCTATCTATCTGTTTTTTGGCTCACCACGGACAGTTTTTGTTGCAGTTTTTTTGCTGTCTTTTATGGACATTTCACAACTTTTTGATTTGTTTTTATTGTATATTGTGCAAGCTGGTGTTTGACTTATAAGTCACCACCAGCTTTACACTTACATTTTAAGTGACACTTCGCTTTATCACTTTGTTACATATCAGCACTGCATTTATATATTTTTTATTTTCTCACTCATTTGTGCAATCCACTATACTGTTTAAGCTAGTGGCTTTATTTTATTTTATTTTTTTATCACTAGTAGCGGGACATTGTATTATACTTCTTGTAATAGAAATAAAATTGATCAAAATTTTTAAAAAATTTAAAAAGGGAAAGTAAAAAAAAAAAAAAAAAAAAAAAAAATATTAAAAAAGAGCCCCTATCCCCTTGTGCTCGCATGCAGAAGCGAATGCATATGCAAATGGCATTCAAACCACACATGGTATCGCTGCGAATGTTAGAGCAATAATTCTAGCACAAGACCTCCAACCCTAAACTGGTAACCTGTAAAAAAAAAAAAATTTAAGCGTTTCCGATGGAAATTTTTAAGTACCAAAGTCGGCGCCAGTACATGAGCAATTTTAAAGTGTGACATGTTAGGTATCAATTTACTCGGCGTGACATCTTTCACATTATACAAAAGAAATTGGAGTAAACATTGCATTTTGTTTTTTTTTTTTAATTAGTGAAAGTGTTTTTTCCCCAAAAAATATCACATCTAAAAAAATTGCTGCGCAAATACCGTGCGACATTAAAAATTGGAACGCCATTTTATTCCCTAGGGTCTCTGCTACCTAAAAAATATATATAAAAAAAAAAAAAAAAAAAAAAAAAAAAAAGACACCAAGCCATTATAGTCTCCCTATAAGAACCACAGCCTGACAAGGTAGGGGATAGAAGGGTAGAAAGCTTGTAGGGAGGGGAGAAAAAAAAAAAAAAAAAAAAAAAAAAAAAAAGGGAGAAGGACTAAAGTAGAGTAGAAGATTATCATTTTTGCATTCTTCAGAAATGAGATAAAATGGTCAAACGTACGAAGAAAAGGCTCGGCATGTGTCCCACCTTCGCTGCGGCACCTCTAATGGGCTGCTCCCAGCTCTCAGCAACACATCCGAGTGGTTAGAGGAGGAAGAACTGGATGACTTGGCTTCAGCTCCTGGTGGGTAAAACAAATGCTCCTCTGCAGTCCTGTTCCACAAAGCTGCGTGTGGGGAGGAGGTGTGCGTCTTCTTCCTGCCACGTAGAAGAGGAGAGGCAAGATTAAACCAAAAAAGGCAAAAAAAAAAAAAAAAAAAGGCACCATACCAAATAAAATATAAAATGGTTCACAAATGCATTTTCAAGGAAACATTCACAAAAGAACTATAGGGAGACCATAACTGTTGACCACTGTATTAGAAAATTTCCATATACAATATCAACTAGTTGTATTTAGGCAGAACTCCCAGCTGAACCTATTGTCTGGGATGAGGAAGGTGGGAGGGGGTTACTGTGATCTCTGGATCCTGTTCTTAAGAAATCTGATGCTAAATAAACTTTAAAGCCGGCCAAATACAGATCAAATTCGATCCATGTATGGGCAGGCTGGTTGTACAGAAGTCAATTTACTGATCAACTTCTGTACAACCAGTCTGTTGGAAAACTCCCGCATGATCAGTGCTGCCAGAGCTGACATGTATTCTGATTGTGGTGTGGGTCTCCGGGCTGTTGGAATACAATAGAGCAGCGGGGAGGATTTCCCCCATTCACATAGTGTGTATAATGAGAGAATCTTGTTTTTAGTTTAACCCGCTTGTTGGGAAAAAAAAAAAAAAAAAAAAAAAAAAAAGGGGGAACATGGGTATACAGTGTAACCTCACCAGACTGCATGGCTCTGTGCTCCGAAGGTCATGAGGTCTACAGCTTCATAGTTATGATTTCCAAAGGCACTGGGGGAGTCCTCAGTTATAACAGAAAAGTCACTGCTCAGACTGGTGTTACTGCCACGATCCCGGGGTTCTGGAGAAGGAGGTACAAAACACATCTCAGTTGAACACAACCTGAAAACCTTTGGCACAATGTTTGAGGATGAACAGGGACCCTCCTAAATAGGATGCTGGAAACCAATCTTTAATCTTAAAATGTAAGTAAACCCCCAACAATTACTTTGTTATTTATTCCCTTGTGGTTTGGTAAATAGTAAAAAGGGTTTTGCTATATCTTTTTTTCAAATTCAAAATATGCCTGATCTTTCCACAAAACATTAACTTCCTGTATGCTCCGCAAATCTAGTAAGCTGATAACTTCCAGTACAGGCAGTACCCGAGTTACGAACCTCCGACTTGCGAACGACTCCTACTTACGAACGGGAGGTGGCGTGACGTTCTGCGCACGCGCGGCCACTTTGACGGCGGGCACTTTGGGAAACGACGTCTGCGCATGCGCGGCTACTTGACAGAACATCGGAAAAGGACGTCTTTGCCGTTCTGTGCATGCGATTCCGACTTACGAACATTTCCGACTTAAGAACAAACAGGCAATCCCTAACCTGTTCGTAACTCGGGGAATGCCTGTATTCTGTGATTGTGTTGACTGTTATCAAATGCATTGTTCTCAGCTTTCTGAGGACTACAGAACCACACCTTCAGGCTCCATGCGCACTAGGAGGAGCTTAAAAAAAGAAAAAAAACCAAACAAACAAAAAAAAAAAACGCTGGATAAAAACCGCTCATATTAGCGTTTTATGTGCCGGCATTTAGCAGTGAATAGCGGGTTGTTAAGGAGCAAGCAGCTGCCGCATCCTTAAACCGATAAATAGTCAGTTGAACGTAAACAAAAGAATGGTGGAAAACACAAAAATAAAAAGGGAAAAAAAAAAAAAAAAAAAAAAAATAAAGACACGAACATGCGTGGGCTACCCCCCAAAATCCATACCAGGGACCTTACCTGGGCATGCAGCCCGGCAGGCCAGGAAAGAAAGGGACGAATGAGCCCCCCCCCCAAACCATACAAGGCTACATGCCATCAACATGGGGACAATGAGCCATGTTGAGGGCAGGTGGCCTGGTAGGGTTCAGTAGGGGACCGGGTTTGAGGTAAAGGGGTGCTCGCTTGTCCCCCCCCTGCTGGCCTGCATGCTGGGGAAACTCTGCTGACAGCTGATAACTCACCGGTTGTTAAGGAGCCGCCAGCTCCTTAGCAACCCACTACTTAGTAGCTCTTAGCAGCATTTGCCGTTTTTTTTTGTGACGGAAAAAAAAAAAAACCCTCTCAAAAACAAACCAGAGAGCTTTTTCTGCTCCTAAATGCCTCTAGACTACAAAGTGTTCATGGACAAATATGATAATATTTGCTTCTAAAAGGCAAAAAGAAAAAAAAACGCTTAAAATCTGCTGCTAGGAGCATTTAAGCTAGTGTGTATGGAGCCTCAAAGAATAGGATCAGGGCAGGGCTCCATATTACTTCTTGTACATTTGGTAACACTAAGCTGCAATATATTACATTTTTGTTTTTAGGTTAACATACACTTTAAAATGACACTAGCAACCTCAATAGAAATTTCAACAAAACTGCTGACCATTCCCTAGTTTTTTGTGCCCCATTGTGGGCACTGTCTTAACAGTTTCCCTGTTGGTCATGGTCAATGCATAGATGGCTGGTTTTAGAATATAAACAGACACCTGGAAGCTGCAGTCACCAGACTGAGTTAAGTATTGGGTAGGGGTGAGATTGTTTAGGTCAGGAAAGGTGGCAAAAAGGAGAATGGTCTTGTTTGAAGGTGCATTTATCCTTGTTTGAAGCAAACATAAAAAATTGGAAATAGTTATTTTACATTGGTTAAACCAGAGGGCATGAACTGGACATAATGTGCAGTTTTATATGTACCGGTGTTGCTCCTACATTGTTCATTGGGAGAGCATGGACAGCACCAACCACGCACAAAACAGAATATAAAAAACAAACAGCTAGTTTAGAGCAATACAGATTCTCAATCAAAGCACATACTTAGCGCACAGAAGTCTTCCAACAATAAACCTGGATCCCGAGGCTGTGAGCTTTTCCGCCTGCATCAAAGAACACAAATGGTCCACAAATTATAGTCTAAACAGAAAATCAAACCAGAATTTTGTTTTGCAAAGAGCAAAATGTGGTGTTCAGTCACCAATCGTCTTCTGTCCCAATACTAAACTTTATTACATATTTTAACATTGCTGAACTTTAGGACATTTGTACAAAATATCCTTGCAATGGTCCCCTTGCACTGCAAGGGTTAAATGCTTGTTAAAGTGGTTGAAAACCCTTACATATACCCAGTGAAGTGACTGGCCTCAGGTGATACACTGAGATGAAAAAAAAAAAAATCCTCCTACACAAGTTGTACCCATTTATCTGCAGCCTTCTCTTATCAATAGCTGCTCAAAGACTGAATTTATAAAGCTTGTCCGAAACATGTGGCAGAGAGCTCAAGTTATACTCTGCAGATCACAGTGAGGAAAGCTTTGGGAGCTGATGGGAGGGACCCACTCACCTTCACACAGAAAAAGAGCTGAGGCTGTCCATCACAGGCTGTGTGCTGGAGCCCCCTCCCCATCACCATTCCCTTGGTGTCAGGAAAACTTAGAAGTGACTCATGCAGATAGCAGAGGAACTAGGCAGCAGACAGAAATGAGACTTAAAGTGGATTTAAATCTGATTCATGAAATTTGACCTATGCACATATCTGCAGTTTAGTTGCTCCGTTATCAGCATGATAATTTCTGACCAAGTCAACCAAGATAAAACCAGCCTGAAATTTGTGTCCAGGGAAGTTGCTATAGATTAGTAGAGAGCTTGCCTTGTCACAGCACAGCAAGTCTCTGCCTATGTGGAGAGGGGGTGTGTGCACGCGCCTGTCCTCCAATCAGCTGTCTTGGCGGTATGGCAAGAATCCACTCCCACTGCAGAAAAGGAAGAGAAAACCTGTAACCGGATGTGCCCTTTTCAAAGAGTATATAAAGCTGAAGACAGCAGATATACATGTAAAGCTTATGTAGGGAGATTTGTTTCATCCCTGTGTACCATCTGAGGCTATTCACTTCAATGGGTATATGTAAGGCCCCTTTCACACTTATGCGACTTGGGACTGCAAAGTCGCATGACAAGTCATACCCCATGATTTCCAATGAGTACCATTCATATCTGTGCAACTTCACAGCAGTCCCTGCACTACTTTGGTCTGACATTTTAATGCGATTTGAGGGCCATAGACCTCAAGATTACACAGGCATTGCTTAAAGTCGCATCAAAATCCTGCGACTTTGAGGTTGCACAAGCGTAAAAAAAGGGGCCTTAGGGTTTACATCCACTCTAACGCTCTGGACTGGAACAAGTATACATTATAGGGATAGACACACACTATACAACCAGTTCCCAGAAGCCTCTTCTCTCCAGTGTTCTGTCCATCAGTATTAACCGCTTCCCGACTGCCTATAACTTTTAGTGCTACAGAGCAGCACCTGTGCGCCGGATCACGTATACACACACACACACACACACACACACACACACACACACACACATGATCCAACTACACTTATGGCTTGGGGGTGCACATGCGCGCCACCGGCGGCTTGCTTTTGCTGTCATACACAGCGGAAGCCGATGGGCAGGTGTCGGGTACTCAACATCTGCCGGCACCTGCCGATCGTCGGGGAGGATAACAGAACTGTGATCTGCCCATGTAAACAAGGCAGATTGCTGTTCTGACAGGAGGTAGGGGGTGGAATGTGTCCCTGCAAAGGGATACAAGGGAATAAACTCCACTCCTTCCTCTAGTACAGGGACAATTAGTGGACCTCCAGCTGTTCCAAAACTACAAGTCCCATCATGCCTCTGCCTCTGGGTGTCATCCTTGTGGCTGTCAGAGTTTTGCTATGCCTCATGGGAATTGTAGTTATGCAACAGCTGGAGGTCCGCCAATTGCATATCCCTGCTCTATAAAAAGCACCTCACACTGTTCACACAAACACTTGTAAACACTAACTTTTTACGCAAACCAATAATATAGGTTTATTGGGATTTTAACAAAAATCTTTTTTTTAGCAGAAAACATATTGACCTAAACTTAAGAAATTAGATTTTTTTTCTTCATTTTTTTTTTTTTTTTTTGGATAGCTTTTTATAGCAAATTAAGAAAAAAAAGGGGTTTTTTTTTGCACTATGAAGATGAAGACAAAGGGCAGAGGTGATCAAATACCATCAAAAAGAAAGCTCTACTTGTGGGGAAAAAAGAACATACATTTTTTTGGGTATTGTCACATGACTGCACAATTGTCAGTTAAAGTAATGCATTGCCGTATCGCAAAATAAATGGCCTGGTCATGAAGGGGGGGGGGTGGGTAAAATCTTCCGGAGGTCAAGTGGTTAATCTGACATCTTGCACAATGCAGGACCAGCAACCCTACATTGTAGAGTAAGAGGAGAGCCCGCCCAAAACTAGGTATGCCAGAGAAAAGCCGATCTGGGCAGGGATTGTGGTAAGTATTACAGCTTATTCCTCTACCCATGGACTGAATGAGTTTATTTTTTTCCCCATCCTTAAGAAGGGTGAACATTTAGCATGAGAATACATATAGGCAGGGCTCTTTTTCAGTAGGCACTAGAGGGAACTCAGTTCCACCACCTCTGGATCAGGTCTTCTGCTCCCTGCTCACCACTAACACTGAAGTCCAGCTTCTGTGTTTACAAGTGATAGCTTATCTCCCAGTAGCTCCCACAAGTCAGATCTCCTGTGCAGATCCCACTGAGTGCTGGACAGGGACAAGGGAGATACAGAACAGGTGCCCAGGGTTCAGTGCAGTCATGGGCAGGAGAGGGTGCGTGGTAGGCTGCACCCTCTGAGGTCTCCATTTTTTCTCTGGTGACCAGTTGTTGATGCTCCTACTGCATGATCTCCCTTGCAAGTGACTGTAGTATAGTAGGCTGGGAGGTACTACAGCCGGATAGGTGCTTCAGCTTAATATTGCAACAAAAGGTAAGACATATGACAGATGGTGGAGCTTTTAAGGAGGGGGGAGAAGATGAGGGCAGTGGAGGGAGGGGGTTGTATGCAGAGAGAAGAGCTACTATTTGATGCCATTTGGCAGGTATGTGTGTGTGTTGGGCATGGTTGAGTTCCTGCACCTTTTCTCTGAGAAAAAAAAAAAGCCCTGCATATAGGATACACAGCCCATCTTCCTTAGCAACTGCCACAAGCCACACTACTCTTAAATCCATGCATTACCAATCACCTGGCAGCCCGAGTACACCCAATTTCTATGCCTTTGGATCTGGCAACTAAAAAAGGTTCCCAAATGCCCCTAAAGCCTAACACTGCCAGGTTCTCCATGAATTGCATATGGCATTTCTCAGGATGTGTCCTTCTGGTGACAACAATGGACTATGCCTACGTAATTATGTACAAAAAAAAAAAAATCACCAGCGTGCATTTAGACAGAAAATGGCTGAAAAAAGGCTGCATGAGATCAGCAACACTTTGACACAAAGTACAAAAACAAGTTTTAATAAAAGGTTTTTTTTTTTTTTTTTTAAATGGCAATTGTCATTATACACTATTATCACTTTAGAAAACAAAATATCAGTTAATCGCTCAAAAATTCAATTCACTTCTTAAACAATTATAGTATAAATCCTACAAGAAGCAGAGTAGAAATGAATAATATTTAACAATAGTTAATCCATTTTTCTCCAGCTGTAGGTTATGTAACTGCTCAAACAGATGACATATCCCAAAAAAGGGAGACATTCTTAGAGACTGTCAGGCTATTTAAAGAAAGCTGTGCCAGCCCAGTGTATTATACAAGTGCCCAGCTTGCACATTTAGTTTGGAAATTGGACCGCTTCTTGCGGAGCCTCTGCACACACACCTCCGTACGAGGCTGGTCCCAGGCTGGGAACCATTCCAGCAGAGAATAAATTAATCAAACTGGGTCAGGACACTGGGGGTTTGATGGCCTCCATCGATATCCCCAAGCCGACTCCGCTAACGAGGTCAGATGCTGCTTTTTCTATACTTTGCTGGGCGCAAGCTTACCGCGATTTCCTCCCCGACGAGGAGAACTCGTCCGAAGTGATGTGCTTCAGAAAATTGAAGCAGAAAAAGAAGATCTGGGTGAGAGAAAATGGGAGCAATTATTAACAGCTAGGCAGAACAGAAATTTTGGCTGCATATACCTGAATATATTCACAGACCATAGGAGATGTGAAAAGGTTTTGGTGATCACTGTGCATATAGATTCAGGGCCAAAGATTAGAAATGAAGTACTTTGTCATCCTAGGCATTACAACATGGGTTTTATGGCTGATCCCAAAAGTAAATATCAAATACAAAATTCAGTGTGTAAAAATTGACAGGCGCAAACAAGACTGAGTTTAAACAGGAACAGTGGGTGTGCGTGAGTGCAAGCAAAGAAGAAGATGGATAAGATAAAGAACAAGATAAGAAAAAGAGCGTAAATGCAATCAAAGTAACAGAGCAAGAAAAAGTGAGTGTGCAGGGGCAGAAGAGTGAGTGAAGGAGAGAAGGAAGAGCGCACACAAGCGTGCAAGTACAGGGAGAAGAGAGAGTGTGCCTTCAAGTACAAGAAGAAGTGCATGCAATCGAGGAAGGAAAAAGGAGGTAGAAAAAGTGAGTGCAGGGGAAGTAGAGTGCGTAAAGAGAAGGAAGAGAGCACACAAGCGTGCAAGTACAGGGAAAAGAAGAACGGCTGTGTGGGAAAGTACAGGGAGAAGAGCATGCAAGTGAGGAAGTGCTTGCTAGAGAGGAAGGAAAGTAAAAAAAAAAAAAAAAAAGGGGAGTTGAGGAAGAAGGGGAAGAAGAGTGAGAGAAGAGAAGGAAGAGCAAGCATGCAAGTGCAGGGAGAAGAGCGGCTGTGCGTGCAAGTACAGGGAGAAGAGAGCGTGGAAGCAAGGAGGAAGAAGTGCATACAATCAAGGAAGGAAAAGGAGGGAGAAAAAGTGAGTGCAGGGGAAGAAGAGTGAGACCCCTTTCACACTGAGGAGCTTTACAGGCGCTACAGTGCTAAAAATAGCACCAGTAAAGAGCCTCTCCTGTCACTCCAATGTGAAAGCCCGAGGGCTTTCACACTGGAGCGGTGTGCTTGCAGGACGTTCAAGAAAAAAAAAAAAAAAAAAAAAAAAAAAAAAAAAAAGTCCTGCAAGCAGCATCTTTGGAGCTGTGAAGGAGCGCTCCTAAACCGCTCCTGCCCATTGAACTGAATGGGCACCGCTGCCGATCTGCTGGCAAAGCACCGCTACAGCCACGTTTTCGGGTCATTTTAACCCTTTTTCGGCCGCTAGCAGGGGTTTAAAGCACCCCGCTAGCGGCCGAACCCCCCTCCCCCCTGCAAAAAACGACACCCGCGCCAGTGTGAAAGGGCACTGAGTGAAGAAGAGAAGGAAGAGCATGCAACTGTGCAAGTACAGGGAGAAGAGCGGGGGTGTGCGTGCAGGCAAGTACAGGGAGAAGAGCATGCAAGAAGATGAAAGAACATAAAATGCAATTAAGGAAGGAGAGCAGGAAGAACACACAAGCGAGGAAGAAGGCGCAAGCTAGAATTAAAAGAAAGGGCTCAAGCGAGGAAAAGTGTGCACTAGTTAGAGAGCGAGAGGAAGAAGAGGGAAAGGAAGAGAGCATTAGTGATTCTTTACCTCTTCACCTTTGCTAAGACGATCAACCAACATATGCCTATGCGAGAAAAAAAAAATTAAAAAAAAAAAAAAAAAAAACAGGGAGGGAAGGTTATGTAATTGGTAATGGCTATTATAATTGCAGTACTTGCCCAGCTTTAATAATAAATGCTTGCACAGCATATGACAGCCACTTCAGTGAACACGTAACCGGTCACTCTGCTGAAGTGTCATTAGAGAACCCATTCTAGGTTACAATATGCGTATGCTGAACTGTGCCAAGATTTTATAAAAGCGGGTGTTAAACTTTCATGATCTTCTTTGAAATTAAGTAAAATGTCAAATATGGGAACCGTTTGTGCAAAATTTTTTTTTTCCACATAAAAAAAAATCATATCTATTTTAAATATACTGGTCCCTTAACATCCATCCAGTGTAAGTTGTACTTTTTAATTCACAACTGCAATTATAAAAAATTCAAGGCTAAGACTTACCCAAAGAGGAACCAATCGTAGGCTATAGTCAGGTAAAGTATCTCAGCTGGCTCCAGGGAGCAATGAACCATGCCGTCCTGCAAGAAAAACATTACAATATTCATTCTTTAAGCTCTGCTTGATGAGGTTGTGCCAGCTATGGGCTAGCTTGTATCAACTTGTTTAAGGGTGTTCTTGCACAGGCATAAAGACCTTCACTATACTACAGTGCTGTAAACAACTGGCATCTGATGTCTACCAACTACTTCTGTAGTGAGTGGAGGTTACAGGCACAACTCATAGTGGGTCAGCACAGGGCCTACAGATGTACATACAAATGTAACTGTATATAAATTTTCATCCGTCAGCATGGTGCCTACATTGGCAGAGGGATAGTGTGTACTCAATGTGAACAGGCTTAGTGGAGGGTAAAGACACAAAACAGTAGCCCAAGGGTCTGTATTCATGGTCTTTGGTCTGGAGTAGATGGCATCAGTTTGAGTCTCTTCAGAAATCATTCAGAATTGTTTGACGGGGCATCTGACCTGCATCAAGTAAGTTTTGCATTCCCATAGAATTGTATGATGCTGCAAACCCATTTAAAGCAAAACAAAAGCCTGTCTACACAAGCCCCAACCCTGTTTAATGTGGTTGTAAAGGCAGAAGGTTTTTTACATTACATTGTATGCAGTAAGGTAAACCTTCTGCATGCAGCTTCCCCTGCAGACCCCCCTAAATACATAACGAAAAATCCCTCAGCGCTGCACTTGTTGCTGACATTTGGCAATAGCATGCAAAACATTGGATAGTTCAGGCAACAGGTGTACCCTGAACCGCCAGTGTATGTAGGGGACACTCTGGTGTCAGGTATGTACGGTACATTCATTTGCACATTCACATATGAGAAGGTGGAGTAAAACAAAATGAAATGGGAGTATAAGATTAAATAAGCCCCGGAAAAACACAGTTAGGTCCATATACATTTGGACACAGGCACAATTTCCACACTTTTGGCTCTTATGCCACCAGAAAAAAAAAAAAAAAAAAAAAAAAAAAAAAAAAATCGAAACCATCCCCCCCCCCCCCATATTTTCAGGGGCTCAAATGTATTTGGACAAATATATAATCAAATAAAATGTTAATTTTTAATATTTTATTGGGAATCCTTTACTGGCAATGACTGCCTGAAGTCTGGAACCCATGGACATTACCAAAGACTGTTTCCTCCTTTCTGATGCTTTGCCAGGCTCTCACTGCAGTGGTCTTCAGTAGTTTGTGGGTCTGCGTTTAGTTTTGCCTTCAGCAAGTGAAATGCGTGCTCAATTGGGTTGCGATCAGGTGATTGACTCAGCCATTGCAGAATATTCCACTTTTTTCCCTTCAAAAGCCCCTGGGTTGCTTTTGCAGTGCGTTTTGGATCATTGTCCATTTGTACTGTGAAGCACCGTCCAATCAACTTTGCTGCATTTGGCTGAATCTGGGCAGACAGTATAACTCGTATCTCTAAACACTGCAGAATTCATCCAACTGCTTTGGTCTCATCAATAAACAGCAATGACCCAGTGCCACTGGAAGCCATGAATGCCCATGCCATCACACTGCAAGCTCCACCATGTTTTACAAATGACGTTGTGTGCTTTGGATCAGGAGCTGTTCCAAGCCTTCACACTTTTCTTCCGGTCATTCTGGTACAGATTAATCTTAGTTTCATCTGTCCAAAGAATGCTTTTCCAGAACTGGGCTGACTTTAGAAGTTTTTTTGGCAAAGTCTAATCTGGCTTTTCTATTCTTCAGGCTTATGAATGGTTTGGACCTTGGGGTGAACCCTCTGTATTTGCTCTCGTGAAGTCTTCTCTTGATTGTAGACTGACAATGATATGCCCACCTCCTGGAGAATGTCCTTCACTTGTCTGAATGTTGTGAATGGATTTTTCTTTACCATAGAGAGGATCCTGCGATCATCCCCCACTGTTGTCTTCCGTGGATGTCCTGGCTTTATAATGCTGAGCTCACGAGTGCGTTCTTTCCTCAGAATGTACCAAACTGTAGATTTGGCCACTCCTAATGTTGCTGTTGTTGCCCTTACAATGGCCTGTTTCCACTTGCATGGACAGCTTCTTTGAACGCATGATGTAGGTTCACAGCAATAGATTCCAAATGCAAATACCACTCCAGATCTTTTACCTGCTTAATTGATGAAGAAATAAAGGAGGAGTAGCCCACACCTGGCCATGAAACCGCTTTTGTTTCAATGGTCCAACTACTTTTGGTCCCTTGAAAAAAGGGGGGGGGGTGGCTATTCTGTAGAGCTGTATTTGCTAAACTCTTCCTCCAATTTGGGTGTACATACCCTCAATCTAAACCTGAGTGTGCACTTTCAGCCCATATACATTATATAACCATAGCTTGAATATGTTTTGGTAAACACCAGAAAAATTCTAAAATCGTGCCTGTGTCCAAATATATATGGACCCAACTGTACATAAAAATAGTCTCTGGCTGACACTGTGGATGGAAGCGAGGCTCCCTGCTGGAGCGCACTGGGAACCCGAACAATGAAACAGAAAAAAGGATGGGGGAAAAAAAGGCAACAATAGTGTAGCACAGTTTATAAAAGTAGCACATAACAGTGGAAATGCACTCAAACTTCCAGGGCAAAAGACATGTAAAGCTTGGTGTGGGGCTGCCAGATGTAGATCAGTTGGTGCTGGAGCCACTGGGGAGATGAAGCCACCACCGCAAGAAAGCCGAGAGTTGGGCTGGCACCGGGGAACCTCCACGAGATCACAGAGCTGCAAAATCACAGGACCCGTTGGCCCATCAGTAATGCGTTTCAAAGGCTCGACCATGCCTCCATCAGGGGGTTCCCCAACAGCCCTGTTTGTGAATGCATTTCCACTGTTACCATTTGCCATTTATAATAAATTGCTACACTATTGGTGGCTTGGTGTGCCTTTTTCCTAACCCCCTAAATACATGCCTGAGCCCAATCTTGAGCCAACAATGTGCACAAGAGAAGAGGCTCTCTCCCTCCTTACTGGCTCAGATACAGCAGCCACTGGCTCCTGCTGCTGTCAATCAAAGCTAGTGAGGAGGGTGTGGGCTGAGCCCAGTTACACAGATCGATGCTCGGGAGCGAGCTTGCACGTGTCCCCATAGCAAGCGGCTTGCTATGGGGGCACTCGGCAGGGGGAGGAGCCAAAACACCAGCGGGAGACCCAATGAGAATTAGGGCTGCTCTTTGCAAAACCCTTACACAGAGCAGGCAAGTAACTGGTTTGTTATCTTTAAAAGGAAAAAAAAAAATAAAAAACACCAACCTTTAATATCACTTTAATTTTAACAAGGACACCTATTATCCACCAATCCAAACTCTGCATATCTGTCAATGCAGCATGCACACCTGCCAGGCTCCCTTTATAATAAGCTGGAGACTTAAAAGAGAACTACAGGAATGGAAAACAAACATTTATACTTACCTAGATGGCTGCAGGACCAATCCAAGCTGCAGCTGTTCCCTGCCAGCTCTACACTGGGAACTGAGCGATCAAAGACTTCTAATCGCTCAGTACATGGGTCTGCTCTGAGCAGAGAGTGGTGACTGTCACTGGCTGTCTGCTCTGTCCCTCCAGGGCTTACTGGAACACCAGATTGTGGAGGGGTGGGAGCAGCTGGCTCAAGCCCTTAGCGGTGCGTATAAGAGGCTGAGTCAGCTTCCGCTCAGTCATCTGGGTGGATTCTGACATTGTCTTGGGCCAGCTCTGACATCAGCCGAAAGTTGACTTTGGCCTGCTGTCGGCTGAATTTGGGTCACAGGAGTGCAGAACTAAGTGTACGCCTGTAACCCACAAGTAGGGCTGCTGTTAGGAACCACGAGCCCCATACAGCCTGACCAGTTATAAATGGGTACAATGAGTGATCCTATCACTCACTCTTTACGTTCATTCAAGAAAGGAGGGGGCTGGTAAATATGACATTTACTGGACCCTTCCCCTTACTTTCCATCCTGAAGGATCCTACCGTGTGCTTGTAGATGCTGGCAGGGAGAAGAGAATCAAATCCGGCAACACTGCAAGGGTGGGGGGGCGGGTCACACAGAGGGGCTTAAGTAACAGGGGGAAACACATGGTGCAGAGTGAGGGTGATCGTTGCAGGGGGAAATTACTGGAACCAATCCCCTATATGGCTCTCTGCAGCTGAAAGCTGGAAGGAGGGAATGAAGTGAGCTTTCAGCTGCAGATAACCCTTCCTGCCCACATAGGAGTTACCCTGCTGCCTAGGCCCCCTGCTGGCCTGGGCCCTGTACAAGAGGACCAGTGGTACCCCCTTATCCACAAATCTGCCCACAGGATAAGTATAGCTAAAAAGAGCTTTGGCCATACTGCTTTAAATTATCCCGTCCCCAAACATATATTTCTACGGCAGATAGCTTAAAGACAGCTTGATGGCCATATTAAGTTCAAATAATCGCTACCATTACATTATTCCACTCGCTAACACACAGCCTTTGATATAGATCAATGTGAAATTGCGGATTTCCTTGCCTCTTTTATTAATTAGGTTAGCAAAGCTTAACCCATTTGCTGAGAGAGCACCTTGTGAAGGCATAAATTATGCAAAACCCGCCAGCTTAAAAGAGAATTTTTGGCACAGAAATGCCAGGCTTTGGACAGCAGAATTAAACAATCAGATTGTTTTAATAAAGTAGCGTGCCATGTAACAGCTCGCTTTTCATTTCAAGGTCAAATATTTATTGTTAAAGAATCCTCAGTCAGAATTCTGAATTAGAACGCTCCCATACTTTTACCTAAATATGAATGAATGTCAAAGGTTACCGGTGAGATAAAGTTTGTTTAATTTTCAAAAACATGCCTGTCATTAATAAGAAATCGGACCTTGTTCTTTGAACTCAACTTTTCAAAAGGAACCCATTGTTTGATGAATTATTAAGCGAGGAGTTTTACAAGCACTTTCCTTGAACAGAGACAGGAGGATGAAAAAAGAAAAAAGGAAATAGGTCTGCAAAGTGGAGAAAGAAAGAAAGAAAGAAAGAAAGAAAGAACAAAAAGTTTGAAGGTTTTCAGCAGTAGTTTGGTCAAGTCAGTCTCTTTCAGCTATTTTCTGCATTTTGCAGGTATTGAATGCAGTGCACAAAGGCTCAAGGTAAAACACCAATTACAGAAAACACATATATAAATATGAGAGTGGCTTTACCTGCCTCAGGATTTGCATTTCTGAACATCCGGTTCTGCGATTTAAACAGCTCTGCCACACCACACAGCCCTGTTTGGCAGGGAAGGAGACCTGACTCTTCTGTAGGTCAGTAACTGTTCCAGGTCTCCTCCCCAACCCCAGCCTGTGACTGGACAGCAATAGGAGAAGCAGCAGACTGATGAGCTCATCTCTCCCACCACTTTTCCCTCTTCGCAGTGCACCACACAACAATGCTGCTTCTCCCACTCCCAGTCAAAGCTTTGCTGTACAGGGACTGCAAGAGGCCGATATCAAGTAGAGTTCAACGTACTTACACTGCTCGCATTAAAAAAAAAAAAAAGTATATTAACCACTTTAGCTCTGGAAGGTTAACCCCCCTTCATGACCAGGTAATTTTTTGCAATACAGCACTGTCTTTTTTTAAACTGAATTGTGGGGTCATGCGGCGCTGTACCCAAAATAGAGCTTTCTTTTGGTGGTATTTGATCACCTCTGTGGTTTTTATTTTTTTCGCTATAAAAAAAAAAAAGTCCTCATCAATTTAGGCCAATATGTAGTCTATAAATAAAACGAAAAACCTGCGCTGGCAACTCACCATAAAATATATATAAATAATTCATAAATATGAAATATAAGAAAGCAGATAAATTAATATATGCACAAATGGTGTAGACTGTGTGAGATTGGCAAAAGAGCCACCTAGAAGCTATGCGACTACAAACCAATTAGATGTCGCTACACTGGTGCACAAAAAAAGTGACATATAGATTAACATTCGTGACCACAAATACCGGTGTATGAACCTCTTAGAGAGATAAACGCCAAATGATATGTATAAAAAAAAAAAAAAAAAAAAAAAAAAAAAAAAAAGAAAATTGAATCATAAATTGCTATTGACAGAGAGTCCTTTACATCAAGATGCCAAGATGTTTCTTCACAAAAACAATCAACAGACTTCAAGCTTTTCCATCCACATACTGGGTCTGGGCATGAAGGTAGGCTAATGCTGGTGATGGTTATGGAGAGACTTTGGGAACCACAAATCTCACGTTCCACCAAAAGAAAAAGGAGAAAGCATATAGTGTAAAAACCTATGACACCGTGAGATCACCTGCGCATATAAGCGCTACTCACGGAACCGATGTGCAGAGCAGGCATTCAGATATTTGGTCGGTGTTCGCTGCTGAACGGCGTGCGTTCCACCAACTCCAGGAAGTGATGTCACTGGTTCTCAGATTCTCAGACGTAAGCAGGATGTTGCGTCTCTAAGAGGTTCATACACCGGTATTTGTGGTCACGAATGTTAATCTATATGTCACTTTTTTTGTGCACCAGTGTAGCGACATCTAATTGGTTTGTAGTCGCATAGCTTCTAGGTGGCTCTTTTGCCAATCTCACACAGTCTACACCATTTGTGCATATATTAATTTATCTGCTTTCTTATATTTCATATTTATGAATTATTTATATATATTTTATGGTGAGTTGCCAGCGCAGGTTTTTTGTTTTATTTATTACTAAAGTCCTAGCACTATACTAATGACACTGCCTGGGAAGGGGTTAACATCGCTGGCAATCAAAGGGTTAACTGTGTGCCTAGGGAGTGCTTGCTAACTGTGAGGGAGGTGCTTGTACTGTGGGAAGTCAGAGATCCGTGTTTCTGCTTGGCAGAAAACACAAGAACACTACCTTCCCTTTTCACAGAACGGCAATCTGCCTTGTTTACATTGGCAGACTGCCATTCTGCTTCTCTCGGCAATGATCGGCGGGTCCCAACGGACATAGAGTCCGCCGGACCTGCTAATTGACTTCCGTTGTGTCCAATCAAAGCGGGACACTGGTGGCTTGCGCGCCCCAGACCAGAAAGTGTCAGATCACATACTATGTGCGCATGAGGCGGTCCGCAAGAAGTTAAATGAATACAGAGCTGCAATTATGTGTTTTTCTATATTAGCCTGAATGTCAGCTATAAAGAAGATATCCAGCCAAAAATGTGGATAGAAGTGAACAAAGATAACATCAAAGCCAGGTTTGCTGCAATATTTAGTTACATTTCAGAGATTTTCCCTACTTTACCCTGCCTCTAAATGTCCCCAGTCTGATGGCCAGTACAATGCAACTCACTTCCTCTGAGCCCAGGTCATGCAGTCTGAATAGACATTGAAAGAAGCAGCACAGTGATGAGCGCACTACTTTGTGACGCAGCTTTCTCTCCCACCCACCCCTTCCCCAAACCCTTTGTACTGCTTCTTCCTCTTGCACTCCAGCCCTGCGGTACAGGGACTGCAAGAGGCCGATATGGGGTTATATTTTGGTATATACATGGCTTACACTTGAAAAATACATTAAGGGCTTGTTGAGCTACGTTTTTCTGCACAGCATCACACATGTATGAGGTGAACAAGGCATACAGAAGACAATTGTCTTCTAGTGTCCTGTTCACACCATGTGTGGCGGTGGTGTTCAAAAAGATGCAGCTCAGACATGGTGTGAATAAGCCCCTAATGATTAGAATTTAAGTGCTGCAATAATTTGTGTTTTTTTAATCTGCCAAGGGTTCAACTTTATAACGATCAGTCTATCAGGGAGCCTCAGGTTTTAGCGATCTTGGAGTGCTCCAAAAAGGCATCGCAAGAATGTGCAGGCTCCAGGAGCTGTCTGCTTTCCATTTCTACCACAGCTAGCTTTTTTAAAAAAAAAAAAGGGGGGGGGGGTCCTTATGCAACATCCCCTGCTTGGCATTGAAATGTACTTACCGCCCACAGAGACAGCCTCAAGAGGGAAACAAACAGCGGCGTGCGATCCCACCCAGAGATGCAGTGCACCAACAACCCGCTGCTATCTATGGAGAAAGTGAAGGACACAAACTAATTGCATCAAGATTTATATATTGTACTGAGAGCAGACAAAGAAAAGAAAAAGAAAAGATAAAAACACCAAATTTAGTAAAACTGTAAAATTTAGAAATGCAGCCCAATTAGAAAATCATCATGATTCGTATGAATCTCATGGTGTATTTATGCTGTCTTAAAAGGCAAAATACTATTTTTTTTTGTTAGTATGTACACGGGTGCAGCCAAATAAACTGCAAAACAATGCAGTTGCTGTGTGATCTAAATATATCTTCACATTTCTAAAAAGCAGATCTTGAATTTAAGGCATGAGGAACTCGTATGTTATAGAAAACATTTAGCAGGTGTTATATGTGCCTAAGGAGTACCCCAAAAACAAAACAAAAAATAAAAATAAAAAAGTACTTCCATGTCCTGACATGCCTAGGCACAGCCTCAGTTTTATATCTGCACTATGAGATCTAAGGCACTGCTGCCTCTTACTGCTAGACTTGATGATGCCACTACTCTGCTGCTCACCTATTTCCTTGCTGGAGACCCTGACATGAGGAAGGAAAGACCTGCCTCTACCAAGATGGCTGCCTCCACACAGACACAGGCATGTTAAAAAGGGGTTGTAAACGCTAGTTTTTTTTTACCTCAATGCATCCTATGCATTAAGGTGAAAAAACTTCTGACACTGACAAACCCCTAGCCCCCCCCCCCTCCATTTTATTCACCTGAGCTTGTTCATTCTCTTGGCGGAGACGCGCTGTACCCCTCTGCCCAGGGTGCTCAGCTCTTGAGTGGATAGATTGATAGCAGCGCAGCCATTGGCTCCCGCTGCTGTCAATCAAATCCAATGACACGTGTCAATGCACGCAAACGCTGGACTCGGGAGCGCGCCCGCAAGGTAAGCTCCAGGGAGAACGCTTCTCCCAGGGGGTTTACCGATGTGAGGAGGAGCTGTGAGCGCCGCAGGGGGACCCCAGAAGACAAGGTTCCGGGCAACACTGTACAAAATGAACTGCACAGATATGTTTTTTTTTTTTTTTTTTTTTTTTTAAATAACAAAGGACACATATGCTCAGGACCAGGGCAGTACTCAGTCCCAAAAACTTAGAGAGAGATAAATATAATCTTTTTTTTTTTTTTTTCATGGACCCTAGAGAATAACATGGCGGCCATTGCAATATTTTATGTCACACAATATTTGTTCAGCGGTCATTCAAATGCAATTTTTTGGGGGAAAATACACTGTTTTGAATTAAAAAAAGAAAAAGAGTAAAGTTAACCCAATTTTTTATTTTTTTTTGCATATTGTGAAAGATGTTACGCTTTAAAATTGCACGCACTCGTGGAATGGTGACAAACTACGGTACTTAAAAATCTCCATTGGTGACGTTTAAACATTTTTAACGGTCTTTTGCTAGAATTATTGCTCTCGCTCCAATGATTGCGGTGATACCTTACGTGTGATTTGAACACCATTTACATTTGCGGGTGCGACATACGTATGCATTTTCTTTGGTGCGTGAGCTCGCGGGGACGCTTTAAAAATGTTTTTTTTCTTATTTAACACTGTCCCTTTAAATCCCTCCTTTGCACTTCAAAGTATTCAGAATGTCAAAATCTGCATTTTGGAATACTGACTTTTTTAAATCAGCGCCACTGGCAGCCGAGTAAACCGGAAATGACGTGACATTACTTCCGTGTTTTTGCATTGGAGGCCCGATTCTGGCTTTGTTTGGGACTCCACACAGCTGGCAGATGGTCGCTCCGGTCTCCTGGTGGGACAGAAGACCTGGGCAAAGAGGTAGAATGTCCCCTCCCGCTCCTTATAACGGCCGAGCGACTCATTAGCCGCATCAGTTATCATGATAGAGCCGACCGCTAGCTCTTAAAAAAAAAAAAAGATAAATAAAATATATAAACGGTACCGGGGCGATGCCTGCAACAACCACTTTAACCAAATGACATACATATTCATAGACACACACACACCCCTGGTAGTGCTGCAAGATACAAGAGCACTTAAAATGGGTGTACTCTTAAAGCTGTAGTCTACGCGTTTCGTGGAACAGCTTCCACTTCCTCAGAAGACATGCTTGTTATACTCACTGAGAAACCTAAGGGGTTAATCCTCTGCATTGTGCAAAAAGGCTGTTTGATCTGGTCTTGTGTGATCCTCTCCTCCTTCCACTGTCCCCAATCCATCTGTTGATAGTACAGAGCCTTGGGGCACTCTGCACATGCTCAGTTTGGTGTGTATAGCTAGGAGTGTTTTTTTTTTTCTTGGGAAGGGTGCATGTGATCAGCACAGGGCCAATTATTACTGTCCAGACAGAGGGTCAGATGTCCTGCAGCCTCATAGGACAGTCGGTAGAATGAAAACCCCTCCCACAAGCTTTAACCAGACACTGACAGAAATGATAAGATCAGGGCAGGGCCCTGGGCACTGTGGTATCATGTGAGGTGGGAGGGCGCGCCACAAGGATACTGGAGGGGGGGGGTTCAGAGATTTGTGCTGGATATGGGGGGGGGTGTTGGAGATTTGTGCTGGATGGGGAAGGGGGGGTTGTGCTAGGAGGGCGATTTTTTTTTAATTTTTGGGAGGGGGTGGCATTTGAGCTGGGGGGGGGGGGATTGAGTCAAGACACAAAATGTACTAAAACTATAACAAACATCTGTAAGGTGCTTACCATCGCCATTAATTATATGAAGAAGAAGCCTCAGATAGTTCTGGGTTTGCTTCACCAAGTCCCAACTCTGCAAAAGAAATCAGCCAAAATCATGTCATCCAAATATAAGTATATGTATATTCTCTTTAATCTGGAGACTGTACTTTAAAAAATGAGTTGTAAAGGCAGAAGGATTTTTATCCTAATGCATTCTTTGCATTAAGATAAAAAGCCTTCTGTGTGTAGCAGCTGCCTCAGCACTCCCCATCTCAGTCCAGCAATGTCCATGAATTCCTCGGCTGTCCGGGACTCAACATCCTGATTGGCATTGGCTCCTGCGGCTGTTAAAATCAGTTAGCCAATCAGGGGAGAGAGGGGCGGGGCTTAACGGCAGCTCCGTGTCTGAATGGACATACGGAGCTGCAGCTCGGCTGCCCCATAGCAAGCTACTTGCTTGGGGCCTGGAGCAGTGAAGAGGGACCCCGAGTAGAGGAGGCTCTGGTCTGCCCTGTTGCTCTGTGCAAAAACCACTGCAACAGAGCAGGCAAGTGTAACATGTTTGGTTTTAATAAAAAAAAAAAAAAAAGACTTTTCAATCACTTTAAAGAGTCACTAAACCCACAAAAAAAAAAACAAAAAAAAAAAACCCACCTATCAATACAGTAAATGGTGTATTACATGCTGTTCATTTGGGTTTTGTTTTCTGTATTCTGCCCTACCCTACAACCCCCCGCTTCTGTCTAGGTCTCCTAATTCAGCTAGAAGTTTCTTCTGCTTAGGGTTCCCTGCAGACAGGCTGGGAAAGAGCTGGTTCATGTGACAGCTGTATATCGATTAGGGGGGAAAAAATAAAACTAGATTTTTTTTTTATTTAATTAAAATAAATTACAGTGCCAACATCCATATACAGAAATAGAAAGGACAATCCAAATTAAACAGTTTGTAATACTGCTGCAATGTAGGCATCAGTGTTAAGAATAAAAGGTTATCTAGGGCCAGGTTAGTGGACAGGAAAAAAAAAAAAAGGCACAAATGAGAATTTATTCATATATGTTTTAGCCGCCATAAGTACTTGTTAAAGCGGAGCACCACCCAAATGGGGAAGCGCCGTTTGTGGTTTTGACGGGTACCCGCTCCCCTTTCCGGGTGACTTCACCCTTCCCCAGTCGCCGGGCCATTTGCAAAGCGCAGCGCGCTTTGCTCATGCGCAGTAGGGAACTGGCTGTGAAGCCACAAGGCTTCACTGCCAGTTTCCCTTACAAGAAATGGCAGCAGCAGCACCCGAGAGCCAATTTAAAAATTCGGCTGGGGTGAAGACACCACTGGATCCCTGG
Source organism: Lithobates septentrionalis (assembly GCA_037952835.1). Lineage (NCBI taxonomy): Eukaryota > Metazoa > Chordata > Amphibia > Anura > Ranidae > Lithobates > Lithobates septentrionalis. The sequence continues at coordinate 26,850 of JBBDGP010002240.1, read as the reverse complement.
ACAGGCAAGTTTCCCCCTAATAGAGCTCGATAGACACAAATATCACAATGACCACTTGACCTTGCACTGTTAAGAACAATTTTAAAAAGTAGCAATGGCTGCCATATTTTAGGCTCCATTCACATCTAGGAATTTCCTGCTCTAATGCCCAACAAGACAAATCCCATTCATTTCAATGGCCCCTGTACACATTTGAGTGTTGTCGCCTAAAGCGAAATGCCTGTCGCGCAAAAAAGTACATGACCTTCTTTTTTGGCACATTACAGGCGGTTTAAAGAGGAATTAAACTCAGATGGGTTTTACTTCCTCTTTTGCTCCCTGCAAATTAAAAGCATAATGGTCTAGTATGCATTGAATACTAGCCCATTATGTGACACTTACCTGCAAACAAATCCATCGCTGTCCCCTGTGCAGGCTGCTTCTATATTCGCCCCTCTTCCTTCCGGGTGCCGCAAACTCCGGCTCTGTGACTGGCCGGAGCCGCGTGAAGTCACCTCCGCGGGAGCCGTCAGTAACAGCACACGCTGGGGGAGGAAACGGCACGGAGGTCCGTTTCTTCACAGCGCATGCGCCGATTACCTCATCGGCGCACTACAAGTGGTATATCTCCTAAACGGCACACGTTTAGGAAATATTTTCACTACCTATAGGTAAGCCTTATTCTAGGCTTACCTATAGTTAAGTCACTAGGGAGGGTTAACAACCACTTTAATTCTTTTACATTGGTGACCTTTTGAACTTCAAAACGCCTGTACAAAAACGTATGTAAAATGGCAACGCCTAGATGTTAACTGCAGGTTCCCTTTACAGTATAATTTTCAATAATAAAAGCACTTGAGAGAATTGTAAAGCTCAGCTGTGAATTAAAATGTCACCACTTATTATTCACAAACCTCACAAGAACTCATATGTGCTGATCAGAGACCTTCACCTAAAATGTTCAGATTTTTAATGAGAAAAAAAAAAAAAAAAAAAAAAAAAAAAAGACTTTTGTACACAGCAACCCAGAATGATCCTCTGAAATACATGAAAACCCAATATTCTCTGCTGCTCGAGCTCTCCAAATAAATCAGTGCTTCCCTGCAGCCTGCCTGCTGGGCTCTGTCCTAATTCTAACTGACAGAAGGAGTCCCGAGTTCTGGGTGTCAGAGGACCATGCATGGAGGATACTACAAATCACCGCCCTTTATATAGCTAGCTGGATAGACATAACCCTTCTCATACAACTGGGAGTCCTTTAATGGAGTCCAGCCTTTTTTTTCTGAATAGAGGAGGATGGTTAGAACACCTGTCATGTTTAATTACCATTGGTATCACTGGGGAGATTTTTCCTCACTTTCTGCACCAAAACGACAAGGGAACAGATTAGAGAGGATGAAACTCTCCAATAGAGAGAAAAATCCCACTTTTATTACTATGTTCCCTTTAGACCGATGAAGTAGATTTTTACTTTGCTTCTCTGCATCCCACCCATCCTCTGCTGCACAGATAATCGGGTTTTTTTTGTTTACTGGGTTTATTCAAATTTTTTTTTTTTTTAAACTTTTGGCCACCTAGGCAAATGAAGTAAGTGCTCCCGATGCCCCCTGGGATGGGACATTCATATCCCAGGAGGCACCAGGAGCCCCACTGGGTCCAGCAGCACGTCATCAGTAGGTTGTGCCAGAGCAGCCTCCTGATAACATCACAAAAGGGACACGGCGGTTCAGGACCCGGCTGTGGCTGCTGAGAACAGAATATCTGCACGACAATGCTGGATCCTCCTTGTGGGCGAGTATCTTAGTTGTGGCCATCTCAGATTTAGGTAAGCAGGGGAAAAAAAAAAAATCTTAACCAGGACACTATCTGCATGGAGTTTGCATGTTTTCCCTTAGCTTGTATGGGTTTCCTTCCCGTACTCGGTTTCCTCCCACACAAAGACACGCTGGTACAGCAACTGGCTCCTACCTAAATTGGTCCTAGCAGGTGTATGTATGCACGGTAGGAACCCAAGGTTGTAAACCCCTTGAGGACAGGGACAGATACAAATGAATGTAAAGCACTGCATAAATTGTCAATGCTATATTAATTCTTCTTACAAAACCCAACACAGCTCCGTAGATTCCATACCATGGGTTATACTGCCACCAGCAGCAGGATTTGGACATAAAAAGGTTACAAGGGGCCAGTTCTCTATAGGCTATAACCCAACTCCTCCAAAGCATGTTCAGCTTAGTTTAGTTTAGTGTCTTGAGGCAGGATTATGACCACTGAGATTTCCTCAGTCCAGTAGGCGCTGAAAATGGTCGATGGGAGCCTTTTGTCGGAAATTCCGTCCGTGTGTAGGCTCCATTGGACAGTTTCCATCGAACCTTCCATCGCACAAAATTTGAGATCTGGTTCTCAAATTTTCCCACAACAAAATCCGTTTGTGTAAATTCCGATCGTGTGTACACCATTCCAAACGCACAAAGTGCCACGCATGCTCGGAATCAAGCAGAAGAGCCGCACTGGCTATTGAACTTCATTTTTCTCGGCTCGTCATACGTTCTTGACGTTCGGAATTTCCTTTGTGTGACCGTGTGTATGCAAGACAAGTTTGAGCCAACAACCGTCGGAAAAAATCCATGGATTTTGTTGTTGGAATGTACGATCTTGTGTACGGCGCAATAGAGGTTCCCCACTCTGTTTAACCCAAAAACCTTAAATCTGCCAGCAGGTAAAAGAGCGGGGTACGGATGCCACCATTTTTTAGCCAGGTCACTCCTTATAACAACAAGTTTAATTTTATTTCTAGATCTACCATTTCTATTTTGAACCTTTACTACTAGAAAAGATATATTAAAAAAATAAATAAATAAATAAAAAAAAAAGAAAGAAAGTTGGAATTTTGTTGCCATGGGCTACACATGCACATGAAGCATAAAGTCTAAATGCCAAGTGCCATCTGACAGCAGAACACGAAATAGGCAGGCGGTACAGCAGAGCACACCGAATGTGCGGATTTAGAGGGTTAATGAAAATACAACAGCAGATGCTCCCAGAAGGCCGAGTGAGCCACCTGTGAAATGCGCCTCAATTAGGCCTGTCACAGCAAAACCCATTAATTTAACCTGCCTGCAGGGCTACCTGCAGTGTGCTGACCCATTTTCCCAAACTCGTCACATGCAGAGTCCCGCGTTATGGAATATCCCAGAGGCTGCACGAGAGGAGGAAACCTGTCCAATCCGGACACAAAGCTTTATTTAAGGAGACCGACCCCCGACTGTGCCTTCCTTCATCCCTTTGTCTGCCGAGACGCAGCACAGCCAAGCCTCCGGGGAAAACAAAAGGGCAACCGACAGCGCAGACACAGAGTCTGGGAGGAGAGAGGGGAGTGCAAGGACTTGTCAAAGTGCGAACGCTGTGTGTGTTCTGCTGATTTTTTTTTTTTTTATTATTGCACAACACTCGTTCATACAAAACGATTGGGAGTGTCAACTACTATTGATTTACCTGGTATTCCCTCCAATCAATATTTAAGTTCCTCATTAAGCAGGGAGGAATATTCAAGGGAGCATCAACATGATCCTGAAAAACAAGACAGGTACAAGTGTCACTTATCAAACAGATTGCTACCCGAGAACACAAATTTAACAGTTTGCCCATCCTTAGGGTTCAAGCACATGGGCATTTTTTTTTTGCATTCAATGTAAACTGTGGCGTATTTCCCTGCCCGGGAGTCAGAGCCGCTTTGTACAGCAGTCCATAGTAATGAATGGCTGTACAGGGGTATACCCCAGTAACAGCAAAAACCTGCACATGTATAAAGCCGTATTCCCCCTGGAAGCAGTCTGTGTACAGGGTTGTACGCCTGTACAGGATTATGCAAGTGCCATCATAAACCTGTGTATAGGCAGACAGGGCTTCTGTACACAGCAGCTGTGTCTCTGTCAGTTTTCAGGCAGACTTGGACACTTTAGTCTTCTCTATAGAGCGGCGGATGTCAGCAGACACTCGCTGTCATCCGATGCGATCTTGCCCGCAAAAAACAGACGGATGGTGGTCCCATTTTCCATTTGTCCGCCGAATCGGATGGAAACAGACGGGCAGTCCGTTTCCACCCAATTTCACCATAGAAGGGAGAGAGAGGGACTGGGTCCGCATTCGCTCTGCATAGAGGAGGGGACACAGAACCGTCATCCACCTGCTCAGTGGGAGCGATCCCCCGCTGAATAAGCCGACTGTTAGACAGAGGCACCTGTGTAAGAGGGGCCTAGGCCTCATTCATACTGGTGTACTACAGCGTACACCCATGCGAGGGCCATGTTTGCCCATAAAGGGATGCATAGCTCTTGCATCCTTGTGCAGGTAGTCCCATTCAGGTCAATAGGGACACAGCAGCTACACAGACACATACGTTGATCCCAAACGTGACAGCACTGGCACACTGTCTGCATTCAGGGCCATGCACCCACACCGCTGTTAAATTTGGAGCAGTGGCTGTGTCCCAATTGACATTAATGGGAAGGCCTGCACAGGGATGCAAGAACACCTTTGCATCCCTTTGAGGGCAAACACGGCTCTTACTGTAGTAAGCTCATGTAAACAAGACCTTGGTTTACATTGTATTCCAGAAAGCACCGATGTGCGTAAGCCCTAAAGTTGTAGTAGCTGCATTAGTTTCGTTTTTTTTCCCAGTTTTTTTCCTTCCCTCTTATTTTCTACTGGCAAGTCTGCCCTTAATTTATCCATTGCTATAGGTGTTCCAACTTGGAGACTCAAAGTTAGGACCACAGTATCGAGAGGAGCCTTGACACAGGCACAGCAGCTTTCACATATACTTGCAAATGTGTGCAATTAAAGTGTTACTAAAGTCAGATTTTTTTAAAATGTATTTTGTATTAAAATAACAAACATGTTATACTTACCTGCTCTGTGCAGTGGTATTGCAACAGAGTGGCCCCGATCCTCTTCTTCTGGGGTCCCCGGCGGTGATCTTTGCTCCTCCTCCTTTTTAAGTCCACCATTGCTAGGCTCCTACTATGGGGAGAAACGTAGTCTGCACGCTCCCGATCCGTGTGTCTATGGAGCCACACGCCATACTTACACAGCGGGACTTAGGCCCGCCCCCCACTTTCTCTTCACTGCATTTGATTGACAGCAGCAAGAGCCAATGGCTCCTGCTGCTTCTCAAATGCTGTGTGAAGAGGAAGGAGAGAATAGATGCAGCCCTGCACAGCATTGATCTCTTCTCAGGGAGATTGAAAACATTTTTTACCTTAATGCAAACAACGCATTAAGGTAAAAATAGTTTTAGGTTTAGTGATACTTAAAACCCTTGGTTTTTAACATGAATTATTAGACAGAATAAATCTGATTTTTTGCAGGCTAGCTGGTAAATGAACTGGGAAACTCACTTCCAGTCCTAACGTGACACTGCTTACTCATTTATTGCATCTATGAAAAAATAAATAAATAAATAAATAAAAACACAACAGCATTGTCACCCCAGGCTGCTTTCCTGACTGACTACAAACCCCTTCTAATCTCCATAACATAGGAGGAGGGGTTTTCTAGTTCCACAGAAGTTACAGAGCTGGGAAGACTCATAATATTGTTTGAGATTTCAGTTTGGTGCATGCAAAATACAAAAAAAAAGACACTGGATTTCTGACAGGATCAACATGAATTATTCTGTACTTGCAGAAAGTGTTCTTAGTCTGAAAAAAGAAAAAAATGCATCCCCACAGCTAGAAACTGGTTAGCTGCGACATTTTATGTTTTTGTTGTTCTTCACTTTAAAAAAGGTGGTCCATCATATGAATATCCTAATTTATTTTGAGCCATTTTCTTTAATTTTATAAATCTGCAGCTTTCATTAGAACATTTGGTATTCCTCTAATGAAGTCACTTCCTGTTATAGGATGACAACGTCTCCCAAGGCTCAGATGAAGACTAGCGGGGTTGATTTACTAAACACTAAAGCGGGCAAAATCTGGTGCAGCTCTGCATAGAAACCAATCACCTTCCAGGTTTTACTGTCAAAGCTTAATTGAACAAGCTGAAGTTAGAAGCTGATTGACTACAATGCACAGCTGCGGCCAGATTCTGAGTGCACAAAAAAAAAAAAAAAAAGAAAAAAAAGGAAATTGCTGCAGAGAGGCTGCAAGAAATCAACAGAGAGCTGCAAAAAAGAGCTGAAAACAAGCATTTTCTGTTTCCATTACACTATGATGTTTTTTCACATTTTAAATTATGTGTTGGCTGGAATAGAAAGATTCATTCATTCCATAACCATGTTACAAATCAAAAACGCTGGTTACCAAACCTACAGTGACCCATGAGATCACCTTCAAATCTTGTGAAGCTGGCATATTAAGCAGAAACCAGACCTACCTGCTTCCAGTTAAAAACAAGGCCTTCTGCAGCATAGTCCCGGTCCTTGTAATCTTTAAAAAATTCACAGCCTGAATAGAATAAAAAAAAAATAAAAATAAAAACACGCTATGCAAATGTGCACACACACACACACGAGAATACTCATGTATAATTAAAAGAGTAGTATGGGATATAAAAAATAAATAAATAAAAAAAAAAAAAAAAAAAAAAAAAAAGAGAAGAAGGGAAGCCAACAAAAACCTACATACAATTACAAAACTAGATTCATTTAGGGAGTTAGAATGCTTTACCTGGATAGGGGATAGAAAGAAGCGTGAAGTCTGCATACCGTTGGGCTTTATCTACTTTTTCTGAGGATGTGACACTAGGCAAAATAAAAACAAAGTTTATTGGGGGTACAACTGTAAGTGTACATAGTCAAATTCTTTATTATTAAAATAAATAAAAAAATCCGTTATATGGGCCTCGTTCGAGGCTCTGAATTGCAAACAGTTTTATGGAACTGCTAAACCTGCTTAAAGCAGGTCAGAAGGAGGTAAACTGCAGGTCAAATGCACATTTCAATACATTTTGAAGAATTTCAGAAGCTTGGTAACGGATGTCAGACACAAATCTAAAAAGGCCAGTGACAGAGCCTACAGCACACCTGACCAAGGGATCTAAATCAACCACCAGAAGGACTTTTTCCATTTTAATGAGCTTACCAAGTCTCATGAATTAGCAAAACCTATCCCAGTTCTGACCAGAAAGTCCTAGATTCGCTGTCCATAGGTGTCATCATACTGGAAGCAGCATCAGAACTTTGACCCAATGCATGTTTGATGCCCCTATGCTTTCCTGCAACCATCTGTATGGAAGCTGGTCAAGCCTCTAGGGTCTCATGGAAATTAGATTTCTTCTGGGCTGCATTATGCAAAGGGCCCAAGCAGTGGCGGGACCTGCCCCCCCGTAATAATAATAAAAAAAAAAAAAACACATTAGCTGCCACTGGGCCCAAGTAAGGCGTGTATATCATGATTAAGTCCTAGTGACGAAACATGTCGGGACGTGGCTATACGGCAATCTAGCACGTGTGACATAAGACGTTGTGACGAGATACTGTGCATTGGGAAGCGGAGGATCGGTTCTAGGAGCGGGTGAGAGTATCACCAGCATTCATACTCCCTGGGTCCGCTGCGACCGTAGTTAAATGTTCTAACCAATGCATGGATTGCCTTTATGTGATTTGCCTTTTTGCCTGCTGTGAAATGTTTTTATGCGAGTACAATGCAGGGGTGGATCCAGGGGGGGGCAACAGGGAAATTGTGCCCCCCCCTGAAATAATAGCACTGATAATATGTAATTGTAACAGTCACTCATTTGCTTGCCGCTGCCTCTGCCTGACTCCGAGTCTCTCTCTCACATCAGCCGATCAGCGGCGCCGAGAGAGAGACTCGCGTCTAATGTTATGTTACGGTCACGGAGCCTGACAAGGATACCAGGAGGAGCCGGAGGAGGTGGGTGGAGCCTCTTCCCTGCACTCGTTGCTAGACGCCAGGCGGCCCAGGCGTTAGCAACGAGTGACGTTAGTGAGTCACATCGGACACGAGTCTCAGAGCCGACGTGACACACTGACAGTGAGAGAAGCTGCTGGAGCCTCAAATATGGCCCAGTTGCACTTTAGTCTTTCAACTTGAAAGTTTATTCTGTTCACCACTGACCACTGAGGGAACACAGTAACTGCACTAACATCATGTCCAGTCCAGCAGGCCAGCCAGCGCCCACACAGTCAGTGGCGGCAGAGCGCCAGCATTCTTCTTTCTCCGCCCCTGAGTTAGTGTTGGCTCCACCCACCTCCTCCATCTTGTCCACCTTGGGCAGTCTGCACTGCAGAGCGGAGTGAATTGAAAATAATATCGAGAAGATTACTGGATCCATCCGATCCATCTCCACAGAGACTCCACTCCACCATTGTTCCTGCATGGGAATTGGGAACCCCTACCCTCACCAGAGCACCAATTGATTAAACGTGAGTAAAAGAATGAATGAATGTCATGTGTCAAATCGCAAAATACATGTGTGCCATTATGTATGAAACAAAAAATGCCCTTTTAGTCTTGATCTTAACCCCTTCAGCTGCGAAAAGTTTTACCCCTCCTTTTGACCAGGCCATTTTTTGTGATACTGCGCTGCGTTACTTTGACTGGCTGACAATTGCGTGGTCGTGCGACGTTGTACCCAAATAAAATGGACGTCCTTTTTTTCCCACAAATAGAGCTTTCTTTTGGTGGTATTTGATCACCTCTGCGGTTTTTGTGATATAAACCGAAAAAGAGCTACAATTTTGAAAAAAAAAAAAAAAATAAAAAAAAGAAGAAGAAAAAAACAACTATATTTTTTGCATTTTGCTATAAGAAAATTTCTTCCACAGTTTAGGCCGATACGTATTCTTCTACATATTTTTGGTAAAAAAAAATCCCAATAAGCGTATATTGATTGGTTTGCACAAAATTTATAGCGTCTACAAACTATGGGATAGAATTATGGCATTTATATTTAATTATTTTTTACTAATAATGACGGCGATCAGTGATTTTTAGCGGTACTGCAACATTGCAGCGGACAGATCGGACACCTAACTGACACTTTGGACATTTTGGGGACCAGTAACACTAATAAAGTGATCAGTGTGGCATGGGACGTGGCAAGTGACAATCTGCAACGTGTGGCAAGGGACGTGGCAAGTGACAATCCGCAACGTGTGGCAGGTGACAGTGGCCAGTGACATGCTCGGGGCTCCCACTGATTCAGCATTATGGCGAGTTCAACCATTTCATTTTTTATAACAATGTAATTATAGTAATAATGCGCTTCAATCATCCTGACACCATAAAAACCATGGTGCCATGATGATTGAAACGCTAACACCAGCCATTTCCCCGATAAATTTACCCCTAAAAAAACATTTTCTGGCAGTGCCCCTCCCGAGACTAGGCTCTGGATCCGCTCTTGGTACAATGGTGATGGATTACTGAAATTTTAATAAATTGTCTGAATGGTATCACACTATTGGAGCGCTTTTTTTCATTCACATGTGGAGCAATTACTTCATTGAGAGTGCTTGAAATACACACCATTGGATATTGGAGATCTGATTTTAACCCCCATTTGAGTGGGTTGAGGCAATTCTGGCCAAACACGAGAGTGTGAGGCTATAGCAGCTGGTGAGTGCGTTTCTTTGAGGGGAGTGGAATCATGGCACTGAGGTGTGGTGGATGATTACACTTCTCTTTTTTTCATACCAAAGATCTTATCACTATTTGGACTTTCGTTCACACTGTATATGGACTTTTTTTATGCATCATATATTACTTTTTTTTTTTTCCAGGAGTTATATATGAAGTTCACACTTGTCACAGGGTGTCAATTAGTTGTTTAGTCACTTTATTTAGGTTTTGAATGTATTTACACACATTCTCTATGTTTAACATTCAATACACTATGGTATTGATCATCAGGTCACATCATTAGCAATACTGTATTCATTCTTTCACTTACAATTTATTAGTATCATGTTAGCGCCACTATTCATTCTTTTTCTTCATTAGAGGTTTGAATTCGGTTTACATATTTGCTTTTTTAAGTGGCAGCTGTAGGATTGTCCTTGTTTATTTCCAAGAGCGCAGTGGTGGTATTACGGGTATAGGCGGATTCACTTGTAAACCAACGGTTTGAATTTAGAGAGTTTGCCTAACTTCATGCTGTGTCTAAAACAGAGGGCCTCCCAAGTAAGTATGTACACACATACACACACACACACACACACACACACACACACACACACCCTTTGAGGAGGAGCATAGTTATGCTTGAAACTGTCGCTTATTTGTCTTTGTATGAAGAAGAAATCTTTAAAGTAAAAGATTATTGCAAGAGATAGAGGTAGCATCCTTGTAGAGATGGAGATATAGACACACACACCTATGTCACAAGTCCCAGAAGGCTGTAGGACCATTCCCAAATCGCAGCAGGACATGGCTGTTAAAGCGAGCTTCCCACAGTAAAAATGCCGGTGTCGTGGACCTGAAGACCAGTAAAGAATTGGCCCAGGTGAGGACAGCGCTGGATCCCTGGAAAGGCAAGTCTCTTTTTTTTTTTTTTTTTAAAGTCAGCAGCCACAGGATTTGTAGCTGCTGACTTAGACCCCTTTCACACCGGGCGGTTTTCAGGCGCTTTAGCGCTAGAAATGGCCTCTGAAAAGCGCCTCCCATACATTACAGTGCGTCTTTTCACACTGGGTTGGTGTGCTTGCGGGACGTTACAAAAAGTCCTGCAAGCAGCATCTTTGGGGCGGGTTGGGAGCGCTGTATTTTTTTTTGCCAAAATGCCCCTGCTCATTGCAATGAATGGGCAGCGCTTCCAAAGTGCTTTGAAAGCGCTGCAAAACAGGACTTGCCATTTTTATTTATTTTTTTGGTAAAAAGCTCCCCGCTAGTGGCCCGAAAAAGCACTGCTAAAATGAGTGGCGCTTTAGCACCAACGGCCAGCCATCGGCCGTCCCAGTGTGAAAGGAGGTCTTAATTTTTTTTTTTTTTTTTTTCTAGAGCGAAGAACCACTTAAAAAAAAAGGTCAATTGTTTTCTGAACCTTTTAGCAATTTACGACGTAAAAACTTACTTTACTCCAAACTTCACTTTCTTATTCTCCACCATCAAGTCGCAGATGTACCGCACGGAGAGGTATTTTAACAGTTTGATGTCATGACCTCGGACCTTGTCAAATTGTGAATCCCAGTTTCTGAAAGTGCAAATGAGAAGCAAGGTGTGATATGAAAGATGTGCATTAGATTTCAGCATTATGTTTCCTTTTATACTTAAGAATAAATAGCCAAGTATTTTATATTCTGTAAGATTGTATGCTCCATGAGCAGGGCCTCTTATTCCCTTCTGTATTTAACTATTATAATTATACTTTCTCCCCTTATATTGTAAAGTGCTGTGCAAACTGTTGGCGCTATATGAATCCTGTATAATAATTTCATACGGAACGGACTAGCGTGTTCTGACATTTGAGATCAATTAGTCAAGAAAAAAAAAGGAATTCATGAAGGGGGTACAAAATGAAAGTAGTTCTAAAGGTACCCTGTTTCCCCGAAAATAAGACCTAGCGTGATTGTCGGTGTTGGCTGCAATATAAGCCCCACCCCCCAAATAAGCCCTACTCTGTTTCCCCGAAAATGAGCCCTACCCTAAAAATAAGACCTACAAGGACTTTAACTAGGGCTTATTTGGGGGGTTGGGCTTATATTGCAGCCGTCACTGACAATCACGCTAGGTCTTATTTTCGGGGAAACAGGGTAGGTTTTTTTTATCTTAATGCATTCTATGCATTAACCACTTAAGGACTGAGCCTCATTTTGAGATTTGGTTTTTACAAGTTAAACTCATTTTTTTTCTGGAGATAGAGAGAGATTATATATATATATATTTTTTTTTTTTTTTTCAGACACCCTAGAGAATAAAATCGTGGTCGTTGAAATACTATGTCACACGGTATTTGCACAGCGGTCTCACAAGCACAATTTTTGGGGAAAAATACACTTTAATTAAAAAATAAAAAAAAACAGTAAAGTTAGCCCATTTTTTTTTCATATTGTGAAAGATAATGTTACGCCAAGTAAATTGATACCAAACATGTCACGTATCAAAATTGCGCCCGCTCCTGGAATGGTGACAAACTTTGACCCTTAAAAATTTCTACAGGTTACCAGTTTTCAGTTACAGGAGGAGGTCTAGTACTAGAATTATTGCTCTCGCGCCAACGATCGCGACGATACCTCACATGTGTGGTTTGAACATATTTTTTCATATGTGGGCACGACTTGTGTATGCATTCGCTTCTACGCACGAGCTCGTCGGGACGCTTAAAAATATTTTTTTTACACTGTCTTTAACCACTTCCCTACCCGGCCATAGTAATATGACGTCCACAGATCTGATTTCCCATCCTGGGTGGACGTCATATGACGGCCTGGGATTCCTGGCCGTCTAGGGACCCGGTGCGTGTGCCCGGCGGCCGCGATGTCCGCCAGGCACCCGCGATTGCCCGTTAACCGGGCCTGACCGTGGATCTGTGTGTGAAAACACACAGATCCACGTCCTGTCAGTTGTGAGGAGACCGATCTGTGTTCCCAGTACAGCGGAACACTGATTGGTCTCCTCCCCTTGTACGTGTCCGCCCCCTACAGTTAGAAACACTCCCTTAGGAAACATAATTTAACCCCTTGTGTCCCCCTAGTGGTAAACCCCTTCACTGCCTGTCACATTTACACAGTAATCAATGCAATTTTATAGCATTGATCGCTGTATAAATGTGAATGGTCCCAAAAATGTGTCAAAAGTGTCCGATGTGTCCGCCATAATGTCACAGTCACAAAAAAAAAAAAATTGCGATCGCCGCTATTACTAGTAAAAAAAAAAAAATATATTTTTTTTAGGATAAATGCCATAAATCTATCCCGTATTTTGTAGACGCTACAACTTTTCAATATACGCTTATTGCGATTTTTTTTACCAAAAATATGTAGAATACGTATCGGCCGAAACTGAGGAAAAAATTTATTTTATTTTTTTTAAATTGGGATATTTATTATAGCAAAAAGTAAAAAAATATTGCGTTTTTTTCAAAACTGTCGCTCTTCTTTTGTTTATAGCGCAAAAAATAAAAACCGCAGAGGTGATCAAATACCACCAAAAGAAAGCTCTATTTGTGGGGAAAAAAAGGACGTCAATTTTTTTTGGGTACAACGTTGCACGACCACGCAATTGTCGTTTAAAGTGCGTCAGTGCTGAAAACTAAAAATTGGCCTGGGAAGGAAGGTGGTGAAAATGCCCTGTATTGAACCGGTTAAAAAAAAAAAAATTATTATTATTATTATTATTAATAATAATAATTTGGATCATTTTTATTCCTATTACAAGGAATGCAAAAATCCCTTTTAATAGAAAAGAGAAAAGCATGACCGGACCGCTTAAATGCGAGATCTGGGGTCAAAAAGACCCCAGATCATGCATTTACACAAAAATGCAATAAAAAAAAAAACCCACACACATTTCCCCTTCAGGAGCAATGGGCGGAAGTGATGTTTGACTTTGCTTCCGCCATCCAATGGTGTGGAGCCAAGCGGGGGCCATCTTTCCCTCACTCGGCATCCAGCCTGGGAGGGAAGAGGACCCGATCGTCTCCGCGGCTACCAACGGCTCCGGTAAACAGCAGAAACAACTGGACCGTGGCGGGAGGGGGCGGTGCCCCTCTCCCACCCCCCATAAAAGTAATCTTGCTGCGGGTCCGTCGAGGCCACCTTTATCTGAAAGCTGACCGTCCACTGAAGAGGATACGGGGGTTACGGCAGCTATCTGCTGCCATAACAACAGTATTCCCCTTCAAACAGCCGACGTATAAGGACGGCGGGCGGTCAGCAAGTGGTTAAGATAAAAACCTGTGTGCAGCAGAGCCCCCCCCCCCCCCCCAAACTTACCTGAAACCCATCTCGATTCAGCGATGTGCAAGAGTGCCTCAGTCATCCAGAACTCTCCCTTCTGATTGGCTGAGACACTGCTGCTGTCAAAGTCAGGTAGCCAATGAGGAGAGAGGAGGCGGGGCCAAACCACAGCTTTGTGTCTGAATGGACACACAGAGCTGCAGCTCAGCTTGGGTACCCCTATAGCAAGCTGCTTGCTGTGGGGGCACTGAACAGGAGGGCAGGGCCAGGCGTTCCGGCGAAGGACCCGAGAAGGAGGATCCAAGCGGTTCTGTGCAAAACCATTACACAGAGCAGGTAAGCAATACAGGTCATAAAAAAAAAAAAAAAAAAAAAAAAAAAAAAAAACACACACACTACACCACACAACTTTAGTATCACTTGTACCAATGTTAAGGGAATTCCACTGTATAAGTTGGTACTTTCCAGCATACCTGGCCGCAGCATCATCATCGGTTACTTCTGTATCGGCGCAGGCATCATCAGAGCCCCCTAAAATAGAAGAATATTACAAAGAAGAGATCAGAGCAACACATGACTTATGGCTCTGCGCCGAAATCTCATGAGGAACCACTTCTGCTTTCACAACTAGTCCCAGCACCGCACTATGCACTGCAAGAATACTTTAGAAATATTAGAACTGGCTGCTTATTCAGGAAAACACAGAACATGACCCTTTACAAGTTGCTTACCATCCCTCTGATGTGGTGGCTGCCCCCCCCCCCCCTTCTCAACTTTCTAACATTTACGGAAGTACTCCGTAGTTTTCAGTGCAGCAAAGGCACTGCTGTCAGCTTATTACAGCTTTCTGGTAGTATCAGTACTGTTATAGAACATTGCTTTGCAGGGACACAAAATCCAATTTATGTTTTTTTTGTTTTTACTTAAACACGTTTTCTTTTATTGAAAATATATTCGATACATATACATCCATACATTTCTTATATAAAAGGAAAAGAAAAAAAAAAAAAAAAAAAAAAAAAAGGATAAAAACTGCAAACAGTACAGTGTATATTATCAAACAGTTTGCTATGACTTCCCCCAAATTCCAAGTATAGGTAGATGCTACTTCTATATATTATATCACCATCAGCATTCAAGATATATTCCAGCCTTGTACATGTCATGTCTCTCTAGTAATCGCTTCTCCCTCCAACATAGGTTTAACAAAAAAAGCTATTGGTCTATGTGTTCTATTGTAACAGCCTTTATATTTTCCAGTGTCATTCACAGGTTTCAGGTGCCTTAAGCCACTTTTCCCAGATTTTTTCATACTTAGTGGGACACCCTCTATGTGTGTATATGAGTTTCTTATAGGGTAATACTGCATTTACTTCTGTAATCCAGTGCACGAGTTCTGGAGGATTAGGCCTCATCCAAAGCCTAGCTATAACTTTTCTTGCAGAAAAAAAGTGTTTCATGAAGAAATACCTTTTGAAATGTGTTAATCTCTGTGTTTGGGAAAATTCCCAGAAGACACAGTTTGGGCTGTAATGTGACAGGGGAGCCCATTGTATCATGTAGGAATCTCACTACCTGGGCCCAGAAATCCTGAATCCTCGGGCATTGCCATATTAGGTGAAAGAAAGTGCCCACTACCTGATTGCACAGTGTACATGTGGCAGGTTGGTTCTGTTTATATCTGGAGATTCTATATGGTGTGAGGTAGGATCTGTGCAATATGAAAATCTGAGTCAATCGATCTGACAACTTAGGGGATACTATTTTGCAAGCATCTAGAGCATCACTCCATTCATCATCTTCCATACTACCTATCTCCACCTCTCTTTCCCACCTAGATTTCAGTGCATATGCTATTTTGGTCGCTGATGGTGTTGTCAGCATAAGATAGAATTGGGAGATCAATTTTTTGGGGTCTGGGTATTTCACAGATTCCATGAGAGGATTACGTGCTGAGACAAGATCATCTGATGGAAATTGCGATCGAAAGGCATGGCGGAGTTGTAGGTATCTGAAAAATAAATGGTTTGGAAGCATAAACTCAGTTTGTAGCCTATCAAAGCTCTTCACAATTTATGGTTTTAATAAAAAAAGTGTCCTTTTGCTCTGCACTTAGAGGTGCTCTCCTTTCTCTTCTCTTTTTCCATACAGATTAGAGCTGCACGATTTACAGATTAGAGCTGCACGATTAATCGTTAAAAAAGTTGATTCAACCCCTCTCACGATCTTAATGCAGCATTTTCACATTTCAGTGCAGAGAGTTCTCTGCTCACAGCTGACATCTGTCAAAAAAAAAAAAAAAAAAAAAAAAAAAAAAAAAAAGCAGCCCCCAAAGTATCACAACATTGCTCAGCACAGAGAAAAAAAAAGAAACAATGTATCATGTAGTTCTTTTAGATCAGTGATCTCCCAACTGTGGCCTGGGGCCTGATGTGGCCCTTTGCTTGCCTCTATCCAGCCCTTGGGGCACTACTTCTTAAACTGACACCAATGACACCATTCCTCCCACCGATACCAACAAGGGGCAGTATTCTTCCCAATAAAACTAATGATGGGGCATTTCTTGCTTCTACTGACCACAGTTCGGCCTGCCCAAAACCTGAAAGACAGTAAACTGGCCCCTTGCTTAAAAAGTTTGGAGACCCTTGTTTTAGATCAAAGGGATTAACTTCGGCCTGTAAATGGTCAGTTTAACCACTTTAAAAGTTAATGTAAGGGTTATTTAAAAAAAAAAAAAAAAAAAAAAAAAAAAAAACACCCTAACAAAACATATCATACTTACCTCCACTGTGCAGCTCGTTTTGCACAGAGTGGCCCCGAACATCCTCTTCTGGGGTCCCCCGGCGGCTCTCGCAGCTCCTCCCCACATCAG
Organism: Lithobates septentrionalis; assembly: GCA_037952835.1. Lineage (NCBI taxonomy): Eukaryota > Metazoa > Chordata > Amphibia > Anura > Ranidae > Lithobates > Lithobates septentrionalis. The sequence continues at coordinate 10,138 of JBBDGP010002240.1, read as the reverse complement.
ATAACCCCCTGGGAGAAGAGCTCTGCTAAAGGGGTTACCTTGCGGGCGCGCTCCTGAGTCCAGCATTTGGAGTCCATAGCATTAAGGTGAAAAAACAAGACCAGGCCTTTTACTGACATTTGTTGCTTACAACTTAAAATCAGTATTTTTTGATAGAAAATTACTTAGAACCCCAAACATTATATATATTTTTTTTTATAGCAGAGACCCTAGAGAATAAAATGGCGCTCGTTGCAATATTTTATGTCACACTGTATTTGTGCAGCGGTCTTTCAAATGCAATATTTTCGGGGGGAAAAAAAAAAAAATACACTTAAATGAATAAAAAAAAAAAAAAAAAAAAAAAAAGTAAAATTAGCCCAATTTTTTTGTATAATGTGAAAGATGTTACGCCGAGAATTGTGATCTTTATTCTAAATAAAATTGTGATTCTCATTTTATCCAGAAGGGTGCAGCTCTAATACAGAGTCAGCTTCTGCTCCTTGGAGATTGGACTTAATGGGACTATCCCACATTTATAAATTAGGATTTATATATTATCAGTTTTAGCAGAGAGGTTGATTTACCTTTGCACCTACTTCCTACCGTTTTTGATTGGAGAGCAATAGCAAGTTGAGTCACTGCAGAGAGACCACCGCTTCTAGACAGAGCAGGAGGTCCTTTGCTGCAAGTATGCTGGCAGGGGACAGACTTTTCTACTTTCTAAACAAAATGAGCTGCAAGACTTTTAGTTTGATGTATCTGGAAAGTGTTCAGCCAAAGTCAACTAAAATTTCAATTGTGCTTTCACATACATCTTTGTGTGACTGAACTAGAGCTGCACGCTTAAGCGTTAAGAATCGAGATCGCGATACTTTCACCCTTGAGATCTTAAAGCATTATTACGATTCTATGCAGTTCTCTGCTCAAGCTGACAGCTGTCAAAAAAAAGAAAAAAAAAAAAAAAAAAAAACACAGGCAGTCTGTCAAGTTATACAACATTCCTCAGCTGTTGAGCCAGCTATAAACATTGTAACGTTTTGTTTATAAGATCAAAGGAATTAATTTCTGTCTGTAAATGAGGGAAGTTTAACCACTTAAAGACTAAACATTTTTCCGACACTTGTTGGTTTCAAGTTAAAATCATTTTTTTGCTAGAAAAATTACTTACAGCCCCCAAACATATATATTTTTTTTTAGCAGAGACCCTAGGGAATAAAAATGGTGGTTATTGCAATATTTTATGTCACACTGTTTTTGCGCAGCTGTCTTTCAAATGCAATTTTTTTGGGGAAAAAAAAAAATACACTTTAATGAATTAAAAAGAATCTAACAGTAAAGTTAGCCCATTTTTTTTGTATAAAGTGAAAGATGTTACGCCATGAGAATCGTGATCTTTATGCTAAGCAAAAAAATTGTGATTCTCATTTTTCCCCAGAATCGTGCAGCTCTACTGTGAACCTACCTGAGAAAATGTAATTATACCCGGTTCTTCCATACAACTCTCCCCAACCAGCCAGCGTTGCGGACCTGCAGATGTGCTGCAACAAGAAGTAAAATCACTTTTTTTTTTGTTTACAAACTTTTTTATTAGGTACAAAATATTATGACACAAGTCCAGTGAATTACATTATATAATAATCATTGGAAAATGTGGATTATGGTAATGTAAAAAACATGGGAGAATAATAATTTATCTTTAATACATGTGGTAAACAAATAATCAGGTAATGTTTTAAGTGTGGTTTTAGTGTTTACTGAGACTGTTGATAATCAATTGGATTACACACACTTCAATTATGAATGGCAAAGGTCAAGTCAAACCCTTCTAATCTGGAGACACTGCCAGAGCTCCCATTTCTGCTACTTAAGCCGGCCCATACACTCAGAATTCTGCCAGGTTCCTGATGAACCAGTCGAAATTCGCTCAGTAACCAGCCCTGGAGGCTGCCTCCTACCTAACAACTTGATTGATAAATTGAAGGAGCTGGGTGGAAAACAATGCCTGCATCCAAATCAGATACAGGCAGGAGTACATGTACAAAGGAATCTCCAGACCTTCCTCTGGATTAGGCAGAGAATCTCTGCATTAAGGCAGATATCGCACCCGACATCCTATTTACACTAAAGCGATTGTTAACCCAACATTTTATATTCCTGATATGTGTCTGCTGTACCATGTACTTGTATGAAAAAGTCTGTTTTCTTTGAATTGCTTCCTTTGTGTGAAATCCCTGGTGTTCCCGCCAGACCCTATGCTTTCCTACTAAAAACTGACCACACCATGCATGACAGCACACTGTGGTCAGTTCTCTAGCTATGCTGGGAACTCAGGCAGCTCTCCTCCAATGATCACACTCGTCCTGACACGCCCCACACTGCACAGCCTTCCACTGAGAAGCTCAGTGTGCTGCAGCTTCTCCTCCTTGCCCCAGCTCTTATACAGCTGAGAACAGAGGGAATGTGATCACAACACGCACACAAGACCTTTTTCCCCTTTTTTTAATAAATCTATACAAAAATGTTTTGCCTTTTTTTTTCCCCATTTTAAACTGAATGGGCTGTTTTACATGGTGAGCGTTTACAATCGCTTTAAAGCAGAGTTCACATATGCTGCGGCTCACAGCAGGGGGTCCAGTGTGTCTCTGTTCACCGATTCAGGTGCAAATTTTTGCCTGAACCGGAACCAAAGACGCACAGGACCCTTTTCACTGTGGACCGCCACAGCCCGCAGCTGTGTGAGCTGACTCCATTGAGAGCCGGTCACACTCTCCTGTCATGTGTATTGGATGCGGGGAAATCCACATCCAATTTGCATGTGTGAACCCAGCCTAAAGCAAACACTTTTCAGCTTACCAGTTCTTAGATGTGATGGCTGCTTAGTTGTCTTTAGGCTTTGTTTCTCTTATTTTTACCCAGTGATGTGGCCACTAACTTGATTTTTCAAAAGCACAAGCTGTCCTGCAGATTTAGCAGTTACAGGGTTGAGACAAACCAATTTACCAGACAGGGGTGCTGCTTGCAATGATCAGCTTTTATGTAAATCCTTATCCCAAAAGGAACAAAAAAATGATTAGTGTAAGGCAGGCCATAGACCAGTGGTTCTTAACTCCTGTCCTCAGGATCCACTAACAGGTCACATTTTATGTATTACCTTGGGGAGATGAGGCTAGAATACTGCAATCACTGAGCAGCAAATGATATCACATGTGATGTATTTCAAGTCTCTTGCAAACCTGGCCTGTTAGTGGGTCCCGAGGACAGGAGTTGAGAACCACTGACAGACGGTGCAGGAAGGAAATTTGCATAGTTCTCCCATCAACACAAACAGGGGAAGGTTTACTGAAACTTGAGCATGCAAAATCTGGTGCTGCTCTGCATAGAAACCAAGAAAGCATCATTTGGCACCAGAAGGGGGAAAGGAGCACAATGAGCAAAAGTTCCACTTTTGGGTGGAACTCTGCTTTAAGTTCATTTTCAGGGCAAAGATAGACTTTGCAATTCAACTGATCACTATTCATAACATTCTGGAGTATATGTAAAAACTGCCATCTGAAAAAACTGAAGCAGCAGACTTTGTGAAAACTAATTTGTATCATTCTCAAAAGGTTTGTATCATTTTCAAAATACGGCTGCATATAATTTGCAGACTGCAAGCTAGCCTAAGACTGCAGTCATATGAACACATCTCTAGAACAGTAGAAAGGGCTTGCCTTAGTTTGTTGAATGAGATGCATTGACAAAGCCACACACACAGCCCCTGCATCCCCGTGATCCCCCGTTGTGACAGTAGGCCAGGGGATCGTCTTCCAGCACACTCTGTCACAACTTAAAATGCGGCGATTCGGGGCTCTGCCCACCTGGTCACGTCATTCATTCACTGAGTCCTGTGACTAGAAGACCTACAAGTGCCAACAGCCTTTGCGGCTTGTATTTCCTAATGAACTACCAGGGCACGGATGAGCGCTCTAGGTAGTTCAATGATCCTTGCTGTCAAAGTGTAACTGTCTGACAGTATCGGAATTTCCGGCAGACTACACAGACAGTCTTCAAGAGCCCCACATTGCACTTGCAATCTGCTGAACACGGGTGCAATGCTTTGCAAGCTCCTAGAAAAAATAAAAAATTAAAATAAATGCACTTTTTTTTTACCTGCAAAAAAAATGTGCATTTATTTTTTTCACAAAGTTGAACTTGTCCTTTAAACCATGATTTCAAGCAGAGGACATCTAAAATGACTGAATTATTCTGTACAATGCTCAGCCAGAAGATCCCGCTCTTCGAGAGTGAGGGCTGACTTAGGATGAGAAGAGGAGTTGTACACCGCATACCTTCCCCTTGTAGAGAATAACCGGGCAGACGAAGTGTCCTCTGCATCTCGCCATCTTACTGCGGTTGACGAGGTCCTGCAGCTTGCCAACTTGCACTGTGCTTTCAAACCTGCAGAAGAAAGACGAGTGGGAGAACAGAAAGTCGGTCATTTACTAAAATCTACAAATTGACAATCTTCCAAAATGTACAAATAGAATTCAATAAGTTGATCTAATGGGCAACAAAGTGCAAAAACTGCAGCAAGCAATCAGATCCCACATCTGACTCCATCCTTCTATCCTTCTCTCTCTCCTTCCCTTCCTATTATTCTTCCTTTCTCCCTCCATCCCTCGTTCATCTCAGACTCGGACCACACACCCTTTGAGCCAAACCCCTTTAAGCCACACCCACTATTCTGTTGAAACCACGCCCATTTTTTGCCACAACACATTTTCCGTCCCCCTCTAGGCCACGCCTTAAAACGAATGCACCGCCCCCTAATTATAAGACTGTGCCTACAGACAAAAAATGTCCCTAAAATTTTTTTTTTTTACAATGTTGGCAACTAGGATCAGCACCAGGAAACTAGTAAAGTGGAAATGGCCCCAATGCATGTGACTGGCCCCAAAAAAACATGGGGGGGGGGGGGGGCAGGGAAGACAAACTGCTGGGCTTTAAGGAAGGGGGGGGGGGGGGGGAAGTAATCTGGAATGAGGGGGACACAGGGCCTGAAATTGGTAATAGATGTTCCTACTGTCCTAATTTGGAATTCATCGTACAATGAATAAATGACACTTGTGTCGTATTCAGCAGACCAACCAGATTATGATAATGTACTATAGGAAAATACTTTTTATATTTACAAGGCAGATTAACAATGTAGACAGTAATCCAGATGTAACACACAAGGGGATAACATGAGCTTTGGAGAATCTGACACAAAGCATTTCAATGGATCCACTTCATAGGGAGGTGCTGCCCTCTTCCTGCCACGTCAGAATATTTCACAAGTGACAAAGGCAAAACCTGCAGCATCCATATACTGTAGTGTCCAGATTTCAATTCACTGCAGTTAGATAAAAAAAAAAAAAAAAACTAATTCTGAAAGTCTGCTATGAATTACTAGAATTTACACTTTGCTTTGCTGTATAATCCTAAATGAGTTGGACATCAAAAAAACTATACAAACCCTAAACTCATAGTCACATGTAAACCAGAGTGCACAAAATCTGGTGCAGCTGTGCATAGAAACCAATCCGCTTCTAACTTGTTCAATGAAGCTTTGACAATAAGCCCCGGTTCACACGGACAGCAGGAATGAAATAGTGTGAGTTAATTCCCGCATGTCAGTCCCGGACTTCTGTGCGGGTTGCTGCACAGATGTCTATGGAAATCGCACCCCGAAGTCTCCAAAAAGTAGTACAGAAACGAAAACGACTTTTGGGAATCAGTGCGGCACCGCACCGATTCGGACGGTGCCATTGCCAAATCGCATGCCAAATCACTCCAATGTGAACCTAGGCTAAAAGTAGAAGCCGATTGGTTACTATGCAGAGCTGCAGCAGATTCTCTGTGCACCCGTTTTAGTAAGTCTCCCCATTATATTGCACACGGTCTGCTTGGCAATCTTGCTTCTGCTGTCTCAGAGTCGATCATCTCAAATTGGCAGTTAGTGTTCTCATAAGTTTTAAATTGGTCACTGACCACCTTGGTGGTAAAATGGGCACAAGCCGTAATTCTGGACCACAACAATTTCAAAGCATCTGCACAGAGGGGGGGGGGGGGGGGGAATACTAGCCCATCTGGCACTCACTTGTTAACCAATTCCCATTTGGTTAACATGTTGTTTTTGTTTTAATACTTTCATAGCTGCCAGACAGTCTCTCTCCTACCTTTTTAACCACTTACCTACTGGGCACTTTTACCCCCTTCGTGCCCAGGCCAATTTTCAGCGCTGTCACACAACACTGTACCCATATGACATTTTTAATATTTTTTCATACAAATAGAGCTCTTTGGTGGTAATTAAATCACCACTGGATTTTTTTTTTTTGCTAAAATAAACGAATAAAGACCGAAATGAAAGCGGAGTTCCACCCACATTTTTCACTCCTCCCCATGCAATACTAATGTGCATCCTTAAAATTAAATTGGCAATTTATTTTTATTTTTTTACTGTTCACGGCTCTTCCTCTTGCAGTCAGTGTGAGGAAAGGCAATAACCGACTTCTGTTTACATTCATGGTCAGCTGTGATTGGACACAGCTGATCACGTGGTAAAGAGCCGTTGATTGGCTCTTTACCTCAATCTGTAATCAGCAGTGTCCAGAGGACAGTACAATCAGAGCACGCCGCCGGCGCAACCCCGCAACAGGCACGATCACGAGATGCTGTCATAGGACTAGCCGGCCGCGCTGTAGCCATCATTCGGCTATAGTGCGGTCGACAAGTGGTTAAAGTAGAACTATAGGCAAAACTTTTGTCCCCCCCCCCCATTTTGAATAGAGTAAGGGAGTGAAATAACCCCTGTCAGTGCTTTTTCCCAGCTGTCCCTCGTGCCCCCCCTCCCCCGGTCACCAGAACTAGTGTTTGCAAGAGCTTTACCTTTAGCTATACATTAAAGCAAGGGTAGGCAACCTCAGCACTCCAGCAATGGTGAAACTTCAAATCCCATTGTGCCTCTGCGAGTCATGCCTGTGGGCTGTCAGTCTTGTAATGTCTACAGTGCACCTATTGGTATTTCTGTTTAGGGCAGTATGCAATAATACCTAGTTTTTGGAACACAGACTTCTTGCATTCTGGGCATTCATCAAATGCAGCCTTTTGCATTCAAAACTGTGCCTCTACCTGCACCTAAACACCGGGAGCATCATGCACCGGGGCTAATTGCCCAGTGAGCATAAGGCCTAAACAGGCACGGTCCGGTAGCACAAGTAGAAAGGGAAACAGAAGGCGCTTCAAAGTGAAACATTCACAAGTATTGTATTCAGAACAAAGGTTTAAAAACCACTTAAAGATCCACAGTTAACCAGATGCGGACTGCCCCATGTACATTTACTGTGGAAGGGTGGTCATTCTGTGCAGAATCACGTACATGTACGCGATTCTGCGCTTCCTGGGTCTGGGGCGCACACGTGCACCACCAGTGACCTGCTCCTGTGATTGGACCCACCGATTGAACGCTGATCTGCCTATGTGAACAAGGCAGACCGCCGTTCTGTAGCAAGGGAAAGAACACGGATCTCTGCCTTCCCACAGTACAAGCACACCCCCAGTTATAAAGCACTCCCTAGGCACACATTTAACCCTTCGATCGCCCCTGGTGTTAACCTCTTCCCTGTCAGCATCATTAGTACAGTGATGGTGTATTTTTTTTTTTAGCACCGATCACTGTATTAGTGTAACAGAGTCAAAAGTGTCAGTTAGGTGTCCGTCTTGTCCCCCGCAATATTGCTACAAGTTGCTGATCGCCGCCATTACTAGTAAAATAAATAAACATTCCAAAAATATATCCCGTAGCTTGTAGACACTACAACTTTTGCGCAGACCAATCAATATACGCTTATTGGGATTTTTTTTTTTTACCTAAAAAATATGTAGCAGAATACATATTGGCCTAAATTTATGAAGAAATTAGATTTTTTTTTTACATTTTTTTTTTTTTTTTTATTGGGTATGTTTTATAGCATAAAGTAAAAATAGTTCTCTTCAAAAATTGTGGTCTTTGTTATAGCGCAAAATATTTTATATAATGCTTTTATATAATGCCGGGAGGTGATCAAAAATACCACAAAAAAACGCAAGCTCTATTTGTGGGGGGGGGGGGATGTTTTTCTTTAGGTACAGCGTCGCACAACTGCGCAATTGTCAGTTAAAGTAACGCAGTTCCCTATCGCAAAAAGGCCCGGTCATGAAGGGGGGGGGTAAACCTTGTGAAGCTGAAGTGGTTAAAGCAGGCATATCAGTATAAAAGTCCTTGCTTGGTCCTGCACCTCTGAAGGGAGATAAGGAGGGCCAAACAGCTGTATCCAGGGAAGGAAACGCCCATAGAGTCTACAGTCTTCCCCTTCCCTCCTCAATGTTCATGCCCCCGCCTGACTTGCCTCCCCTCCCGAGAGAGAGAGAGAGAGAGAGAGAGAGAGAGAGAGAGAGAGAGAGAGAGAGAGAGAGAGAGAGAGAGAGAGAGAGAGAGAGAGAGAGAGAGAGAGAGAGAGAGAGAGAGAGAGAGGAGAGAGAGAGAGAGAGAGAGAGAGAGAGAGAGAGAGAGAGAGAGATATCCTGTGCCCACTTCCTGGAGCCACAGCCATGGCTGTTGACGTCACCGCTCTGCTCCCTCCGCCGCCGGGCCAGTAGGAGAGAGGAGCAGAGCCTCGCGCATGCGCAGTAGGGTTCACGGCGTGAAGCCGTAAGGCTACACTTCCGGGTTTCCCTTACCTGCAATGGTGGCAGCATACACCCGACCGAAACATCAGCTGCAGTGCCGACATCGCTGGACTCCAGGACAGGTAAGTGTTCTAATATTAAAAGCCATCAGGTGCAGTATGTGTAGCTGCTGGATTTTAATTTTTGCAGTGGTGGGTGGACCTCTGCTTTATGGGTATTTTATTTTTTTACCAAATATATGTAATCGATACATATGGCCTAAATTTAAGAAAAATTTTTTTTTTGTAGCAGACAAAAGTAAACAAATTATAGATTTTTTGTTTTTTTGTTTTTTGCGCTATAACCAAAAACAGTGGTGATCAAATATCACCAAAATAGAGCTCTAGTTGTGGGAAGAAAATTTACATAAATGTCATTTATGTACAGCATTGCATTATCACGCAATTGTCAAAGTAACGCAGTGACATATAGCAGAAGATTTACCTCTTTTCATGACCAGGCCAAGTGGTTATAGATGTATATGCTTTATTTTTATGTCAGGTTTACATCCACTCCAAGCAGGTCATACATGCTGGGGCCAGTTTAGACTGGAGGTGACAAACCTAGCAGTATGTCTTTGGCGTTGTGGGAGGAAACGCCAACAAGCAGAGAGAACATGCAGATAGTGTATTGGCCGGGATTCAAACAAGGGATCCCAGTGCTGCGAGGCAGTATGAAGTTCACTTTTTACTTTCAGGCTCCATGCACACTAGCTTTTATTTAATTTTTTTTTTGTTTTTTTATTTAAGCTAAAAAAAATGCTGGCTAAAAAAACTGTTAAAAGCTTTTGTAGGAGCGCTTAGTGTTTTATTAGCATTTTGTAGGTTTTTTTTTTTGTTTTTGTTTTTTTTTTTTTTTTTTAAAAAGGAAGGCTCAACCACCATTAGTAGTGTTTCTGCTGGAAAAATGCTCCAGGAAACTCTACAAAAATGTTTTTTTTGCTGCTCCTAAACACTGAAGCCCAAAAAACAAGAATAGCCTAATATATAGTGTGCATGGACACAGAGGATAACACTATTTAGCGAACAGCTTTTAGGAGCTTAAAAAAAAAAACACAAATGTGCATGGAGCTTCAACTTCACTTCCATTGACTTGAACTGAGGCCCTTTGCAAGTCGCCAACGCCTGCACAAGGTTGCAGGAAAGTTTGAACACCATTTGAATTGTCACAAGGCAAGATGAACACACTGTGTGAATTTTTTAATATGCTTTAGACTGTTTTTGTTTTTTTGTTTTTTTTTTCTTTTTGGGTGGTTAAGCAGGTGATTCATAGATGATGAAAGTTTGCTGTAAACATTGAAGTAGCTGCTTATAGCTTAACAACAAACACACATGACATTCTCTCTGGGGACATACAATACCTAATCCCAGCAGGCCCTCTAGCAAAATGATACTCATCATCCATCAGAAGAACAGTGTCCGTTTAG